>CM044955.1:27480454-27916808 GCA_024516035.1 Bactericera cockerelli | reverse complement strand
CAAAAAATGCTGAAATAATTGTGAGATAATCATTATTTATTTGTAACAGTTCTGTGAATTCTCACATAATAGTGTCTTAAAAAGTCACTACAAAAAGATTCTGTGTAAATTGACCAAAGTACTTTTTCAGGTAAAACAAGATAGCAAAGGAGCAAAACCCAAGAAAATAGAAGAAGCAAAAGGAGTTCGAGATGATATTGATGACGAGGATAATGAGGAGTCATACTACAGGTGAGTGGGTCATACTTTGTATGAATATGTAATATACAGGGTGGGGCAAAAGTCTGGAAACCCCTGAATAACTTTCGAATGGCTTCTTTGGTAAAATTAAAATTTTGTATGGTAAACCGGGGTAATAAAACCTTCTTTTAGAGTGGGGTCGATTTTTGTTACCGGCCCCCATGTCGGGGCCAGGGGGGGGCAACTTCATTTTTTTTTTTTAATTCAAACCCCCAACTTGCGATACATTTTTGGAAAGGGTTTTAAACAAGAAATACTTTGGTGCAAATTTTATTTTTTTAGAATTAAGTGTTTGCATTTGGCGTCCAACTTTGTGTATGCAGTAAAGTCTGGAAACCCCTTAATATCTTTCGAAAGGGCTTTCTCAGTAAATTTAAAATCGTGTACGGTAATTTGGGGTAATTAGACCTTTCCAAAAATGTATCGCAAGGTGGGGTTTCGTATTAAAAAAAAATGAAGTTGGCCTCCCTGGCCCCGACATGGGGGCCGGTAAAAAAATTCGGTCCCATTCTAAAATAAGGTCCAATTACCAAGGAGAACAGTACACATTTTTAAATTTACTGAGAAAGCCCTTTCAAAAGATATTCAGGGGTTTCCAGACGTTACACTGCATACACAAAGTTGGACGCCTTTGCAAACAGTTAATATTCATCATCATCATAGGGTGGCGTCATCGTGAACGATGGTAGCCAGACAGTGGAGGAATGACTCAGCACTCCTACCACTGTCTTTACAAGGAGGCTAATAATTGACAAGGGCCCCCAGAACCAAGCCAATGCTTGGTTTTAATAGTAAAGTTAATATTAAAAAATAAAATTTGTACCAATGTATTTGTTGTATACCTTTCCAAAAATGCATCCCAAGGTGGGGGTTCGTATTTAAAAAAATGAAATTGGCCCCCCTGCTCCGACATGGGGGCCGGTAACAAAAATCGACCTCATTTTAAAAGGTCTTATTACCCCGGTTTACCGTACAAAATTTTAATTTTATCGAAGAAGCCATTCAAAAGTTATTCAGGGGTTTCCAGACTTTTGCCCCACCCTGTATACTATCATTATTTTTCTAGTTCTAATTTTTAAAATTCTGTAAAAATATACAATAAATAAAGGGGTCAATCGCGTTGATTATCTGAGACTTAAATTAGATCTTCTTCTGTAAAGGTTGGGCACCCCTGGTCTAAATAAAGCTTTACTATACTATACTACAGGTGGGTCATGTTATGAGTGGGTTATACTACAGGTGGGTCAATTGGTTCATATCACAGGAGAATCATGTTATAAGTAGAGTAGGTCATACTACTTTTGGTTTATTTTATTTGTGCAGTCAAATGTTAAAGTCTTATTCTGAGGCCTCCAATTAGGTTTATTTTAAGAGTAAATGATATTATAATGTATACCTAATTACAATTTTCTTCCTACCCAGGTACATGGAAGAAAATCCAAATGCTGGAACTCAAGATGACTCGGATGTTGAATTGGAATATGATGAAGATGGAAATCCAATAGCACCCAAAAAATCGAAGGTATATATATATTTTTATTTGGGTTTAACGTCGCTTTCAACTGCATGGTCATATCACGACGCGTGTATTATCCTCCATTCAAAGGAAACTCACAAACCTGCTACCCACATTAACCTGAATTCAATGTGCCATAGATGCTGGCGAAGGTAAATTAAATGTCACTGTTGGTTCATTTTAGTTCTGCTGATAAAATGGTCACAAGTTACAATATTAGTAAAAATCACACTTAAAGAGTACCTTAGTTGTCAATATCTAAAAATCTTTGTAAATCAATGTTAATTATATTTATGACCAAATTTATGAAACAAATTTAATCAGGTTTTATTTACAATATGGTATATACATTTAGAAATACAAAGCAGAAATTACTTGTATTACACAAATTTTGATCAAGGCTAAAGTTTATTCTCAAAGAATTGACTCAGTTAATAGTGGAAAAATAAGGAAAAATTTACAATAAAATATTCTCATTTCATATGTTGGGTGTACTATTTGACAGTGTAAATTTATTGTATGAAGGAAATAAAAAAAAAAAAAAACTATTTGAATGAAAAATCCAGAGACAAAATAGTGGATTTAAAGCTAGACAAAACTACAATGGCCTCAACAGTATTCCTTGCCTAGTAATCTCTGGTGTTGTGATAAAGCTTATTTCAATTTGTATGACAGTTTCCAATATTTACACAAAGTAAGAACAAGATTTCTTTTTTGGTATTATTATTAAACATGTTGGATCAAGTTTTATTTACAAATGACATAAAATATAATTATACTATACATAAATAGATATTGAAATTAAGAAAACAAAACTTGATCAAGGGCGATGCTAATGCCAACGGCATTCTCTTCCATTTTCTTCCATTATTAATATCTCTCTTCCATTTTCCAATTTTGAAAAACATCGCGGGCTCGCGCTACCATACGGTGCTGCGGCCACGGCCCAATTTGTAATCAAGTTTTCCATTTATTCAATGTTATTTACAAAAAGTTTATTCGTGAATATCTCTCTCTTCTATTCCAGCACATCGACCCACTGCCGCCCATAGACCACTCCACCATCACGTACGAGGAGGTGGAGAAGAACTTCTACACCCCCCACGAGGACATCGCCCGCCTCTCCCCCGCGGAGGCGCAAGACCTGAGGGCCAGGGCGGGGCTGGTGGTGTCGGGCGCCTGCCCCCCCCACCCCGTGTCCAGCTTCGGGCACTTTGGCTTCGACGAGGTGCTGATGCGGGCCCTGAGGAAGTGCGAGTACACCTCCCCCACCCCCATTCAGATGCAGGCCGTCCCCGTGGCGCTGTCCGGACGAGACATCATAGGTCAGCACAACCCGCGAGCTCAATCCTATGAACCACCGTCTGTGAACAATCCTATGAACAATCTGTGAATCCAGAGATTCCAGAGGTCGTGGGTTCGAAACCCAGCCGGGACATGACATGTTATCCTCCCAATTGGGATTTTTACCACATAATAATATGTCTTGGGCTTACTGCTGGAATAATGGGACTTTAATTGTCTTAATCGGGCAGTATAAATAAGGCGATATTATTATTATTATAATCCTATGAACTACCGTCAGACATGGATAAAATAGAACGGAATATAATAGAAAACTTTTTACTATATGTAGAGAAACTAATAGCAATTCGATGAATTTAAAATGGGACCATCTACATAACATCTCCTATAGTTGTGCAAAATTTCATCAAAATGCGTTGAGTAGTTTCCGACGAGATTTGCGCGTTACAAGGAATATTTTTAACAGACCGACAGACGGACACAAAACCAAAGTTGGTCAGGAGGTTATGAAACGTCCACAAAAAATTGAAATCGGAGCAAAAAAATTTTTTTTTTTTTTTTTACAAAAATGAACACAATACTTCCGATTTCTAATATTAGAAATTTCTCGGAAGTAAAATATTAGAAATGTTTTATTATAATAGAATTTTTGCTCTATTCCTTGGGTTCTAATATATCCAGATTATCGAAGTTCAACTGTAATTCAATACAAGCTGAGATGATTTTTCATGATTTTATTATGATCCTACTTTCTAAGGTCAAAGAGAGTTTGAAATGGCTTGAAATTACTAGGCTTCCAATATTTACCTTCTTACCCTGCTTGTATTAGCATGTAAATAGCATACAACATGATAAATACTAGCTTCGGTTGACATTGCTAAAATTTATCTGTCTTACCAGAACTTGTAGGTTGAACAGAAGCTCTATGTTTTAATTGATGTGAGATGGTGTGATAATCTACTATGTATTTATGTGTCTTTTCCGAGTACCTACCTGTACAGTCGAACCTTGATGTAAGAGAACAATTTTCAGGTCAAATTTACTTCCCCATAAGAGAAACCTGGATAAAAGAGAGAAAAAATTAGTCCTTTTTTAAGCTTTATTAGGAGGACAAAGTACAATAGTAACAGTATAAAATTGAGAGAAAAAAAAAAAAAAACAAATGACAAAATAGATAAGTAAAAAAGAAAATAACAATAATGTCTTAATGTAGTACCTAAAGGGCGGGGTTATTGCCTGTGGCAATCTCTTCCTCCCAACCCTTACAGTCCTTTGAGTTCTCTTATAGTTAGGTTCAATGTTATCTATAGATATCTGTTTTTGTTTTTGCATTGAAATTTTTTGCTCTGATTTTAACTGTCATATCTCATAATTATGTGGGTCATTTTCATTTATCTTGGGCAATTGGATTTTTTCAAGTCATAAACGTTACCTTTTTCCTAAACAATTTTTAGGCTCAGAAGACTAAGACAAATACCTTTGAGCAAAAGCTTTCATTTAGAATATTTCTAGCAGCTACCTCTTCACACAAAATTACAAAAACTTAACGTACCAGGTAACGTTCATGACCACGGGTAACGTTCATGACGGTAACGTTCATGAGTAACACGCCACTAAAACAATCTTTTCTCAATAAAAGAATATTCACTTTACAAAAAAAAATATTTGATTGGAAAGAGGACATGCAGAAGAATTAAAGAAATACATTATATATTAAAGAATCATTACAATTTATTTAAAAAACCGCGTAACGTTCTTGTCAAAAAAAATTAGACCCACCATTGTCCCTCACTGTACTGCATCCAACATCCAACTGACAGAAAATTTCAAAACAAAAACAATGTCATCTGTAAGATGCAAAATGGCGGCAGCTGCTAGCTTCTCATTCTAAGGGTTTTTCAAAATGGTTTACATTTTTTTGGGGGTAACACTCATGACGGAGATTTTTTTTTCTTCGTAGGGACACAACTTTACACGTCTGTAGAATGAGGTGAACATTATTATTTTTATGAAAACTAATGGTCACATCCTAAATAAACTGTATTTTCCTCATTTATTTATATTGGATTTTGGTGAAAATAATGGGGAGAAATGCATTTTTTTCTATCAGACACATTAAAATCTTAGACTAAGGGACACCTAAAATATCATGAACGTTACTTACATAACTGGCAATTTTGAGTCTCCACATTAGTTTAAAAGACAATTTATTATTGTAATTTGTAAAAAAAATTGTTTCCTATGTGATCAAATAGATTTTAGTCATATATCCCTATTATTTTCACATTTATTAAAGGAGAAAGGTTGCGGACTTGATATGCCCAAGATAAATGAAAATGACCCATGTATGAAGTATTCATATTTGTACAAATGGACAAGTTCCAACTTTTTTTGAAAGTTGTGTGGTTAACTTTGGAAACTTATTCCAGGGGTTGCCAAAACGGGCAGTGGAAAGACAGGGGCGTTCATCTGGCCCATGCTGGTTCACATCATGGATCAGAAGGAATTGGAGCCGGGCGACGGACCTATGGGCCTCATTTTGGCGCCCACTCGCGAGCTCTCCCAACAGGTGAGGTTCAATTAGTCACCGTGGCCGCGGGGTAGCGCACTTTCCTTGTACCTAGGTGTCCTGGGTTCAATGAACGGCGGGGTTGGATGTTTTTCGGCACTCAACTACTCACTATAGTTGTTACATCATGACACAAAAAATCGCATATCAGAGATCTAGTTTCAATTTGAAAAGCCAAGGCAAGTTTGGTGTTAATCTCTCACCCAACGGACGCGCGACGGGACTTTACAAAACCTTGAGTGAAGACCTACATATTATTTTTTTATTTCTTCACTTTTTCTTCTATTTATGTACCTACCTAAGTTTCGAAATTTATGTACCTAAGTTATTTTTTAATAATACTTGTGTTAAACATTATTATATACACGGTGAGCGTCTTACACAGTGTACGTCTTACTAATAAATAATTTAATACCCAAGATCATCGACCTCAGTAGCTTGATCGATAAGGCGGCGACTTGTAACCTGGAGGTCGGTGGTTCAAGTCCCGATTTCAGCGTAGATTTAGTAAAGCGAGTTTGAGTAGTTGTGATATCACGAAAGTGATTAACACAAATATGATAACATTGATAACTTTTTTAAAAACTAATACCCAAGATCAAAGAGCTATTTAACAGAGAAAATAGGTTTGACGATTGAGAGGGGCAATGCTGCCAGTGTGTTGTCAACATTGCCTTCTGAAGAAATGAATGCATTGTTTTATTTATAAAATGAAAAGAAATAAAAGAAATAAGTTATGATCATAGTTATTTAGCCATGATGTTTGCTAGTAAAAAAAAAAAAAAAAAAGTTATGATCATAGTTGGGTGGAAGAGATTGCCATAGGCAATAACCCCGCCCTTTAGTTAGGACATATGTATATATTTTGTTTTTTTGTTTTGTTCTTTTTTTACCTTGTTTATATTATTAATATTGTCTATTTTTTTTTTTTTTTTATATTTACCATTATTGTCTGTATATACAGGGTCTTCATAAAGTCTCACCCAGGCCTGGGTTTCTCGAAAACGACTCAGAATATCAAAAAACGCAAAAACCCGTATTCCTTTATATTTAGGGGGATTGATTTTCAGCCAATTTTTTTTGCCTACACGGCCCCAGTCAGGCTGGGCATGGACCAACTTTAAAATCTTAAATAGAATGGTATGTCTTGTGGCATATTGTTTTAAAGGTCTTATTGAGAGAAGTTCATTACAATAAATTTCAGTGTGCTACGACTTACCGTTCTTGAGATACAGGGTCGGACGTCCTGCGTAATATCCCTATATTTTGACCTATAACTCGTTAACCGTAAATTATGGAGAAAATTTTTCTTGATAATAATAACTCCTTATAGCAAGAACTTTCGAACAAGTTAAAATTTGATTAGTTTTTTCGTTAAATTTTTTTCGACTGTTCGTCCGGCTGGCTGACGAAACCGACCAGAAACTAACATCAACAGAGTATGTCGAGTTATAACTTGTTCGAAAATTCTCATCATAAGGAGTTATTATTAACAAGAAAAATTTTCACCATAATTTACGGTTATCGAGTTATAGGTCAAAATATATGGATATTACGCAGGACGTCCGACCCTGTATCTCGAGAACGGTAAGTCGTAGCACACTGAAATTTATTGTAATGAACTTCTCTCAATAAGACCTTTAAAACAATATGCCACAAGACATACCATTCTATTTAAGATTTTAAAGTTGGTCCATGCCCAGCCTGACTGGGGCCGTGTAGGCAAAATTTTTTTGGCTGAAAATCAATCCCCCTAAATATAAAGGAATACGGGTTTTTGCGTTTTTTGATATTCTGAGTCGTTTTCAAGAAACCTAGGCCTGGGTGAGACTTTATGAAGACCCTGTATATGTTCTTCCTACTAATAAAGAGTTTCTAAATAAAAATAAATAAATAAATAGTTATTTAGCTAGCCATGATGTTTGCTAGTAAAAAAAAAAAAATTAATACTGTTTCCGCAGATCTACACCGAGGCCAAGAGGTTCGGCAAGGGCTACAACCTGACGGTGGTGTGCTGCTACGGGGGAGGCAGCAAGTGGGACCAGTCCAAGGCGCTGGAGCTGGGGGCGGAGATAGTGGTGGGCACGCCCGGGCGGGTCATTGACCTGGTCAAGATGGGCGCCACCAAGCTGAGCAGGGTGACTTTCCTCGTGCTCGATGAGGCGGACCGCATGTTCGACATGGGGTTTGGTAATTTTTTCATTATTCTTTAATTTTTTTTTTTAATTGAATATTTATTTAAAGAGAGGTCTGTAACATTCAGAGTCCTTGCCCCCTTTCTTTAATTAAAAATGGTTATTATATTTGTGTTAATAAATTTCATGATGTCACAATTACTCAAACTTGCTTCATTAAATCTACGCTGAAACCGGGACTTGATCCACCGACCTCCAGGTTACAAGTCCGCCGCCTTATCGATCAAGCTACTGAGGTTGGTTAAAATGTAAAACTATGTGATGTATTTTTAAGTTTTTTATATTTGTGTTAATCACAATTACTTAGGAACATGGGACATTTGTGTTAATCACAGTTACTGAGGAACATGGTACTCAAACCACTGACCTTCGGTTACAAACCAGCTGCCTTATCAATCAAGATTCCAAGGATGGTAATCTATTATGTTTGATATAATATATTATGAGATTAAACATAATGTCTTTTGAGGACACATTGTGTATGGAAATATAAATTGCACCAGGATTACAATGCAAGCACTGTATTTTTATTTTATTTTTAATCTTGCACTTTTCCTTCACAACTGAGCTAATCACACACTCTTGCTTATCAACTGAGGTCGGTCTTTAACTAAAACTGGCATCACGTGGAACTAATATTTTTATCGATAAAACATCTCACATCACAAATTATAAATTTAATTGAAAATCTTTGGATGTGGTAATGAAGTTTTAATACTGGCAGCGTTAATACTCACATGAATGCCCGTATTCAGTCTTGTAGGGTCGATTTTTACATATCCTCTTCGCGCGCAATGTCTTCGTAAGACGACATCTATTTTATAGCCCTAAGTGCCTAACCTAAAAAAATATACTACCAAGTAATATAAAATGTTTGTCATCGGGTGAGGACATCGGTCACTTTGTACTAAAAAAAAAAAAAAAAAAAAAAAAAAGCTGTTGGGCGCGAACAGACTAAACAGGATTTAATTCAAGTTCTTCTAGATTCTCACTCAAGTCAGAGTTTCAACCAATTACAACGTACTATTGGCCAACTTGAAGCTTGAGAGACTGTTTGGCAACCTGAAGTGTGCGTCTTGATTCTTGCTTGTCCTGTGGAGGGTCCCGGGTTCCAACCCTGAGCCGACAAATTATTTTATTAAAAATTTGGTAACAGTTGTTTTTTAGGGATACCTTTTGGTGTGCTTGTAACACCCATAAAAAAAAAAAACAAAGCTAAACGAAAAAAAAATCGCTTGTTTGGATCCTATTCGGGATAGTTATCCTCCCCACATGGGAAGATACATCTTAGGTTTACCTACTACTGGAGTAATGGGACTTATTAGCCTCCTAGGTTAGTAAAACCTTATGATGTATTATTAGTATTAATAAACACTGAATACATGTAAATATCCTTTTCTTCTCCCGTTTCACAGCCCAACTTATAGGGCCTAGTCGGGCAGTGTAAACAAGGTATTACATATCAGGCGCGACCGGTTCCAAGGAGCTGCGGAACTGCAGCACCCACAGACAAAACAAAAGAGATAATTTTTTCAAGTCCTAGTTTGTACACAATGAAAATGATAGCACAATTCACACATATCTAGAATAATCAATGCATAATTATTATGATTAGCATGGTTAAAGAACCGAAACTCTTTGGAATCTTTGGATACTCAAAGAGCGGCTCTATAAATCCCAGGTTAGTCCGGTTTACGTGGCAGCACCCCTAAATCATTTTTTCACCGGCCGCGCCTGCATATAAGTATTAATAAACGTTGAACGAGGAGCAATTACTCTGATTGTTAAGTCTCCTCTGTAAATAAATATCATTAACACTTTGAGCCCATGAATACCATATATGACCCTCAGCTGACATTTCATAAAGGACATGAGTACCATATATGACCCTCACCCGAAATTTGACTGTGGACATGAGTACTCTAATATGGTATTCACGACTTTCCTTACTTTGAAGTTAAATCATAAAGTATAAAAGGTACAAATGAAAAACGTAAATTTATGGAATTTTCTCGACAAAATACACAATATTTTACAATAAATAAACTTTAGTACGAAGGGTGCAAAAAGCATTCTTTGCCTTGGTCCCTCGTGCTCACTCGCCGATCCCAGCTCTGGGGCTCAAAGTGTTAAAAAAAAAAAAAAAAAAAAAAAAAACGTTGAACATCAATATCCTTCTTCTATCCCCCGTTTCAGAGCCCAGGTGAGATCTAATATCCCTCTTCTATCCCCCGTTTCAGAGCCCCAGGTGAGATCTATCTGTGATCACGTGAGGCCCAGCCGCCAGACTCTCCTCTTCTCCGCCACGTTCAAGAAGCGCATCGAGAAGTTGGCCCGGGACGTGCTCACCGACCCCATCAAGATCGTGCAGGGAGACATAGGCGAGGCCAACACGGACATCACGCAGGTGGTGCTCAACATGCCGCAGGGGCAGAAGCTCGCCTGGCTCACCCAGAATCTGGTCGAGTTCCTGTCCACGGGCAGCTTACTCATCTTTGTCACCAAAAAGGTAAGTCTGGCTGGGGAACCCAAAATACAAGACCAGGCGGGAATATAAACAGAGAATAGACTAGCCAACTCTAAACTCCGAATTGGTCTTTTTTTCTTTTGGATTAAAAAAAATTCCAGGTTCGATATTTCCTAAAATTTCCATTTTATTCCAAGGTCAACTTCACCACATTCGTAAAAGAAAAACGCGTTTCGGTACTTTTAAAGTTAAAAAAAAAACGTTTCTAAGGGCCAATTTGTAAAATGAGATTACAACAAAGACCTTCCATCAGGTCGGAGTTTCAACCAATCACAGCGCACTATAGTCCGACTGTAGGTATGGTCAATTGTTCATATCCTTGTTGTATTTTTTTTTTTTTTTAAACTTATTTTAATATATTTTGACTTGTGTTAACAATTTATGTAAATTGATAAACATTAATAAAAACTTCATTTGATTTGATAATCCTTTTATAACTCGGAACTTGAATCCTGTCTCCCAGCTAGGGGCGGAGGAGCTGGCGGCCAGTCTCACAGTGAAGGAGCACGAGGTGTTGCTGCTCCACGGAGACATGGACCAGAGCGAGCGGAACAGCGTCATCACCCGCTTCAAGCGACAGGAGTGCCGCATCCTGGTAGCGACCGATGTAGCGGCCCGCGGGCTGGACATACCGCACATCCGCACCGTGGTCAACTATGATCTCGCGCGGGACATCGACACGCACACGCACAGGATAGGACGAACAGGTGAGTGAGTGGTTGAAGTGGTTTCGGGTTTTAGGGGGAAAAGAATTGACGAATGGTCTTGACATATAATTATTGATGAATGACCTGTCAGACGAAAAGAAGAAAAAAAGAGGAGAAACGATTAGAAATTAAGGGGAAAATAAAATGACTGTTGTAAAGTTATTTTTTTTTATTAGTAAAAGATGAGTGTTTCACAGCCTTTTTTTATTTTGTTGTCATGAAACAGGAGCTACTGTAGACAGTGTAGACGCTTGTGGTCTGTGTTGTAGCTTGCCCATCTCGTAGTATGCCTCCCCTGTGATGGGCGAGAAGTGACACAATACTTCCGATTTAGGTGCTGGGTCAAACCGAGCGCACCGGAAGCTATCCCTTACAAACAACTGTAACCAAATTTTAAGTACAAATTATGTTCATTGAAACTTTCTTTGTTATTGTTATCTTTATCAGTCGAACCTAGGTATAAGAGAAGTCAAGGGTCCGTAATTTTTTCAACTTATATCTCTTATAATGGTGCGTTTTTTCGAACAGATGTGGTCGCGAGGATATACCACACATCCACTTGGTGGTCAACTATGATCTCGTCCGGAGTATTAAATGCACACACACGTGCTTGGTCTTAGCCCGAGTTGCTTAATATTTAATGAAGGAGTTTAATCAAGAACTTAACTGACAACTTTATAAGATATACAGCACCAAATGGCTAATGACCGGTTAAGATCATTATTATATTTATCCATTAAGGTTCGAATTATTAAGTCGTTGCTTTCTGTCCCTTATCAATGTCCGTGTTATCTGTTTCATAGGGCGGGCTGGTATGAAGGGGACCGCCTACTCGTTAGTCACCGACAAGGATAAAGAATTTGCGGGACACCTTGTGAGGAACCTAGAAGGAGCCAATCAGGAAGTGCCTGCCGCTCTCATGAACCTTGCTATGCAGGTAAGCGCTTTCACTTACTTTCAGCATGTAGATGCTTTCAAGAGTGTGTAATTTGGTTTCAGAAGTATGCGCGAATCGACACGCGTGAAAAGTTTTCTCCTCTCATTTATTAAACATTCTATTGGCTTCAGAGTCATTATCATATTTATCTTATAACAATATTTCAGATTTATTTTTCTTGATTGTGGTAGTTGACAACGTGTTGCTTATGATATTTTTCCTAAAACGAACATAAAGCAAGAAAAAAAAGGCAATGTTTCATTTTAAAAAATACATGGCGGTAAAGTTCCTTTTTTTTTCAAAGATTTATTTCGTATCCAGAAAAAAAGGATCTACTGTAGACGCTTGTGGTCTGTGTTGTCGCTTACCCATCTCGTAGTATGCGTATGCCTCCCCTCTGATGAGCGAGAAGTGACCCAATACTTCCCATTTAGGTGCTGGGTCAACACGAGCGCATCGGAAGGTATCCCTTACAAACAACTGTAACCAAATTAAGAATACAAATTTTTGTTGGTACGTGGGATCGAACCCGGGACCATCCGCATGACTAGCGAGTGCTTAATCACTCAGCTAATCGCGCGCTGTTATATGTCTGAACTACATTGTCTTTATATGTCTGAATTATCGTTGTCATAGTCTGATTATGTGTGATCATGTACAATTTTTAGTGATACCATATTTTATTAGTTTTCATTGTATGTAATATCATAAATAATATTCTCGTCTATTTCTAATCGTCTATTTCTCAATTAAAGTCTAATCGTCTATTTCTCTATAAGGAGTTGTAAAGTCGGCAAACTGTACAGGATAATTTCCTCCATTGTCCCTTTGTTTTTTATGTTGCCCTGAACAATCTCGAACCGACAACCCAAGGACTAAGATATATACCAGTATTTCGTTTTTTTCTGTGGAGGGTCTGTAGGAAGGTCATAGTTGTTAATACATAGTTTACATAGTCCGATTAGAAGGTCAAATTTGGTTTAGCTTTTAAAGTGCAGATCTCTTGTATTTAATGGCTTTATTATCAAAGGTGCATACTACCTACCTACCACGCTCCAAAGGCAAAGTACAGCATATACATATGTAAGTAATGACGATTTTTACTTAGCAGAAATCTCATACTTTGCAAGAGAAAATCCCTAAGCTTACACAAGCACTGGCTGTTCAACGCAAAACCAAGTCAAAATGGATGACCAGTTCGACGAAATCAAAAATCTTAGTAAACTCCTATTGCTATTCATCACTCTCAAAATTTACATACATAAAATACAAAACCTCAGTCGAATTCAAATGTTTCTTGAGCACTTTATACTAGCCAAAACAAAAAACAACAGCAACACTAGCACCACCACCTCCACCTCCACCACCAACAACAATACAGAAGCAATTAGTAAACCTAAAGAAGATCGTAATTCTACAGAATCTATCCAAACAAACAACCAGACAAAAAACGAGCAATTAAAGTTGAGGAAATATTCCAGAAGGAAACTTATCAAAGCTCGCTCTCCGGAAGGGATGTCTGCAACACAACCTGAAGCTATCGCGCAGCAAGGCACGCCTGAAGAAAAAAAATTAAATCTATCAAGTAAAAAAACCGGAAAATTGAAAGTGCAATGTGCGAAACTTGCAATATGTCAAGCTCCCATCGACCAACCATGTGAAAATGTGGCCAAAGTAATGACATGTGAAGACAATTCAAAATCGCTTGCTTGTAAAGTTGAAATTATTCCTACTGTAAAAAATATCCCGTCTACTGGCACAAATAAGAATGATAATGTGCGTAAGTTATCGAAAAGTGAACCGAAAAGAAATCGCCATGTCGGTTTTCCCAGTAATATACCTGTGTTGAAACAGAAGCCGTGTGTAAATCCTGATGTTTTCTGCGAAACTGGTAGACCACGAACTCTGAGCGCCAAAATGAAAAGTAAAGAGACCGGACACCCTTCAACCAATGCAGATTTCTCAGATGTAAGCAAAACATCTCGTAGCAAGAAAGTCAAGTTGAAAACTCCCGTTTACAAGCGTCGACCTAGATTACCTAAGAAACCGTTTCCTATTATAAAAACTAAATTCCCTGTCATCATAGACAAGGAAAATGCATCTAATCAAACACTTGTTGCCCAAACGTCAGATGTTTTAACGATTCAAACAGCTACAACCCCAATGGCACCAAAAGTCGATCGTAAAAAATTAAGTGAAAGTATCACCAAGGAAATTCAAAAACCTGAAGAGTCACTAACAGCTAAATCAGACAATACTACATTAAAAATAATAAGAGATAATGAGTCATGTGGAAAAGGAAAAGATCTTATGGTAAATATAGAAAATCGTCTAGATGTTTTTGAAAATACAAAAAACGAAACTAATAATACAGCAGTATCTGTTGAAGCTAGTACTGTTTTAACAGATCTTCCACTTATTGGAAAAACAATTCCTGATTTCAGAAATAGAGAAACAGCAAGTTTTTCTATTGTAAATAAAGAAAATCGTATAGATATTGTTGAGAGTACAAATGACGAGGGAAGTACAGCAGTATCTGTTGATGGTAATCCTATTTCAATAGACCAGCCATTTAGTTCATTACAAAAACCACCTGTTGAACAAAGAAAACCCCAGTCGAGAGGTAAAAAACGTACCGCCACCCGTATACCTACAAGTAAGAGGAGAGCTAAGAAAAAACCACCTGCCTCTCCTTGTGGACCGTCAGATAGAGTGAAGGATGACAAGAAACCAGTAGAAGAATGCATTGGTTGTACTGATGTCCGTCTTGTCAATAGACAGCCTCCTGAACCAAATGTCCTGACTAACCTGGCAATAAAAGAGAGCTCACTCAATATTGGACTCCTATGTGTCCAATATTTAGACGATCTTGAAAATCGTATCAGTCACTCAGTGCAAGACTTAGAAGAAAGAAAGGCTTGCATGCAGCCTGTAACACATGAATCTGGAAATGGACATGAGAACAGTGTGATGGTCTTGGAAACCACGAATAACAATGAAAAAGCACAGAACATTTTTAACAATCCTGGCAGTGCAAACAATACTGAAACTGATTATGACACTGACGGAGACAGTAATGCAGGTAAGATAAATTTATATTTTAATAATGTTACTATCCAAAATGTTCACTCTGTTGATTTAAGATCATTTTTAAAATCCAAAAATTTACCTTGAAAGATCGTACTTCTTAAAGGAAATCTTAAAGCTATGTCTTTCCAGTTCCACAATTTTGGGTATAATTATAAGACCGCCCCGGCCGGTACCGAACCTACATACTTCATAACAAAGGCACAGTTTTTACCTTTTTACCACTCAGGTCTGCAAATCTCTATCAACAAGACTGATGAAATAATGCGACTCTTAAGTCAGTATAAACCACGTCAGTATAAACAAGGTAACTATTTTTCTTTTTTTTATATTCAACTTTACTGAAAAGCTAGATCAGCTATTCAAACTGATTACTAGATATTAAATTTAGGTTTTTTAAATTCTCAATTCTATTGGTGCATCCTAGCTAGTCCTCCTCGGTCTACTATCCCGTCATTTTTGGTATGAGAAATGCCACAACTAAAGGAAATTCCTCCCTTGTTCCGTCTAAACTTCCTAGATTTCTCTCCCACAGCCCAAACTTCCAGCTTGACAGTTCTATTTGAGGCAAGTCCTCGCGATGCAAACAGTTCCACGGATATTTCCACATCCAGACTGCTTCAAATCGATGATCGCGAACAGGTTCATTTCTTTTTCCCGCGGTGGCTTATCGAGCTGTTGAATGCTGCCAACATCTCAGGTAGTGCTGCATTACCTTTTAACAAGTTTATATCTTCCTGGTTAGGCTCAGTTTATTTTCTAATTTTTGTTTTGTATTTCGTTGAGACATTTTTAGAAACAAAAGAATATCAGTTGAATTGTCATAACTTGAACTTGAAATTTAAAACCATGGCATACAATCATACAACAACATATTGACAGAATTCTATTACGTATTTACTATCAAAATTTAACACACTCCTGAAATTTGAAATTCAGAATTTTATACTGAGTATCACCGTTTTGACCTTAGTTGATGTAGAAAAAGCTAAAAATATTGCATTTCAGAACAAGAATTTGTTTTTTGTCGTAAATAAAGAACATTTTATAAAGATTATTAGTACTCTAGAAGCGAATTAATGAAGTAGATAGAGAGCGTGTTATATCGTTCACAATACGAGGTCCTATTTTTGCTTATTAAACTAACAACGAAATGTTGATCTATTCAGGTGCGGGTGACGTGACTGAGTCAGACACAGCTCAGGTTGATGACAGCGCCCGATCAGACCCGTGTGTGAGTGAAGGCCGAGTCACTTCCTACGACGTGAGGGGAGATGAAGACGCTGGTGGGGACCTGACAGCATTCTCTGTTCGTTCCGTCAGGCGAGCCGTCTTCTCCCTGGATGAGAACAACGGAGATGTCATGGACCCCAGCGAGCTACTAGACATGACTAGAGCTGCAAACACGAGAGAAATACCCGAGAATTCTGGAGTTTTGCACACTAGAGAGCCTTTGTACGACACTGAACTGAGTGCAATTCTTGATGATATTCTCGATGACATAATCGAAGAAGTTTTACCTCACGTAAGAACAGTTGAAAATGTCACCAACAATAGTGAAGCTAAAGAACTGGAAGTGAAAAATAAGCACACCGTTCATGAAGCAGGCACTAGCGAGGTTGATACTCCTGCTAGTAGATGTCATCCGTTAGCAGATCCCAATGTCAATCATAAACGAAAGAAAAACAACCTATGAAGATTCTGGTGTTGCACCGTATAACGCATTTCGTCTTATGGAGAACAATAGTCTAAATACTGAAAGAACAGACAGTATAAATGAACTAGTTAGAAAATATTTAACTGAAAAGCCTGTGGACTACAACATGGAAACCAATGACGTATTGCATACAAACGAAGATTATATGTCCAAAGAAATTCATGCAGAACCTAAATTTATTGATCCAGAAAACATTGCTGAAAGTAAGAAAACAGGGAGCCTAGATAATGTTGATACTGAAGCTGAGCATGTATCAAATTCCAAGATTGTGGATTGTAAATTGATCACTCGGACTCAAAAAGATGAAAGAATCACAGAACAGGTATTCACTCAGGATGCTAACCACAGAGTATACGAATTTCTGAGTGATTTCACCATCAACACTTGTGCCACTAATACCACTTATTCGGAAAATACAGAAGACATTGATTCTAAAAACACATCTGATACGGCAGAAAACATATTTACACTTGACAAACATAAAACTAATACGGAAAATGAGATTGATCATAAAACTACAACCCATGAACTGAATACCACATCAAATGACATAACTGATACAGAAGAAAACACATGTACATTTGACAAACATAAAACCAATATTGAAAATGACATAGATCAAAAATCTGCAACCCCTGAAGTGGACCCCAAATCTAATAACATTTGCCTTAATAAACACTATGACCCACAAGCATCATGTGTTACAAACCAGGGGGAGTTCTCAGAAGCCTACCTGACGAGACACAGAAGCATAGCTGCCCAAACCACTGAGCCAGAGTACTTGTTTGATTTTGATTGTTCCAGAAATCCTCTCACAGAACAAAATTTACCACACAATTCAAACTTGATGTGTAAGAAAAAATCAAAACAACTTACTCCAAGTAGCAAGTTAGTTGTGCAGCCAGTGATAGGAAAACGCCCGACGTTGAGAAACGTGAATGCATCTTGCACGAAGGTCAAGACGAATGCTTCTTCCACGAGGAGTAAGATGAATGCAAGTAAGATGCATGCAAGTAGGATGAAAGCATTTGGCAAAGTGCGTAAGAGTGCAGCGTCCACGAACATATTGAGAAAAGATCGGACATTGTCACGGAAGATGTCATGCAAATTGTCACGCTCCAATAAACCCAAGAAGATTTGCCACTACATGCGAAACTACGTGCAGCTTATTGTGCAAGACGCGACCAAGGAGTGATTAGTATATACACAACAAGTTTATTTTATTCAGTACATTCTTAGCAATAAAGCCAATTGTGAATCACTAGTTATGCTACCGATTTTTTTCAAATTGTTTCTTTTCAGGAATCTGTAAAGTAGTAAAGTTTCTCTGGTTCATCATTAAGGAGTCTCTGCTTTATCATTAAGGAATCTCTGGTACATCATTAAGGAGTCTCTGCTTCATCATTAAAGAGTTTCTGGTTCATCAAAGGAGCTCATCATCATCATCATTAAGGTTCATCATTATTTTGGAGTGGTGCATTAAGGAAATTATGAACTTGTATTTGTGAACATTTTCCTGAATCGCATTTTTCTACTTTTCGTAATGATAATATATGTTCGCCAGTAACGGGATCTCCGCATTCACGCATATTTCTCTAAACAACAAGTTTATTGTATATTACCATGGTTTTCTTTGTCACTACTGTTCTAATTGTGTTTTTAACAACTATCCCAACCCAAACCCAGCCTATAGCGGGGAATGTTTATTTGTTTAACAGGGAGAAGGACAGTGTCTAGCCAGAAGACTATAAACAGGGAACAGACTAGCCTACCCTTACAAGCCAGGCTAGCTTGCAGTTTCCTGAGGATTTAATGGCTTACAAAGAAAAAGATCAAATTCTCACGATGGTTGATCGCACATACAAACATGTGGTTCAGGACGAGTCCTTTTCAATTATAAGGGTTGGGATACCATTGGTTGACGTGTTGGGGACAAAATTAGCTAAAAGGGTCATGGTCATGACTTGCTGGAGTCTTCCTGTCATAATTTTTACTTTCCTTATCTTATAATAAGGAAAGTATTGTATTCGTCGAAAATTTGACCTACCCAGTTTTTCACATTTCTGGACGAATCATGGCCTCAGGATACCAAAAAAGTTGTTTTCAGCCATTGGTCCGTGCGTCTGTCTGTCTGTCTGTCTGTCTGTAAACAGGATATCTCGAGAACGGTAAGAGCTAGAGACTTGAAATTTGGTACACAAATTAATTTTATACACCAAACGAACCACGAAACTTTTGGTTGAAATCGGCCGCATTCTGCGGCCACAGGGCCGCAAATACTAGCCGCAAGCGCCGCTTCTTTAAATTGATTAAAGATACAAATTTTTTTAGAGAACAACATTTTCTTAGATTAAAAAAATAATAGGGGTCTATTCTGATCATTTTTTTGATATCTTGAACTTTTTGGAACTCGGCCCCAATTTACCGGTATTTGGGGGGGACCCGCTTTGACTAATTTTTTTATTCATCCTACATGGGGGTTGTGACATATCAAATTCAATGATTTTGAAGTGCTGATTACGAATTTGTCATTGGTTTTTAGTTATCTGTTACCGTTGAGTCACCAGTGGCGGAATTCGACTCCTTTTTGGGGGATAAGGAAAGTCGTGTGATGTTTACACCAGATTTTTTTTCTTATGAACATTTATTTAAAGAGAGTTCTATAACAATGGGAGTCCTTGCCCCACGAAAATTACTATGACAATCTATCAAGAGAGACATTACAGCGGCAGTTGTGGGCTGTGTTCCCCAGATAAATTATTGAGTATAACCAACAGCGTGTTCACCGAGGCATGGCCGTACTTGGTGAAATAAACATATTTGGTAGTTAATTATATAGACTCACTTTCAGTGTCCATGAGTGTTGTGTCATGGTGGTGAAAATCCTTCCATATGGGTATTAAATGGACCCCCTGAATCAGTTTTTTGGGCTCCTTCCGTGTGAAGTGGTTTGTGTTGGTATTGTACATTAAAAAATGTCTATAGACAATTAATAAAATTACTTACTATTTGGTATTAAGATTTCAGAGAGCTTTTCGTTTTGATGTTGCCTGTGCAAATACTAGATTCAATAGAAGGTTGTTAGGTTTGGTTGAGTTTACCTTTTAAAATACAAGACAATAATAAGAATAAGCGACCGCTTGATCGATAAAGCGGTGGCCTTGTAACCTGCAGGTCGGTGGTTCAAATCACGGTTTCAGCGTAGATTTAGTAAAGCGAGTTTGAGTAGTTGTGATATCACAAAAGTGTTTTACAAAAATATGATAATAATAATGAAAATAAAAT
Source organism: Bactericera cockerelli (assembly GCA_024516035.1). Classification (NCBI taxonomy): domain Eukaryota; kingdom Metazoa; phylum Arthropoda; class Insecta; order Hemiptera; family Triozidae; genus Bactericera; species Bactericera cockerelli. The sequence goes on along the minus strand of CM044955.1, from coordinate 27,896,723 downwards.
CTAATTATTCCTATAAATCTTCAACCTACTGCCCATCAGGATTTGACTTACTTAGACCGGAGTCCCACAGAGTGCAATATTTTATCTCATTTCGCAATGTTTCATACTGCTCATGAGCGCTCGTCCTGTAGAATTAAATGAGATCGAATACCACTGATCGAAAAATTGCTTCGCAACACTCTGAAACACTTCGGATTTCGAGATAGAATGTTGCGAAACGTTCCGAAACAACTGCTGATTTAAAAGAACTTTAGTTCCAGTCGATCAGTATAATCAGATCTCCTTTGCAGTACCTATAAGATCAAACGCAATGCAGTATATTCTGCCTCGGTATTGTCCTCTGAAATGGCAATATTCAACAGCCATGCCACAGCACTGGACATCGCTGACACGCTTCAGCATTTTAGAGCAACGCTGAGGGCAAGCACTGTTATATTATATTGATAAATTCTGTTTTTTTTTTTTTTTTTTTTCTTTTTACATAAATTTGTAAGTATTGGTAGGTATTGTTTTATGTTCATATCAATAATATCTGGTATGTGGTAGTAGATGTGGTATATTTGTATTTATTATAAAATTTTGTTACAAAGGTTTTTACAGTATAAATAAAAGCACTGAAATACACAAACATGAATATTTTTTTAATAACTATTATAGAGAAAATCATTGGTGAGTTATCTTAATTTTTTTTTCATCTATATTTCTATAATGTCTGGTACTTATGTATGAAAATTGCTTATGTAATCATATAAAGCCGCGTCCTCACCTGTGTTGGACAACACGTTCAACACAGGCGGTGACACAGCTCAGCACGTGTTATCGATTATAAAAATAACAACACGCAAGTGTCTGTTCCTACTGTCCGCAGAGCTCATGGTTCCGCAAGTCCCGCTTCAAGGGCGGCAAGGGGAAGTCGGCCAACTCGGGGGGCAAGGGGTTCGGGTTCCGGGAGCGGGACCGGCCGGGCCTGGGCTGCGAGGCCCCGCCCCCCCTGGCCCTCACGGCGCCGGCCCCCTCGTGTGGCAACGCCGCGGCCGATCACGTGCTCACCAAGCTGAACAACGCCAGCCGCATGGGGCCCGGCCAGGGCCGCCTCGCCGCCATGAAGGCCGCCTTCAAAGCTCAGTATCAGACTCAGGTAAGTTTTTTTTTTTTTTTTTTTTTTTTTTTTTAAGCTTTATTAGGAGGACAAAGTACAGTATAAAATTAAGAGAAGAAAAAAAAAACAAACAAATGACAAAATAAATAAGTAAAAAAAAAAGAAAATAACAATAATGTCCTACCTAAAGGGCGGGGTTATTGCCTGTGGCAATCTCTTCCACCCAACCCTTAGTAGTAAATTTAGTATCAGACTCAGGTAAGTTTAGTATCACACTCAGGTAAGTTCCGTATCAGACTCAGGTAAGTTCAGTATCAGACTCAGGTAAGTTCAGTATCAGACTCAGGTAAGTTCCGTATCAGACTCAGGTAAGTTCAGTATCAGACTCAGGTAAGTTCAGTATCAGACTCAGGTAAGTTCCGTATCAGACTCAGGTAAGTTTAGTATCAGACTCAGGTAAGCTCAGTATCAGACTCAGGTAAGTTTAGTATCAGACTCAGGTAAGTTTCGTATCAGACTCAGGTAAGTTCCGTATCAGACTCAGGTAAGTTCCGTATCAGACTCAGGTAAGTTTAGTATCAGACTCAGGTAAGTTTAGTATCAGACTCAGATTTCCTCATGGTTGAGGTTGGTTGGTTCTAGCACTCCTACTGCACATTTCACGGCTGAATGCCCTTTCTAACGTCAACCGTGTTAAGAGCGCCAATGATTGTTCCTGTCTTTTTACCTGGCAAGGCTGGTGTCGTACATGTTTAACGTCTCCCAGCGGGACAGTGTTACGCTTAACCTGAATTAGAGTGGTTAACGCGCTGGTAGTCAAGTGGTTAACGCGCTAGTCTGGTAATCCAAGTAGCGTAGGGGCCTGTTGTTTTGAATCCCACCCAGTGCACGAATTTTTCCTCATTAATTTGAGTTTGTAACTGCATAATAATTAGACTGATGGTTAGGAGGTAGAAAATGGTTTGAGCATTAACCTCGCCTGGTGGTTACCTTCCACTACAGAGTGTTGATATTATTATATCATTTCATTAGTTTCCCTTCCTATAAGAATAAACAACATGAAATAATGTAAACGAAAATAATAATTTCGTCATATTTATACTGCCAGACCAAGGACTTATGAGTCACATTATTCCAACAGTAAGCCCCAAGAGTATTAGAATATTGAAGAAAGAATGAACACCTCCCCCTCTTGTTTTCAGTTCAAAGCCTCCGAGGACCACACGTGGGAGCAGACCATCGACCCGCTCCCCGGCCCCCCCCCCTCCCCCGGCCCTCCTCAACACCCCCCTGCCCCCCGCCCCTGCGGACCCCAGCCAGGGCAAGAAGAAGAAGAGCAGATGGGACAAGTAAATGCCGCCGCCCACCGGACTCGAACCCGCGACCTCTTGACTCTGAAACCTGTACGAGGTATCCCCGCATGTACTATTCAAGCATGATTCATCTCTGTGTGATGGTGTCGAGGGAATACTTGTGTTGAGCTGGCTATACAGCGTCGGATTTATCTTTCAGATACATCCGAAGTGGATCCTGAATTTATCCATCGGATTTATCTGATGCGGATCCTGAATTTATCCATCAGATTTCCTAAAAACTTCAATCAGTCAGTACTTTAAAGAGGAACAAGAGATAGAGATGTATGTATTTTAATATACATAATTAATAAACATTTTAGTAGTATTACTATTAACTAGTCAGCGTGGCCAAGTGGTTAGCGCACTGGTTGTTGTTATAGCCAGCTTGAGTACAGCTGGAAGGGGGAATGATGGTCTCCAACCTACTTTATTTCAAAGTTGGCTCGTCCTGAACCACATATTGCTCTGTGCGATCAACCATCCTGAAGACTTGGACTTTTTCTTTATAAGCCATTATACATCCTTGGAAAACTGCAACCTAGCCTGGGTTGTAAAGGTTGGCTGGTCAGTTTTCTGTTTATAGTTCTCTATCGAGGTACTGGTCTTCTCTCTGTTTAACGTCCCCCAGCCAGACTCGTAACCTGGAGGTCGGTGGTTCGAGTCCCTGGCATGGTAAATATTTAGAAAACTAGTTTCACTAATTAACATGATTGTGATTAACACAAATATGACGACTTTTTTAAACTGTCTTAAATATTCATGTTTCTCATACAGATTTTTTGTATTAGTATTTGGTAAAACATTCTTACCGCTGAATCGTAACCCTATGAATTTTCGAGTTACACAGAAAATAATTCAGAGGATCGACAGAAAATTCCGTGATATTCACACCAGATAATTTACCTTTGCCCATTACTCGTATCATATCTCATCATAATAAATTTTCAGGTGTTCAACCAATGTTACTGACATAAAAACCCATCTATATTGTTCCACGATTAGGTTAGTTGTGTAAATTGTGTATACTTCATCATTTATGTATTTGTACCATAACTATTAAATCAATGCGTATTTTTAAGAAATAAAATAATATCAAAATTAAATATTTTGTCTTGTTATACATGTTGTTCTCTCTTCTTCTTCTACTGTCAACGTTTCAAGCTCCGCTCTTCCTTTAGGATCAAATGAAATCGAACCCCACAGACTTTGTAACGCTTTGCAACGTTTCACATTTAAAATTCGAAACAAAATGTTGCGAGACAAAATGTTGCGTAATGTTGCGCGACAAAACGTTGCACTCAGATGCATTCCGGCTAACTTTAAAAAAAAAGATATTACTCATAGTCTTATGAAAAGATTTTGTTCTTATATTATACTCACTTAAACTATGAACCGACCTCAGCAGTTTGATCGATAGGGCGGCGCAGCGAACTTGTAACCTGGAGGTCGGTGGTTCGAGTCCCGCTTTCAGCGTAGATTTAGTAAAGCGAGTTTGAGTAGTTGTGATATCATGAAAATGATAAACACAATGATAATTTTTTGGCCATTTCGCTGGGAATCGCACCAGATACCCAAATCAACCTCACCCAGCATTGGTTGGACCGGAAATGTCAGCCTCACATGTTCAGAGGGAACAGAACCGGGAATCGAACTGAGGATCTTTGAACTGTACCGTTCCATCACGGAGGCTGGCTTACTCGTACACATACTGTAAATAAATATCCTGGGTAAAAGTACAATTATCATACTCGTATATTTGTAAATACATTAAAAATATCTGCGCGTGGGCTAGATTACTTGAGTTTTTTGTGTTAAGTCCAGTCTCGAACCCTTGGCTATCGAGTTGCAAATCTGCTAGGACTTGTAATATTAAGTAGATCATGATCCATTGTTTTGTCTCATTCTAGTTTATGTCTGTTAGGGAGAATCCGCATATATGTACCAGCGTTAGATAAACGCTCTAGGGTCATTGACCCTAGATAACAATGGGGCGGTTGTTTCATACTTTTTTGTTTAACTTTTTTGTTAACATCTAGGTCTTTCCAGTCATTTTCTTTTTCAATTTGTAACAGAAGCCCATAAAAATAATATCGCATTCTTTATACTGCCCGATTAGGACTAACAAGTTCCATTATTCCAGCAGTAAGCCCAAGACGTATTCACGTATTATTATGTGGTAAAATGAGAGGATAACTTGTCTTGTCCCGGCTGGGTTTCGAACCCGCGACCTCTGGAATCTCTGGATTCACAGACTGCCGCCTTTGCAACTGAAGTACCGGGACGCTAGAGACGCTAGATAGTCTCGCTAGAGATGTTAAACAGATACTATACCAGATTTGTCAAACCAAAATACAAAAATACAAATCATTGGCGTTCTAAATAGGGTTCGTTTTGGAATGGGCATACAGTTACAATGTAAGTTGTGGAATTAGAAGCTAGGGATATGCATAAGTAAATCACCAGACTGATAGTTCTCACTACTGCTATCTGAATTTAAACTTGATTCCAATACAGCATTATTACTGTTTCATCTTGACTACTATGTGATGTACTACTGGAATTGAGCACACTATTGTCACGTGCTTCACTTTTTTTTGCCAATAATAGATAAATAGCCATTTAAGACGCTCCAAAGGCCGAATCATAAAACAGGATTACTCCCTCAGGTCGGACTATAGTGCGCTGTGATTCGCTGAAACTCCGAGTTGAGCCATAGTCCTTGTTGGAGTTAGCCCATACTGTATTCTACCATTCCATAGACGAGAAAAGACTTTTCATCCCGTAGTTCAGAGATCTTGAGTTCGATCCCCTGGTCGGAGCAGAGTTTTCACACAAAAAATTCTGTTCCCTCCGTACATGTGTGTGAGGCTGGCATTTCCGGCCCTACACAGGCTGGGTGAGGTTAATGTGGGTAGCTTGCACAATTCCAGCGAATGGAGGGTAAAACCTCCATCCTAATCCAGGACGTTAAATCAAATAGAATCGTAAAAGAAGAAGAAGAATAACATTAATGCTGAAATTTTATGTGAGAATTGTGTAGAAATAGACGGTGGGAAAAAGCGAGGGAGACCGAAGATGAGATTGAAAGACAAAGTTGTGGAAGACCTAAGAAGCAAAAAAAAAAAAAAAAAAAAAAAAAAAAAAAACCTGGAGAAAAGAGGACGCACGAAATAAGAAGAAATGCAAGAAGAAATTCATGGAGCAAATGTCGACCCCAATAGTTAGGAACAGCCAAAGAAGATTGTTCATATTAAAGGTAAAACCAGCTTCAGTTGGTCGATCAATTAGGCAGTGCGGCCGACTTGTAACCTGGAGTTCGGTGTTTCGAGTCTCAATTATGGCAAACAATTTTTTTTAACGTCGCTTTCAACTGCATTGTCATATCACGACAGGGGTGTTACCCTCCATTAGCAGGAAACCCACAAACCTGCTGCTCACATTAACCCTACGGAGCCTGGGTTGGGGCAGAACGCCAGCATCACAAAGTCTTCAATTGCTGAACTTCGGTGATCCTACGAGAACAAATGTTTGGTGGGACGAGATTGAGTAATTGTGACAACAGGATTGTGATTATCATAAATATATTAGCTGTAATATTTTTGTGTGACAGGAAAAATCCTCTAAAAACTATGAAAAACTATGAGATACTTTGATTAAATAAAATGCTAAAAATTCTAAAAAACTCTTCTTTCCCTTTCTTCTTTCACTATCCTTACTCTTCTTCCATCCTTCTAAAATTCGTACAGGATTTTTAACAGGCAAGCGCACGAACGAGCTCTTACTCACAAAAACAAAGAGATGTTCTCTTTAGTGTGAGTATAGTACAAACAAGCGTTACCCACCTGTTTACTTTTCAAATCTTCTCTAAAAATTGTATTTATTTATTTTAATATTTTCAATTTTACTATATTCTAATTTTATATGCTTAGATTAAGATTTGAATTGTTTGTTATTTAATACTGTACAAATATAATATATTACATTACATTACAAAACATTCAGGCCCACCTCAACCTGGCCTCCAGCGCCTAAAATCCCACCTAAAAAAGCTATCCGCACTTGGAACCGAAACTTATCATTACTTCAAGCGCGTGATGAATATGAAACAGCGTCTGTCCCGGTAGCTCAGTGGTCAATGCATCTGTCTTGTATTCCAGAGGTCGCGGGTTCGAACCGCAGCTGAGACATGACAAGTCATCCTATCATTTAGGATTTTGAGCACATAATAATACGTCTTGGCCTTACTGCCGGAATAATGGTACTCTCCAAACCAAGTAAGTAGACAGTCGAATATTTTATTTTTTTTCTCTCTCTCTCTCTGTGTTGTGATCTCGACCGCTATCGAAGGAAAATTACACTTTCCCGTGGGCATCCCTTAACAGTCTTGTGCCCTCCAAAGCTACCGTACATAAATTTGGTCCTTCTCTAGGCAGTATAAATAAGGCGATGTTATTATCAACAGCCCATTCGACCAACTGACCCACATCGGCAGCATCCGGCCGGCGTATCCCGCCTGAGTTATCTATCTGGTGCCCTTCAGTCTGTGTTAACTTCTTGTCGGGATCATGCTTTCCTTTTATATTGCTGGGTACGTATCATAAATATTATCTATTTTAATACAGTCGTAACTAGAGATAAGAGAACAAGGGACCAGAATTCTTTCTCTTATATTCAGGTTTATCTTATAAAGAGCTCATTTGTCTGTCCCGGTAACTCAGTGGTAAAGTCGGCACTCTGTGAATCCAAAGATTCCAGGGGTCGCGGGTTTGAAACCCGGCCGCGACAAGACATGTTAACCTCCCATTTGGGATTTTTACCACATAATAATATGTCTTGGGTTTACTTCTGGAATAATGGAACTTTAATAGTACTAATCGGGCAGTATAAATAAGACAATATCATTATTACTATTTTCCCCTATATTTAGAGAGTTAAATTTGTCCTGTAAATTGTTTTCTTATATCAAGTTTCCTCTTATATCTAGGTTCGAATGTAGCTCCAAGGAAGAGGAATATGCAAACATATTTTTGTTGTTGTTGAATGTACCTTTCACATATAGGTTCTAGGTCATTTGAGACGAGGGCCTTACTCTCTAAACGTCACCCTGGGTTGGGTTGAAAATAAACAGCATAACGTGGGTTCAAATTTAAATGGTCACCCACCAACTCCAACCCCGCTTGACGTTGATTCATTTCAGAGAGCTTATGAGACACAAACGTATGTTATTACTAAAATAATAATAATAGTAAAATTAATGGGGACAAAGAATGAATAAATCTTTTAAGCCCAGAACTAAAGCTATTAAGCCCAGAATGAATATAATTATCATTGATTCTAATTAAATTCAATTATAATTGAATATATCGATAGATACTTCCGAGGATATATCAATAATAATAGTAATAACTCTTTATTGACAAGAATAATATTGACAAAGGGCGTGATTATTGCCTGAGGCAATCTCTGCCATCAAACCCAATAGATAGTATAGATAATATCGTGTTCGATTTTGCATTTACTCTTGGAAAAAAACCGCACACACAAAAATCAACTCTGATATTATAAACCCACTTTTAAGAATTTGCCATACTTTTATTACCCATAGCCACCTATTAAAAAAGGAACCCATCACCTTTGTCAAAGTGGTGTTGTCCTTACGGTAACACATCTTCTTGAATTCCCTATCCTAGCTCCTGCCTGTACTAATTTGTCCGTTACACCTTCATTACGTGACGACACTAATGAAACTGACGCCCTCATATTATACGTACGTAAAACGCATAAAGTACTACAGAAATTTCAAACTAAAAACGGAAACGGTGCGAAAGACCAGCTGTTGTTAAAGCACCTTTAGTAAATCAAAGTTGCTCAGAAAATTTCATCAAAATCCGTTCAGTAGTTTCTAAGATTTGCGCGTTACAAGGAATATTTTTAACAGACCGACAGAAGGACACAATTTTGCTCCATTTTCAAAAAATTGAAAATGGAGCAAAAAAAAATATTTATTTTTTTTTTTTACAAAAACGAACACAATACTACCGATTTGTAATACTAGAAATTTCTCGGAAGTCAAACAGCCCACTCTGGCCTTCTGTTGCAGTTTACATTGCTTAGCGCTCTGCGTTGGCTCTTGTCAGGCCGCTTTCGTAGGCAGTCGTCGCGACGAGATCAAGACCATCTTCGATTCCCTGGAGAAGAGCGCGGACGACCAAGTCCTCCACTCGTGGTTTCCGATAGGGATGAAGATTCTGAACAAGGTGGGGGAGACGTCGCGGGGTGAGCACGAGATGGACGGGGAACTGAAGAAGATTGGCAAGTTCCCGCTCAAGAAAAAGTTCGTGAAGACGGTCTGTAGGAGTAAGCAGTGCCTTGAAGCAGGTGAGTTAACGTCGTGTTCAACTGCATGGTCATTTATTTATTTTTTTTTTATTTTTTTTTTACACTTTATTAATAGGAAATATTATTATATACAACACAAATAATTACAAATTAAAATACAATATAATAGAAGAAATAAATAAATATATGTATAGGTACATAATATTTGTCCTAACTAAAGGGCGGGGTTATTGCCTTTGGCAATCTCTTCCACCACTCTTCATATCTCGACGTGGGTCTTACCCGCCAGTCGCTGGAAACTCAGAAACCAGCTACTTGAATTAACCTCACCCAGCCTGAGCATCACGAGGATGGACGTTGCTTAACTTCAGTGGCAGAACGAGAACTAATGTAGTCAACGTACCATTGACGCTAGTTTAGAAAAAATATATGTATGTATGGTTTTTTGTATAGTTATTATATCAGTCATTGCTTGCTCGTAAAACCGCCACTGGTTGCTATGCACACAAATATAGCTACTAATTTTTCCAACTGGGGTATAAGTGGATCAGTGGACCTGTAATTGTTGGCCATGTAGACATTCCTTTTAATAAAGTATTTATGTAGGTATGATAAATAATAAGAAATACAAAGTTTTACAGTATCTAAATATTAGTATTTTCTATATTTTTAATACATCCAAATGAAAATAACATAATTAGACAGTTAAAATTACACAATATTACTAAATGACTTTTTTTTAATTTCACGAGAAAATATGATACCTACTCAATTATCAAGTCACTAAACATCTGAGAAAGTTGAATTTTAGTAGGCATAAAAATTCTTACCATAAATTTTGGAGTCTAGGCACATTTGAATTTTGGAGAATCAGCACATTTGAATTTTGAGAATAGCACATTTGAATTTGGAGGATAGCACATTTGAATTTGGAGAATCAGCACTTTTGAATTTGGAGAGTAGGCACTTTTGAATTTAGAGAATATCACTTTTGAATTTGGAGAGTCGGCATTTTTGAATTTGAAGAATAATTCTTTTGAATTTGGAGAGTCAGCACGTTAGAATTTGGAGAATCAGCACTTTTGAATTTTGAGAATATCACTTTTGAATTTGGAGAATCAGCACTTTGTAATTTTGAGAATATCACTTTTGAATTTAGAGAATCAGCACTTTTGAATTTGGAGAATCAGCACTTTTGAATTTGGAGAATCAGCACATTTGAATTTGTAGAATCAGCACTTTTGAATTTGGAGAATCAGCACATTTGAATTTGGAGAGTTGGCACTTTTAATTTTAACTTTTGAATTTGGAGGATAGCACATTTGAATTTGGAGAATCAGCACATTTGAATTTGGAGAGTAGGCACTTTTGAATTTTGAGAATATCACTTTTGAATTTGGAGAGTCGGCATTTTTGAATTTGAAGAATAATTCTTTTGAATTTGGAGAGTCAGCACGTTAGAATTTGGAGAATCAGCACTTTTGAATTTTGAGAATATCACTTTTGAATTTGGAGAATCAGCACTTTGTAATTTTGAGAATATCACTTTTGAATTTAGAGAATCAGCACTTTTGAATTTGGAGAATCAGCACTTTTGAATTTGGAGAATCAGCACATTTGAATTTGTAGAATCAGCACTTTGAATTTGGAGAATCAGCACATTTGAATTTGGAGAGTTGGCACTTTTAATTTGAACTTTGGAATTTGGAGGATAGCACATTTGAATTTGGAGAGTCGGCACTTTTGAATGTGGAGAGTCAGCATTTTTGAATTTGGAGAATATCACATTTTAATTTGGAGAGTCAGCACTTTTGAATTTGGAGAGTCGGCACTTTGAATTTGGAGAGGTAGCACATTTGAATTTTGAAGGATAGCACTTTTAAATTTAGAGAATAACACATTTGAATTTGGAGAGTCGGCACTTTTAATTTGGAGAGTCGGCACTTTTAATTTGGAGAGTTCGCACATGGAATTTGGAGATCAGACACATTTGATTTTGGAGATTTTGCTTTACCTGAAAATATAATTCAAGATGTTATACTAATGTTAATAATTAAACGAAACTAACCTCAGTATAAAGCGCGGCAGACATGTAAGGTAGTCGGTGGTTCGCGTCCTATATTTGGTATAAATTAGTATTGTGAGTTTGAGTAACTCTTGAATTACCAAGATGTATTCATTTGAAATTTTCCCAAATACGTATATTTTACCGTATTTTCATAAAATTATTTGGAAAACTAATTCGTAACTGTCTAAACATTTATGTTGAACTTACCTATTGTTGAACTTACATGAAAAACTGCACATGACTTGACAATGGTTGATATATGAAGAAACTTAAAGGGATTCAATACCCCTATCAATCCTTCCATTACCAAGAACAACACTCATGGACACGAAAAATAAGTAGTGATTTGCACGGCATCACGAGTTTCGAGACACCTGATAACATTATTTGCCTAAGTAAGTCAACACAGAGATTCCAAAAACTCCAAATTCATGATACTTACTTTACTTTCCGTGTCCATGATGGTTGTGTCACTGTGGTGGAAGGATTGATACGGTATTAACCCCTGTGGACGCCCAGAAGCTATTTTCTGGGCTCCTTCCGTGTCCTGTGTGTGGTGTATTGTGTCGTGTTGTTTATGTATGGTAAACTTCGGTTGTGAAAATAATTCTTAAAATTTGAAGGAAGAAAAATTTCAATTTTGATGTCTGCTTTAAACTGGCTGATTCATGACGGGACAATAGTTATATATTCGGATGTGGATAGAACTGATATAAGGGAACTCAAGGTACCGGAATTTTCTCTCTCTTATTTCCAGGTCCGGTAGACTGTATAGTTGATGAATGCAGCTACAACAATAACAGCACAACAATTATTCATTGCTTGCTCGTAAAACCGCCACTGGATGCTATGCATACAAATAGGTATAGCTACTAATTTTTCCACCTGAGATATGAGTGGATCAGTGGACCTGTAATGTTTTTTTATTATTTAAAGATGAGTGTTTCACAGCCTTTTTTATTTCGTAGCCATGAAACAGAAGCTACTGTAGACGCTTTTGGTCTGTGTTGTAGCCTGCCCATCCCGTAGTATGCCTCCCCTCTGATGGGCTAGGAGTAACACAATACTTACCATTTCCCTTACAAACAAACAACTGTAACCAAATTTGAATAAAAATTTTGCCGGGAACTCCCGTATGGCAAGGGAGTGCTTATTTTTGACAATATATCACTAACTACTCTGCTTAAACCACTTTAGAAAATACTTGTCAGAAACCATCTTCTAATTTTGGTATACCGCTTGCTTGGATTATGCTCCAAACAAGAAACTCAGATTTATTCAAAAACGGTAGACTTTTGGTTTTAAACAAACTGTTTATTAAAAGGAGACATTCCTTTTTTACTTTTCTTATCCTATAATAAGGAAAGTATTGTATTCGTCGAAAATTTGACCTACCCAGCTTTTCACATTTCTGGACGAATCATAGCCTCAGGATACCAAAAAAGTTGTTTTCAGCCATTGCACATTGGTCCGTGCGTCTGTCTGTGTGTGTGTGTGTGAACAGGATATCTCAAGAACGGTAAGAGCTAGAGACTTGAAATTTGGTATGGTAATTAATTTTATACACCAGACGAACCATGAAACTTTTGGTTGAAATCGGCCGTGAGCACCGCTTCTTTGAATTGGTTAGAGATACAAAACAAGGTTAAAGAACAACATTTTCTCAGAATAAAAAAATAATAGGGGTTCACTCTGATCATTTTTTTGATATCTTTAACTTTTTGGAACCCGGCCCCAATTTAATGGATTTGTGGGGGGGGGACCCGCTTGGACTAACTTTTTTATTATTCACCCTAGATAGAGGTTGCGACATATTATTATTATTATTATTATTATTTGACCTGGTTGCAGGGTTCTCAGTGAAACCCTTACAATTAACACTGCGACCTAATTAGATCTATTGTGACCAGTTGATTCTATTCGGTTTTAACGTCCTGATTGAGATAGATAGTCAGGACGGGGGTTTTACCCTCCATTCGCTGGGAATCGTACCAGCTACCCACATTAACCTCACCCAGCCTGGGTAGGGCCGGAAATGCCAGCCTCACGTGTTTGGAAGGGACAGAATTTTCTTCGAAAAGTCTGCCCCAACCGGGAATTGAACCGGGAATTGAACATAACTCTGGACTACGGGCAGTAGTCACAACCATTACGCCACGGAGGCTGGTCCAATGATTTTTAGGTGCTGATTACGAATTTGACATTTATTTCTAGCAAACTGTTACCGTTGAGGCGGTCATTTTTATTAAATATTTATTAAATACATACATAGAAGGCCATGCCTCAAGAATATAGTAGGGTTAGGTAAGATACATAGAAGGCCATGCCTCAAGAATATAGGAGGGTTTAGTAAAATACATAGAAGGCCATGCCTCAAGAATATAGTAGGGTTAGGTAAGATACATAGAAGGCCATTCCTCAAGAATATAGTAGGGTTAGGGATAATACATAGAAGGCCATGCCTCAAGAATATAGTAGGGTTAGGTAAGATACATAGAAGGCCATGAATACATCCAAATGAAAATAACATAATAAGACAGTTAAAATTACACAAATACACAATTGGGCCAGCAACTTCCATCGAATCAACATCTAAACTCTCTGCTCCCGAAATTTTCAAAATTTTAAATCATCAAGTTTATTTTTACAAGTGTTTTACATACGATACCATAGTATATTACTGAGTGACTTTTTTTAATTAAAGAGAAAATATGATACTATATCCCTTATCAAGTCACCAAACATCTGAGAAAGTTGAATTTTAGTAGGTATAAAAAATCTTACCATAACTTTTGGAGTCTAGGCACATTTGAATTTGGAGAATCAGCACATGTGAATTTGGAGAATAGCACATTTGAATTTGGAGGATAGCACATTTGAATTTGGAGAATCAGCACTTTTGAATTTGGAGAATCAGCACTTTTGAATTTGGAGAATCACATCTTTTGAATTTGGAGAATCAGCACATTTGAATTTGGAGAATCAGCACTTTTGAATTTGGAGAATATCACTTTTGAATTTGGAGGATCAGCACCTTTGAATTTTGAGAATTTCACTTTTGAATTTGGAGAGTGGGCACATTTGAATTTGGAGAATCAGCACATTTGAATTTGGAGAATCAGCACTTTTGAATTTTGAGAATATCACTTTTGAATTTGGAGAACCAGCACTTTTGAATTTTGAGAATATCACTTTTGAATTTGGAGAATCAGCACATTTGAATTTGAGAATATCACTTTTGAATTTGGAGAGTCGGCACATTTGAATTTGGAGATTCAGAACTTTTGAATTTTGAGAATATCACTTTTGAATTTGGAGAATCAGTACATTTGAATTTGGAAGATAGCACTGTTGCATTTGGAGAGTCTGCACATTTTAATTTGGAAGAGTGCATTTTGAATTTGGAGATCAGCACTTTTGAATTTGGAGAATCAGCACTTTTGAATTTGGAGAGTGGCACATTTGAATTTGGAGAATCAGCACATTTGAATTTGGAGAATCAGCACTTTTGAATTTTGATAATATCACTTTTGAATTTGGAGAATCAGCACATTTGAATTTTGAGAATATCACTTTTGAATTTGGAGAATCAGCACTTTTGAATTTTGAGAATATTACTTTTGAATTTGGAGAATCACATCTTTTGAATTTTGAGAATATCACTTTTGAATTTGGAGAATCAGCACATTTGAATTTGGAGAATCAGTACTTTTGAATTATGAGAACATCACTTTTGAATTTGGAGAATCAGCCCATTTGAATTTTGAGAATATCACTTTTGAATTTGGAGAGTCGGCACATTTGAATTTGGAGAGGTCGGTACATTTGAATTTGGAAGATAGCACTGTTGCATTTGGAGAGTCTGCACATTTTAATTTGGAGAGTCAGCACTTTTGAATTTGGAGAGTCGGTACATTTGAATTTGGAGAGTCGGCACTTTTGAATTTTCTGAATATCACTTTTGAATTTGGAGAATCAGCACTTTTGAATTTGGAGAATCAGCACATTTGAATTTTGAGAATATCACTTTTGAATTTGGAGAGTCAGCACATTTCAATTTGGAGAATGAGCAGTTTTGAATTTTGAGAATATCACTTTTGAATTTGGAGAATCACATCTTTTGAATTTTGAGAATATCACTTTTGAATTTGGAGAATCAGCACATTTGAATTTTGAGAATATAACTTTTGAATTTGGAGAATCAGCACTTTTGAATTTTGAGAATATTACTTTTGAATTTGGAGAATCACATCTTTTGAATTTTGAGAATATCACTTTTGAATTTTGAGAATCAGCACCTTTGAATTTTGAGAATTTCACTTTTGAATTTGGAGAGTGGGCACATTTGAATTTGGAGAATCAGCACATTTGAATTTGGAGAATCAGCACTTTTGAATTTTGAGAATATCACTTTTGAATTTGGAGAATCAGCACTTTTGAATTTTGAGAATATCACTTTTGAATTTGGAGAATCAGCACTTTTGAATTTTGAGAATATCACTTTTGAATTTAGAGAATCAGCACATTTGAATTTTGAGAATATCACTTTTGAATTTGGAGAGTCGGCACATTTGAATTTGGAGATTCAGAACTTTTGAATTTTGAGAATATCACTTTTGAATTTGGAGAATCAGTACATTTGAATTTTAAAAATATCACTTTTGAATTTGGAGAATCAGCACATTTGAATTTTGAGAATATTACTTTTGAATTTGGAGAGTCGGCACATTTGAATTTGGAGAATCACATCTTTTGAATTTTGAGAATATCACTTTTGAATTTTGAGAATCAGCACATTTGAATTTTGAGAATATCACTTTTGAATTTGGAGAGTCGGCTAATTTGAATTTGGAGAAGCAGCACTTTTGAATTTTGAGAATATCACTTTTGATTTTGGAGAATCAGCACATTTGAATTTTGAGAATATCACTTTTGAATTTGGAGAGTCGGCACATTTGAATTTGGAGAATCAGTACTTTTGAATTTTGAGAATATCACTATTGAATTTGGAGAATCAGCTCATTTGAATTTTGAGAATATCACTTTTGAATTTGGAGAGTCGGCACATTTGAATTTGGAGAGTCGGTACATTTGAATTTGGAAGATAGCACTGTTGCATTTGGAGAGTCTGCACATTTTAATTTGGAGAGTCAGCACTTTTGAATTTGGAGAATCAGCACTTTTGAATTTGGAGAATCAGCACTTTTGAATTTGGAGAATCAGCACTTTTGAATTTGGAGAATCAGCACATTTGAATTTGGAGAATCAGCACTTTTGAATTTGGAGAGTGGGCACATTTGAATTTGGAGAATCAGCACATTTGAATTTGGAGAATCAGCACTTTTGAATTTTGAGAATATCACTTTTGAATTTGGAGAATCAGCACATTTGAATTTTAAGAATATCACTTTTGAATTTGGAGAATCAGCACTTTTGAATTTTGAGAATATTACTTTTGAATTTGGAGAATAACATCTTTTGAATTTTGAGAATATCACTTTTGAATTTGGAGAATCAGCACATTTGAATTTTGAGAATATCACTTTTGAATTTGGAGAATCAGCACTTTTGAATTTTGAGAATATTACTTTTGAATTTGGAGAATCAATCTTTTGAATTTTGAGAATATCACTTTTGAATTTTGAGAATCAGCAAATTTGAATTTTGAGAATATCACTTTTGATTTTGGAGAATCAGCACTTTTGAATTTTGAGAATATGACTTTTCAATTTGGAGAGTCGGCACATTTGAATTTGGAG
Source organism: Bactericera cockerelli (assembly GCA_024516035.1). Classification (NCBI taxonomy): domain Eukaryota; kingdom Metazoa; phylum Arthropoda; class Insecta; order Hemiptera; family Triozidae; genus Bactericera; species Bactericera cockerelli. The sequence continues at coordinate 27,880,103 of CM044955.1, read as the reverse complement.
AATCAGTACTTTTGAATTATGAGAACATCACTTTTGAATTTGGAGAATCAGCCCATTTGAATTTTGAGAATATCACTTTTGAATTTGGAGAGTCGGCACATTTGAATTTGGAGAGTCGGTACATTTGAATTTGGAAGATAGCACTGTTGCATTTGGAGAGTCTGCACATTTTAATTTGGAGAGTCAGCACTTTTGAATTTGGAGAGTCGGTACATTTGAATTTGGAGAGTCGGCACTTTTGAATTTTCTGAATATCACTTTTGAATTTGGAGAATCAGCACTTTTGAATTTGGAGAATCAGCACATTTGAATTTTGAGAATATCACTTTTGAATTTGGAGAATATCACTTTTGAATTTGGAGAATCAGCACATTTGAATTTTGAGAATATCACTTTTGAATTTGGAGAATCAGCACTTTTGAATTTTGAGAATATTACTTTTGAATTTGGAGAATCACATCTTTTGAATTTTGAGAATATCACTTTTGAATTTTGAGAATCAGCAAATTTGAATTTTGAGAATATCACTTTTGATTTTGGAGAATCAGCACTTTTGAATTTTGAGAATATGACTTTTCAATTTGGAGAGTCGGCACATTTGAATTTGGAGAATCAGTACTTTTGAATTATGAGAACATCACTTTTGAATTTGGAGAATCAGCCCATTTGAATTTTGAGAATATCACTTTTGAATTTGGAGAGTCGGCACATTTGAATTTGGAGAGTCGGTACATTTGAATTTGGAAGATAGCACTGTTGCATTTGGAGAGTCTGCACATTTTAATTTGGAGAGTCAGCACTTTTGAATTTGGAGAGTCGGTACATTTGAATTTGGAGAGTCGGCACTTTTGAATTTTCTGAATATCACTTTTGAATTTGGAGAATCAGCATTTTGAATTTGGAGAATCAGCACATTTGAATTTTGAGAATATCACTTTTGAATTTGGAGAGTCGGCACATTTCAATTTGGAGAATGAGCAGTTTTGAATTTTGAGAATATCACTTTTGAATTTGGTGAGTCGGCACATTTGAATTTGGAGAATCAGCACTTTTGAATTTTGAGAATATCACTTTTGAATTTGGAGAATCAGCAAATTTGAATTTTGAGAATATCATATTTGAATTTGGAGAGTTGGCACATTTGAATTTGGAGAATCAGCACTTTTGAATTTTGAGAATATCACTTTTGAATTTGGAGAATCAGCACATTTGAATTTTGAGAATATTACTTTTCAATTTGGAGAGTCGGCACATTTGAATTTGGAGAATCAGCACTTTTGAATTTTGAGAATATCACTTTTGAATTTGGAGAATCAGCACATTTGAATTTAGAGAATCAGCACAGCACAAAATGAAAGCTAGTTTTGTTTAATGTGTTATTAAATAATAAAAAATATAGGCCCTAGCGATAGATTTCAAGTTCCAGGGCAAAGACTGTCTTAAAATCGGACCCTTCTTCAAGGCAATACTTGAGGAAGGTCATAACTCAAGGACAGTTTAGAATTTCGGACTTTTGAAAGTTTTTCTGGTATTATACGGCAGTTGCACTTGGGGTCATCTCTCATCAATTTTTTGCTATCTCTTACCGTTCCGCCTAAACAATTTGTATAACTCAAAATGTCGAATTTCGTGCCTGACAAAGTGTTTTTGCGGGGAGTTCTTCTTCATTACTTTAGCTACCGAAAGTCATCAATTATGGAGACCTTGTTCTAGCTGAGCGATCGTGCCGGAAGTGGTTTGCACGGTTTAAAAGTGGTAATTTTTGCTTGGAAGGCTAAGAGCGACCTGGGCAGCCAAAATAATTGAAGATGAAGAATTGGCAGTGCTCGATCATTGCACGATCGTGCCAAACTCAAGAAGATCTTGTAAAATTATTAAGAGTTGAGAAAACAACAGTTTCCAAACGCCTTAAAGCCATGGGAATAATTGTAAATGCCCTCTCTTGTAAAATGGCACGAATTAATTCCTGGACCTAGTAAATAAAACACGAAAAGTATCTAAACAAAAGTACCTGTACTCATACTCGTTCTTATTGCTCTTTGTCGCCTAGTATCTTATCGGTCACCCAGTGCATAGCTAATTATTTAGGTAGGATAATGTACGTCTGTTCCATGTAACTGGGTGCCATTATCTTGATTGGAAATTTTAATTCTTAGCCGAGAGGAGATCAAAGCCCTGAGGTGAATCCCTTTCATTGTTCATTTATTTGTAGACCAAAATACCCAGGGTGTTTATAAACTCTGTAATCCATGTATCTAATGTTTGTCTCAAAACGTAAACTTCTTATATGGATTTTTAAGTATATTACTTCCGAGAAATTTCTAATATTAGAAATCGGAAGCATTGTGTTCGTTTTTGTAAAAAAAAAAAAAAACATTGTTTAGCTCCGATTGCAATTTTTTTTATTATATTTCTGGGAGTTTCATGATAAGGCAGAGTCCGTCAAGTCTGAGTTTCAACCAATCATAACTCTCTATAACCCGACTTTAGGGACAATTTGGCTGATCTTAACTTTCATCCTGTTTAAAAATTCGGCCTTAAAACTGTTCATTACTGACAATAAATGGAGTTATAATGATTTTTTATTTTACTGTAAACATAGTGATTAAATATACAGTAATTGATTGAGTTACCGGGACATACTAGTTGGTAGCAACTATTCCAGGAGCTCACTTGACACTTCTCACGCTCAACACGTTGTACACAGAATATCCTTTACTCAAGAAGGACACCATGGTGGCAAAGTTAAAAGGCACCAGTCCGCCAATTGTGAGGTAGTCCCTCGTCTGATTCATCTGGATGATGAAGGGAATCATCTTCCGTGTCCGCCTGGAGCATCTGTACCAGTGGCTGTTCAGCAGTCCCTTCTTCAAGGACACACTGCAGGAGGCGAGGACTTCGCCCGCGTTGAAAACAAAGACACACCCACTTGCAAACATGACTGTTTTGATAAAAAAATTCTTCTTTTCAAATGGTGTGAGTAGACCGGGAATGAGTAGGGCATACAGGGTGACACTGAATATGACGGGGGTCAGTATGATCATCATTGCGTAGTAGTATTTGAGAAGGTTCAAGATCTGTGAATTGAAAAGGTTAACAGGGGCAATGTTGTTGCTGTTGTAACGGCGAGAGCTACGCCGTTCTGATGGTCTCTAGCCGAGTCAGTACATGAAAATTTCAGTGGGTTATGTCAACCCAACTATTCCACGGACAAAGTCCTCACGCATCGTGAGGACTTTTGACTTCTTTATCTGTTTTAATTTGTTTTTTAGAACCTTTTGAAAATGGCCCCACCCTTAGGACATATTGTGGTTGGGTGAAAGAGTTCACGTAATTAAGAAACCTGCTAATAAAGTCTTTTGTTTTTATTTATTCGACTGTAGTCTAATAACCAATAAACAAGTCCGTCACCTTATCGATCAAGCTACTGAGATAGGTTTTTGAATCATACTAAATACATTTGAAACTCACCTCGCTTCTTATTTTCTTCAACCCTTGTTCAAACTGAACTATCTTCTTCAAATAAAAATACTCGTACTGGGCATACAAAATAGCGTCATCTACTTGATTCAACGGTCTGCTACCTCTTCCAAAATTTCCATATTCCACATATTCTCCTCTGGAGATATTTGTGTGGAAAACTCTCGTTTTTTTGTGGTTCATATGGATTGTCCCCAATCTCTTTGCGTAATTGTTCAATACACCACATAGGGTTTTTAAATTGTACGGCATCACCACGAAATTGTGTACACTGATGAATCCTTGCATCATGATCATCATGAAAATGTAGATATCAATGATGAAGAGCGGAACATAGAATCTGAGTTCAGATGTGTCCATGTCCACGAATGGAATGTGTGCAGGATACAACAGCGTGTTTTGGGGATGCTTATAATTGTAAATTGTTTTCATTTTCTGGCAGTTGAATTCTGATGTGGGCATCAATGGATACAGTAGAAAAAATCCTGAAATCAAATGATAATGTGTCATTGGAAAATATATATTTACTTCGTAAATTTTGTACAAGTCGGGATATCTCTGTTGCCAAGTTTGATTTTTCTCTGTGTTCAGCAAGCAGCGAAATTTTTCACGTGTATGTCCATTTGCCAACGTTGTACTTACAACTCTTTCTGAACAATAACAAGCAATTACAACTCACCTACAAAGAAAATAATCTGAGTAGCAAATGGAACATGCATCAGCATTTCCCGCCTGGCATGAGCGAGCATGACGTCATCATAACGATGACTCCTCCACGTCACATCGAATAAATCATAGATGAGAAGAACTTTCTCCAAGTTGAACTTGAAGTGGAAAGCTTCAATCATGAAGAACAAGACGGCAAGCAATTCAAGTAACTTATTGCAGCCCTCGCCGGCGTCTGTGATGGAGAACTTGAGAAAAGCGCTTATCATGGTGAAGATCCTGGCAATGAAGATAATATTGACGACTTTCGAGAACACGGAATGGACTCTGTTCTTCCAGTCGTGTTTGTGGAACTTTGGCAAACTGATGACGCCCAGGATGTGTGAAACTTGAAAAATAATAATGGCACCATGGTGGTGGCGGAAATATTTTCGTGTTTTTTTCAAGAATTCTTTCGCAACGATAAAATAAAATTTTGCCATTTTTCCAACTGAAAACATGTGAAAGTTTTGCTTCGGAAATAATATTGTTCTACAACGCAAACATATTATTTTTGTTCTTCTACACAAACTAGTTTTAAGACAAATAAAGTGGGTTAGGCTAGCCTAGGTTAATTACATAAGCTTTTTGCTCGTCACACTCTCCTTAAGAACGTACCGTCAATTTCTAGGTATTCACCAAATAGTGATGGAGTTGAAATATGAAATTCAATTATTTAATAGGCAAATTTTTTTACAAATACGACGCCAATTATGGACACAGTACTTCCTCGTGAATGGTTCATACCTGGCAGTAAAACTTTATCGAATTTAAATTATCGCTGTATTCTGAGTTTTTTTTTACTAGACCACTTTAGTATCTCCGAAAATTCTCAACCGGGGGATTCTTTAAAAAAAAATTATATGGTAGAATACCAATTTTTATAATTCCATTTTCTACAAATCTAATGTATTTTTCAAAATGTAAAACTTTAATACGCATATACAACCGACCTCAGTAGCTCGATCGATAAGGCGGCGGACTTGTAACCTGGAGGTCGGTGGTTCAAGTCCCGTTTTCAGCGTAGATTTAGTAAAGCGAGTTTGAGTAGTTGTGATATCACGAAAGCGATTAACACAAATATGGTAACTTTAAAAACTTTTTTTTTTTGAACAAACGAAATTTTATTAAAGCAGGTGTACGACTCACGAGCATAAGCAACTTAGTAAAAAGTTAGAGGTAAGGAGCAGGGTCTCTATCTCCAAAAACCGCTATTGCGAATAAGATGACTATAAAATTGGACCATCTACAACATTTTCTATATATCATGTTCACAAAATTTCTTTGGAATCTTTTAAGTATTTTCTAAGAGCGGGCATTTTTCTCACACAAAGATTGTCTCTAGCAATCCAGAGAGGTAACGCAGCAAGTGTTCCCTCTGGATTGCCAAAGTCAAAAACTTTGTGTGACTTTACTTGAATAGAATGTGAACAAAATAAAATATAATTTAATGAAATCCATTATATTGACGTAAAAAGATTTTAGGGAATACAAATAATCGATGGACTGACACAAAATCAAAGTTTCTTAGGAGGTTACGAGCTAGGACACGTCCTAAAATTTGATTTTTTTTTTTTTTTATCGGAGCTTAAAAATATTTTTTTTAATCGGAGCGAAAAAAAAAATATTTTTTTTTTTACAAAAACGAACACAATGCTTGCAATTTCTATTATTAGAAATTTTCGGAAGTAATATGTGATAAAATCGTTCCAGTGAAGGCGGCTGAAGTACAGGGAGAGAATTTTTCTCTATGAAATTTTTTGTCAATAAAAATGTAAAATCTGAAGGAGCAGAAGAAAAAATCATGAAATAAATCATGTTGCTTTTTATGAAAATAGTCAGAATATATTTTTAGATGTGTATAATTTGGCCCCTGGTATTCTTTAATAAAATAGAAAGGATTTCTAACAACTTTTTTAGAAACTTATATCCCTAAAACAAGAGGGGTAGCAGCAATAAATGTGTTATCTACTATACCTATTATGTACAATAAAATTATTAATACAAAGAAATTACAAATATCACATGTGACATACAGAGCCCCCACAATGCTATTGTGGTTTATAAAAATATGAAGAAATAAAATTCTTGAAATTAGAAGAAAAAAAAATAAATTCAAGTAGGTAAACTGAATAAATTTTTGTTTTCCTGATTTCTTAAACGTTGATAAATGATGTTGTGTATTTTCCTCACACTTTTTTATTACAAGGTGTCCACGTTTTTTGGGTGTTGAAAATTTCATAATCAATTCTAGGGGTCACTCCAAGACGTAAATTATCTCAGATCATTTTTCGAAAAATGTCATCGAACGGAGATATAAACAAAATATATACTTAATTCTCAATGCAAACAGGTACAAAATGTTAGGTATTTCCCCTGGGGAAGTTACTCAATAATCATAGTACACAGTGGCATGAGAACCATTTTCACATCTTTTCAACAAGTTCTAGGTAGTTAATTTTTCAAGTGAAAACTTTTTAATAAAGTGATTTTTTTTTTCAAATTCCATCATCATCATTATGCAGCTTCGTCGATTTCGAGGTTGCCAAATTAAAATTTTACTAGGGGACTGATAATTGACAAGGGCCCCCAGAACCATGTCAATCAGAGTTTGTCTTTATACCTTTTTACAAGAACATTGGACAGTTGGACATAATGTATTTCCAACGGTTTTATACAGAACTAGCCGCGTAGCTGCTAGGCTTGCGGCGCAGGTGAGTTTATAGAGGCATGGCCGATACATAATTTATTTATATATAATAATAAAAAAATTAATATTCCACAATAGAATAATAAGATATCTATTGTTAAATTGAAGAATAAAGTATTGTAATATTTCTGAGCCGTAATACTATAAATACAGTCCCTCGATCGCATGTTCCGTGATACCTGTCTGTGTAAATAGTGAAGGACTACCTACTCTTGAATGTTCCATCTGCAAACAAAGTGTTACAACACGCAAGGTACTTTAAATTTGAACTACTTGAAAAGATGAGGATGTTGCTGGAAGAATCATAGACAAAGAGGAATGAATCTTCTCCATCAGTAATCTTTCCATAGCTTCCCAGAGCAATGTGAAGATCCTCAAGTTTTGGGAGTGCACAAGCTCTAGCTTCAGTCATATTCTTCCGGATTTTTGTCATATCCTCACTAATGCATAGAATATCAGATGATTGGGCCAGATGCTGGTGCAGTATTTTCAGTGGACGATCAGAGATATTACTTCCGGGAAATTTCTAATAATAGAAATCGGAAGTATTGTGTTTGTTTTTGGTAAAAAATATTTTTGTGCTCCGATTTTTCCTATTTCTGGACGTTTCATAACCTCCTGGACAACTTTGGTTTTGTGTCCGTCTGTCGGTCCGTCGCGTCGGTCTGTTAAAAATATTCCTTGTAACTCGCAAATCTCGGAAACTACAATCACGAGGAAGTATTTTGTCCATAATTGGCAGTGTTTTTTTTGTTTTTTTTAATGAGACATAAAATTTTCAAAACTGATGAAAAAATGAGCCTTCACATAATGATGCCAAAGGTTAACAACAAATAGCGAGAATGAAACTTGAAAGTTTTTCATTTATTTTTTAATTGCTGTGTCGTGTCTATTAATGATAGCAATATTTGAATTTTGAAAATGGGAAAAAGAAATTTGAATTTTCGCCCTAGAATTTTTGAGATGTTTTTTGGGCGTATCAGGCCCCCATCTTAATTTTAAGTTTGGCATCTGCAGTGTGAATATTGTTTGTAAAAAAAAATATTATTTTAACTTTGATCTTGCATTATGCCTCTTACAGTCAAACCTGGATATAAGAGAACTCAAAGGACCGGAACTTTTTTCTCTTATATCCAGATTTCTCTTATAAAGAGGTTTTTTCCGTTGAAGAGATGTAAATTGGAAACAAATTATTGTTATCTTATATCCAGGTTGAACTGTATATCTTTCCTTGTCAATATTCAACTTATCTACCATGACTTTGATTCCTGATCCTATCTGAAATGGGAAAATAAATTCAAGATCTAACTCAACATCTTCCTGATTAGTATTTGTTAGATAATTCTAACTTGGTGTGGGGCCTGAGCAAGTGAGCATAGGGGACATCAGGTTGAGTGAAAATAATATTTTCATTTTCACTCAAGTACACAGGATTTTTATAGGTTGAGGGTTGGGTTAAGACTTCTTGATCATCTTGGATTTTATGATCATTTCTTGCCTGGTCTAATCTAGCACTCAAGTCGACCCTTTCTGATCGTCCTCTATTGGGACACGTCAACGTGGGGTGGCCCTCTCCACATAATTTCCATTGATTCTCTATTTCTAAAAGTACCTTATAGGTTAATCCTTCGTGAGTAACGTATATATGATCTGGGATTTTAATATCTCTGGAATCAATGCTCTGAATAAAGACAAACCTTTTAAAGAAATTGCCTTATGATAGTCTTTATCCATGAAACCCATGGATATGTCTTTAAGGGCTGATATAAATATTATATGTCTCTCCAGAGCCCTACCTTCCCAGATTTTCTACATTGGTTCAACGAGGGGTTGTTTTTAGTGGGTTCGCCAAATCCCATTCTCCCGATCTCATACTTGGTAAGGCCTTTCTCGATAGCTGGGACTTGGGGGTGTATATACGGACGCTAACGAGTTCCTTCCGAACCTTTTTTTTACTCAGGTAGTGATACCGAGTTACTTCCCGTACACGAAAGGTAAATACTGAGTAAGGTAAATATGTATGAGTTTGGTGCGGAAAATAAAAAAATGTATGAGTTCGGTGCCGCCTTAAAAAGGTCATGTATGAATTCGGTGCCGCCTAAAAAAGGTCATGTATGAATTCGGTCCCCTGCTACTTGCCCTGATGATCAGGTAATTATAGTATTTTTTCCCTTATAGGCATGGCCTTCAATGTATTTTACCTAACCCTACTATAAACCCAAAGCATGGCCTTCATTGTATTTTACCTAACTCTACTATAAACCCAAGGCATGGCCTTCATTGTATTTTACCTAACCCTACTATAAACCCAAGGCATGGCCTTCATTGTATTTTACCTAACCCTACTATAAACCCAAGGCATGGCCTTCATTGTATTTTACCTAACCCTTCTATAAACCCAAGGCATGGCCTTCATTGTATTTTACCTAACCCTACTATAAACCCAAGGCATGGCCTTCATTGTATTTTAGCTAACCCTACTATTAACCCTAGGCATGGCCTTCAAGGAGGAAATGGACAGCCTTGCTGAATGTAACTGTCTACAACATAATCTACTAACTTAATAACAGCAGGATGACTGTTAACAAGCAACAGAGTACATTATAAAAAAACAATCAATTTATAAGTCATTAGGACCGCACCGAACTCATACATCACCTTTTTTCGGCGGCACCGAATTCATACATGCGAAAAAGGTGCGGGTAATCTTCGCACCGAACTCACCTATTGCCGTAAATACAGACCTGGGTCATGAGTTACCATGGAATGACAAAATTATAGTATTTTACAGTATTTTTTTACTCATAGGCATGGCCTTCATTGTATTTTACCTAATCCTACTATAAACCTACTACTAACCCTACTATAAAACCAAGGCCTTCGTATTTTACTTAACCCTACTATAAAACCGAGGCATGGCCTACATTGTATTTTACCTAACCCTACCATAAACCCAAGGCATAGCCTTCATTTTATTTTTCTTTTAGACCAGGTAAACGGCGGCGCATATGACTTGTTAAACCAGCCTTGGAGCGGCACTCGGTTTCACATAATTTGCATTTAAGTGACTCATCTTCTCTATTTTGCTCCATTTCTTGATGATGTTTTTGTGTCTTTCCTGAGCGTAGAAAGTTGCACAGTGGACATTTCCAATCGAAGTTTTCTTCTTCTACGTGTCTATTTGATCTTTTTTCTTTTGTCTCTTTGATGTTTTGTTGATGGATGTTGAGGTTTTTTTCATGAATGGTTTGTCTCCATGTTGGACTATTTTCAGCTATGTCTCTCCAATGTTTGGGATCTATCTTACAGAGTTGTAGGTCAGTCTTTATAATATCCGACCATCTTTTTTTTGGTTTAATTTGGGCCCTTTTGCCTATCGAAAGTTGGGAGAAAGCTATCTGATGGGGTATTCGTTCAGAAGGCATTCTACTAACATGTCCCGCCCACTGAAGTCTCTTTGTTCTAAGGAGTTCACTAAGGTTTTCCATGTTTGTCTTTTCCAAGATTGTTTCATTTGGAATCATATCTTTCCAGTTCGTTTTGGTGATTGATCTGAGGCATCTGAGATGAAAGGAGTTCAGTTCTTTAATATGGCGTTGGTGGATTGTCTATGTTTCAGCTCCGTATAGTAACGTGCTTAGTATTACTGTTTTGTAAACCAATATCTTAGTGTTTAGTTATATGTCATGTTGTTTCCATACTCGACCATACAATTTACCGAAAGACACACTCGTGGCACTTATTCTCGATTTTACTTCCACAGTAATGTCATTTGTCTTGCTGATTCTGCTGCCAAGATACTTGAATGTGTCAACTACTATTAGTGGTTGGTTGTTGATGTTCATTAGCGAAGCCGGAGGAGGCATATTGATGTACATACATACATAAATACACACATACACACTTATATACACACAGACAGCTTTCTTTTATACATATAGACTCATGCATGTATGATCAATGATAAGAAATACAAAGTTTTACAGTATCTAAATATTATTATTTTATATATTTTTAATACATCCAAATGAAAATAACATAATTAGACAGTTTGTATTACACAATATTACTGAATGACTTTTTTTTATTTTAAGGAGAAAATATGATACCTACTCATTTATCAAGTCACCAAAACTCTGAAAAAGTTGAATTTTAGTAGGTATATGAAGTCTTACCATAAATTTTGGAGTCATTTGAATTTGGAGCATAGCACATTTGAATTTGGAGAATCAGCGCATTTGAATTTGGAGGACAGCACATTTGAATTTGGAGAATCAGCACATTTGAATTTTGGAGGATAGCACATTTGAATTTGGAAGATAGCACATTTGAATTTGGAGAATCAGCGCATTTGAATTTTGAATTTTAGTCTGTCCCAGTAGCTCAGTGGTAAAGGCGGCACTCTGTGAATCCAACGACTCCAGAGGTCGTGGGTTCGAAACCCAGCTGGGACATGACATGTTATCCTCCCAATTGGGATTTTTACCACATAATAATATGTCTTGGGCTTACTGCTGGAATAATGGGACTTTAATAGTCCTAATCGGGCAGTATAAAAAAGGCGATATTATTATTATTATTATTGAATTTGGAGGACAGCACATTTGAATTTGGAGAATCAGCACATTTGAATTTTGGAGGATAGCACATTTGAATTTGGAAGATAGCACATTTGAATTTGGAGAATCAGCACATTTGAATTTGGAGAATCAGTAATTTTTAATTTGGAGGATAGCACATTTGAATTTGGAGGATACCATATTTGAATTTGGTGAGTCGGCACATTTGAATTTGGAGAGTCGGTATTTTTGAATTTGGAGAATATCACATTTTAATTTGGAGAGTCAGCACTTTTGAATTCGGAGAGTTGGCACTTTTGAATTTGGAGAGTCGGTACTTTTGAATTTCGAGAGTCGGCACGTTTGAATTTGGAGGATAGCACATTTGAATTTGGAGAACGAGCACATTTGAATTTGGAGAACGAGCACATTTGAATTTGGAGAATAGCAATTTTGAATTTGGAGAGTCGGCACTTTGAATTTGGAGGGGCAGCACATTTGAATTTGGAGAGTCGGCACTTTTGAATTTCGAAAATATCTTTTTTGAGTTTGGAGAGTCAGCACTTTTAATTTGGAGAGTTGGCACTTTTAATTTGGAGAGACGGCACTTTTAATTTTGAGAGTCGGCACTTTTAATTTGGAGAGTTCGCACATGGAATTTGGAGATTAGACACATTTGAATTTGGAGATTTTGCTTTACCTGAAAAATTCAAGATGTAATATTAATGTTAATAATTACACGAAACTGACCTCAGTATAAAGCGGCAGACATGTAAGGTAGTCGGTGGTTCGCGTCCTATATTTGGTAAAAAATTGTGAGTATTGTGAGTTTGAGTCGAAACACGTTTATTTTACCACATTTTCCTAAAATTATTTGGAAAACTAATTCGTAACTTTATAAACATTTATGTTGAACTTACCTCTTGATAACATGAAAAACTAGAGATGGTGACTTGACAATGGTTGAAATATGAAGAATCTTAAAGGTTAAAAAGTCATTCAGTAACAATTATCATGTTTTGGAAAAGGATTAAAAGGATCCTACAAAAAAAAAAAAAAAAATGGTAGCCAATCCAGTGGAGATGGAGCCCACTCATTAGTTTCCTAAGTCCAAACATTGACCCCATTCTTCTGTTCTTTACTCGCATTCTGCATTAGAATATTGCCACGCCCACTGCGAGTCAAAAATAATTGGGCTTTAACGTCGCTTTCAAACGCATGATGTTTATATAACAACGGGGTTTTACACATCATAGCTGAGCAAACATCCTTGCTATTCAAGATGACCTCATTCAGTGTGAGTAAAGGCAGGACATCGTAGATTGCCATGATGACCATGGGTGGGCATCAATCCATGTCCTCAGCCCGCTGGACGTTGCTTAATCTCAATGATCGCATGAGAACTGGTGTATTCAACGTGATATCTTCGCTGGCTACGCCATTTCTTGTCAGCAGCCTCTCTACAGTCACCTTGAGATCTTGCGGTTGTTGCGAAGCCATGACTGCTATGTCTTTGTTGTAGTGGGGACAGTGGGCTACCAGGGTGGCGAATCATACAGAAGTCGAAATAACGGTGAGATTCGGAATTGTGAAAATGAAACCAAGTAATGACGGTGGCGTTCCTGTTGGTTTCAGCAGAGTTGGTTTTCTAATTACTTTTATATAAAATTTTGAAACTGGAATTTAGATATTTTATTTTTTCAAATCAATGTTTCTGTTGTGCCTTATTTAAATTTGGGATTTCATTTAAATATTTCTACATATATTATATTATATCTATTGGCTGGCTTTGATACTGAAATTTTTTTTCAAAAATTGCAAGAATATATCTCTTGGCTGAATAAAAATCTCTGAAATATAATGTTGTCATTTAAAAAAATATACCTTTATATGCTTTACATTTAATGGCATGTATGTAGTCACTGTGGCAGAGCGAGTTAGCGCGCTAGGCATTGCACACATGGTGACCTGGGTTCGATTCCCAGCGGGGGAGGATTTTTCTGCTCTGTACTTGGATGTTCGGGGTCCACTCATACCTCGTGAGGAAAAATGAGTAGCTGCTTTAATGTGAAGCAGCGACCAGTGGCAGAATCTTAGGCAAAAAAATAATACAAGATATTGTAAATTAAAGTGGTAAAGTCCTATGATTCTGCGCTACCCACTAAAATTGTGACATAATAACACAAAGAAAAAGCATTTAATGGCATGTTTTGATCTGAGATTCCTGTAGATTGTAGAATGAAATGAGACTCCTACTGACTGAAACATTGCTTCGCAACACTTTCCCATTCTAAATTCAACACAAAACGTTGCGAAACAAAATGTTGCACTCAGTCGGATCCCCGCTTGAATATAAGTAAATATTCCATGGTATTGAAGACCATGTTCCGGTGGAAAAGAGCTGAAAACGTCCTGGTACCTACTGCTACTGACCATTTTAAATATACATACAAGGCCCGCTTTCCAGAAACCTCTCACTTTCATAATCCCCAAATCTCCCTTTCAACTGACACACAACACATTCTGATTAATTTGAACGCTATAACCAATCAGAGTGCGTCGTATGACAGTTAAAACACAGATCCGGAGATTGTGAGAGTGGAGAGTGTTTCTGGAACAGGGCACTGGTAACGTAAATGATTTACACGTCTCTTTCTACGCCAGGGTCGCTAGGTACTTCCGTAACAATACCATGGCAAATCCCATCTAACTATCCTTCGTCTATTTCCGGATTACATCGGTATAAACAGAAAAGTGAGAAGTTGTACTAGATGTACATGTTTATCAGAACATAGCTGTCATTCCAGAACATTCATTTGTCTTTCTAACTCATAATGTCCAGTGATCCTAATCATGCATTTACTATTATTACTTTCTATTACCTGTTTCGTATAGAAGGTAAAAAAATGACCGAAACCACTTTTTTCAAAATTGACCCGAAAAATTCTCTAAAAATATTTTAAATAAATTTGTATTATAAATATACTTTCATTTTTTTTTTTACAATTTTGTTCATTAAATTTTATCCTTTAAGGCAGTGAGCTGTTGAGTGTTTAAGCAGTGAATGATGATTAAAACCCCGGCTGCGAGATGACCATAGCTGTTGAACCGGTTAAACGTGACGTTAAAACCCCAATTTTTCTAAAACATGTTTACCTTCTCTTTATTTTCTTAGAAAAGTCTGCCGACCTCATTATCTCGATCGGAAGGGTGGTGGTCTCGAAACCTGGAGGTCGGTAGTTCGTGTCCTAAGTTAAGTAAAAGTTAAATTTAGTAGTGTGAGTTTGAGTAACTGTGATATCACGATAAGTAATTAACACAACTACTATGATAACTTTTTTATGTTAGAAAAGTCCCGTGGTAAAGTGATTTGTCTACAGAATATGGCCCGGAATGCCAAAGTTGACAATAAACTAGAGCATTATTTTGTTCTTAATTCCTTCTTTATTCTTATTTCCTTCAACAGTCTTAATTCCTTTAACTTCATTAAACTTTAACATTGGGATTTTCCTCCCTCAACATTGGATTTTTTCTCACGGAACAATAGGCCAAGAAACTATTTCTAGCCCCGCCCTTTTTTTTGACTCCGCCCAATGGCCGTCCCCTTGCTTCTAGGCCTCCTGATCCGCTCCAACCTGAACGAGTCCACAGATCCATGCGAGGACTTCTACGAGTTCGCGTGTGGCGGCTGGATCAGGAACAACCCGATCCCATCCACACATTCTCACTACTCCCAGTTCGATCTGGTGGACAAGGGGCTGACTCTGCAGTTAAAAGGTAAACGCCTTGGTGGTCAAGTGGTTAGATCGTTGTGTGGTGTCACGAGTTCGCATCCCAAAGCCGACAAAAATTTGCAGTCTTAATTTGAGTACAGAGGGAAAGAAGGTCGACACGAACGCATTGGAAGGTGAGAAGTATCGTCGTGTCACTTCTCGCCCATCAGAGAGGAGGCATACTAAGAGATGGACAAGGTACAACACAGACCAGAAGCGTCTACAGTAGCTGTTGTATGGCAACGAAAAAAAGGCTGTGAAACACTCACCTTTCGAAAGTCACATCCCGAGAGGGAAACTATAGTATAGGGAAAAGAGAATAACTTTAAGGGCCAGATTATGAAACAGAGAGAAAGCACAGGCCAGATTTTAGTCTATAAAGGCAGTTGAAACTGCCTTTATAGTACGAACCACGGGGTTCGTACCTCCGTGACACTGACTACTTGGGCTGAGTGAGGTTAATTTGAGTAGCTGGTTTGTGAGTTACCAACGAATGGGGGGTTGAAAGCGACGTTTAAAAAAGAAAAGAAAAAATCAGAATTTATTAGAATCAACTGATCTCTATAGATCTAAATAGAGGTCCGTGTGATAATTGGTGCTTCTCTTGTGGAACTCCAACCAGTCTATAATAATAAAGCCTGAGGGCGGAAATAATAGACCTCTCTGGCGCTAAGTCACGGATTGCGTACTGTGTAAGACAGGGAAGACGATAAGCACTGACTTAAATTATCGATGTTTTCTCTTAATTTCTCCCTAAAACGTTTTGGATGTCCGTGCTGACCACCCTAAAGCTGACCTCCGTGACTCAGTGGTCAAGAGCATTGGATACTGACCCGGAGGTTGCGGGTTCAAATCCCGGCCGGAGCGGAAATTTCTGACCGAAATTTTCCGTTTCCGGAATGGCATGGATGTGAAGGTAAAGTGCCCTGAAGTAATGCGAAGGCGGTTCCATGGCACACCTTTTTTTTATATAAACTTTTTGGATAGGAATCCTGAAGCTTAGCTCTGTTTTCAAGGATATTTTTTTGGGGGATTTCTATTGCCCATTCATCCATCGATAAGGCGGCGGACTTCCTGGATATCGGTGGTCCGGTTTCAGCGTAGATTTAGTAAAGCGAGTTTGAGTAGTTGTGATATCACGAAAGTGATTAACACAAAATATGACTTCTCATTTATTTATTTCAGAGATCCTGGAGGCTGAGCCGGACATGACAGACCCCCTCCCTACTCAGGCGGCTCAGGTCGCCTACAAGACTTGCACTGACTCAGGTGAGCCAACTATCTAAAACCTGCACTGGTAGTCAAGTGGTTAACGCGCTGGTCTAGTAATCTAGATAGCGTAGGGATCCGTTGGTTCGAATCCCAACCAGTGCATCAATTTTTCCTCAATTTGAGTTTGCTACCATATAATAATAAGACTCTGAGGGTCTGAGAGATAGGTGGTAGAAAATGCTTTGAGCGTGAATCTCGCCTGGTGGTTACCTTCCACTAAAGAGTATTATTATTATTATTATTAAAACCTAAGACTCGTTACATACTTACTCATTCATTCATAATAACAATACTTTAGGTAACCATCAGGAAAATTGAAGCTTGAAGTATTAAAAAAAAAAAATATTTTTATTGATACCATATCAATGTCTGATTAGGACACGTAAAAAGAATTTGAGAAATTATTTTAAAATAAAATATTTTATTTTCGTTCTATTGTTTTCTTCACATGAGCTCCGCGAACTCTCGGTTCGATTGTTTATGGATTGTCTCGTCTACCTCGGCATATTAGGAATAGTAATGGAGTACATTACCATCAGAGGAGAAACATTGCCAATAATTACTACCATGAACGCCCTCGTCAAACCAGTGAGCCTCCACGCCGGTACATGAGCGGTATGGTTGAGCCGCGCCGCTATGGTGGTCAACATACCTGCTCTTGTGCTCATGTGGGTGCTCCTCCTGGAACATATGGTCGCAGCCGTATGTTTACTAACCGTTCTTTCCATCATGGTGGTGATGGAGCAATGAACTCTCCCCGTTTTTTCTAGTCACTTGACGACTACTGCTCATAAGAAGGGTAGGAATCTATTAGCTGACGTGCTGGCCGAACAGGCAAGTGATTCTCAGTTAATTAATGTGGATTCCCATCCGCAGCATTTTAACACCGAAAAGGTCACTGACACAAATGCTAGTATCTATCGTCGAGTAGATATCGAGCAACGCATTTTAGATTTTGATGACACTATCCTTGAAGAAGGTTTTTATTATTTTACCTTGTTAACGCATGTAGATATTTGTGCTCCACAGCAACAATCAGACAACGGTGAACCTTGTCCCTACCAAGTTGTAAATAATCGGCTTGATAGTATTCTAAGTGCACCGGAGTACACTGGTCAGAATGAAACTATTATTCTAGACAAGGAAAATTTAAATTTAAGTCTAAGTGATCAAACAACCCTTGTAAAATTAATGCACCTTAATATTCAATCACTTAGATCGAAAGTGTCCGAATTGCAGGCTTTAACCAAAAGCACTACAAGAAACTCTGAATTTCAATTTGATTTTATTTGTCTGACAGAGCACTTTTTATTGGGTCCTGAAATAGAAGCTCTGTTACTAGATGATTATCAGGTTGGTTCTTACTACGCCAGACCTATTGTACCTAGAGGTGGATCCATGGTACTTGTTCACAGGAAGTTTGTGTCAACACCACTTGATGATGTAAACAAACTGTCTGTGGAGCTTGTTTGTGAGATCTCTAGTGTACATATTGAAATATTAGATCTAATTATTATTACAATTTACAGGTCACCTAATGCAGCTTTTCCTGATCTTATTGATGTTTTTGAAGTATTACTGTCAAAGATATTTAAAAGGCAGAGAGTTATTATTTGTGGAGACTTCAATGTACACTTTCATACAAACAATAGTCAGAAACAAGTTTTATGTGACTTATTTGCATCCTATGGATTTTTACCACAAGTTAAAGTACCTACACGGGGAAATAACTGTTTGGACAATATCTTTATCAACACACATGACTTTGATTGTATGACTTATGTACATGATTTTAATCTATCAGACCACCGAGCCCAAATTTTGAACATGAACATCTGGGATTTTACTAAAGAAACTGAAATCATCAGGTATCGACCTATTACTGAACAAGGAAAGCGTCGTTTTTATGAGTCTGTTCAATCTTCAGACTTCAGTTTTATTGATTTAGAAAATACAGACATAAATAACAAATTCCAACGATTTCATGACATTATTTACAATCTGTTCCGAATCTCTTTTCCTTTTAAAGAAAAGCGTGTAAAAAAATATGTAACAGAAGGTACAAAATGGTGGTCACCAAAACTTGAACAAATGCGGTCTGAACTGAAAGATCTTTATGCTATTTGTAAACAAGACCCAATTCCTGAAATTTTGACTTACAAAAATAATTTTAGAAAAATGTACAAAAATGAAATTGATATGGCAAGAACACATGCAAATGATGCTAAAATTCTATCAAATCCTAGTAAGTCCAAAGCAATGTGGGAGATTGCAGGAACTAAAAAGAAGAAGCAAAATGTCTGTCCTAATAATTTTAGCGCAGCTCAGTACAATGAGCAATTTCTAAAAGCCGTAAGCGAGATAAGGGAAAAAACTCCCTTGGTTGATATTAGACCTGCTGACTTGGTTCAGACTAATTTGAGCTCTAGTGTCCAGTTTAGTTTTCAAGAGGTTTCATGTGCTTACGTGCTGAAACATCTAGGTTTAGTAAATAAATCCAAAGCCAAAGATATCTATGGTCTTGATTTAGAAATTTTGCTGTTAATTAAGTTTCTCATTTTAACACCTTTGACAAAACTGATCAATTATTCATTAAGAGAGGGAGTTTTCCCTGATTGTTTGAAAATTGCAGCTGTTACACCACTTCCCAAAAAAGGTAATGCCAAGCTCATTGAGAACTATAGACCAATATCTGTTCTTCCAATTTTTTCAAAGATATTTGAAAAGATAGTAAAGTTTCAGATCACCGATTATTTTATCAAAAATCATCTTTTTTCGAAATTTCAATTTGGCTTTCGCGAAAAAAGGTCTACTTCTGATGCGGTTTTAAAATTAGTTGACACAATTTTGAAAGCATATGAGGAAAAAAAGTTTGCTTGTACACTTTTTTGTGACGTAAGCAAGGCTTTTGATACCGTATGCCATGACATTATGATTCAAAAACTAGGTAAATATCATTTTGATTCTACAAGTCTGCAATTTATCAAATCTTATTTAACTGGTCGTAAACAGTGTGTAAGGTTATTTAAGTCAAATAAAAATAAGGAGTTAATCTCCCTTTCAAATCAGGATCCATCTGACAATAGTCTTTTTAGGATCGAGTCTTGTCCTGGCCAGGATGTGTCAGACATGAGTGACATAACTTCTGGCGTACCGCAGGGGTCGATTCTAGGAGTTGTACTGTTTTTAATTTACATAAATGACATACCTGATTTTATGAATGAGGAAGATACTGTTTTATTTGCTGACGACTCAACATTTACAAGAACAACTACTGACCTTGAGCATTGTGAATTATTACTATCTCATATGTTGAGTAAGGTAGAACAATGGTTCTCAGCAAACAGACTGTTCATCAATAAAAATAAAACTGAGAAAGTATTATTTACATTGAGAAATGCAGAAGGTTTTGAAAATCCTGACTCGGTTACATTATTAGGTACTCAACTTCAGCCAAATTTATGCTGGGAGGCTCATATGGACCACATTGCTAAAAAACTTGGTAAAAATATTTACCTTCTGAGAAATCTCTCCTCCTGCGTTTCTCAAGAGGTTCTCAGAGTCGTATATTTTGGTCTGGTTGAATCACATTTGAGTTATTCCCTATTGGCTTGGGGTCACTCAGCAGAGAGAATACGTGCATTCAGTTTACAAAGAAAAGCTGTGAGAATAGTTGGAAAACTACCCTATAGAGCTCCTTGCCAGGATGCTTTCAAAACCTTACGTATTCTTACCTTTCCTTGTATTTACATTATAAACTGCTTGTTACATGCCAAAAGTAATATTTCTAACTATGTGAGACACAGTCAAATCCATCCCCATGATACTAGACATCGGAATGAATTCAGAGCTGACTTTGTAAGACTTACTAAGAGTCAAAATGGTCCCAATTTTTACTGTTATAAATTCATTAACAAATTACCAGCTAATGTAATAGAAATGCCATATCAAATTTTTAAAAGCCATGTTAAAGAATTATTATTAGAAAAGGCATATTTTTCGATTGACGAATTTTTAAATGACCAACTAAGCTAGACTACAATATTTATATTGTATGGTTTTATTTTATTTATTGTTATGTGTCTTATTTATTTACCTACCTACTACTTTTTTGTTTAGTTTCTTGACAATGTATAGTATTATTTGATTTAAGCTTAGTCAACGGTCTTTATTTTCAATGTCATAACATTGTAATTTACTTTTGTTTTATTCCCTTAGTATTAGATTAATTTTAAGTATTGACTTTGTAAGATGCCCTCGGGCTTTATTTACAATAAAATTATTCTATTATTCTATTATTCTATTATTATTCGAGCGCTTTTTTCTGTATTTTTAATTTATTGTAATTGTAATTTTTAATAAATAAAACTACCACTTTAGGGGTGAGATTTTTGTAAATAATGATCAGGAAACGTACAAAATCAATGCTTATACAGGGTGCGGCGCGGTAATGTCCCATTTTGAATCGCTTAGTGTGAAGCCGCACTTCTAATTAGACAAGTTCGAACCAAGTTAGAAGATGCACAAACTACTAATTTTTTCGATTCAATTGAGCTCTATTGTCAAAATGATTTTATCAAAGCAACAGAAAGCTTATTGCGTGGAGAGTTATTTTTCGAAAAATAAGTGTATCGTAGCAGTGCAGCGGGAGTTTGACATTGCACACCAAACTGTAACACGATCTGCATGGAGGGGGTTTTCATGAAGTTCCCTAGGGTTGTTGTCACTCCAATAACCCATATTTTGTTTATTAACACAGCCTGTGTCAACCCCCGAAAACGTTGAACGAGTACGTGAGGCGATATTGCGGTTACCTAGGCGCTCAGCTCGCAAGCATGCTGCTGCTCTTGGCTTATCAGACCGTTCATTGCGGAGGATACTTCATAAAGAATTGCATTTTCATCCCTACAAAATGGTAGTGGTGCAGGAATTGTTCGAGCGAGACTTTATTCAACGACAAAATGCATGTGAAACCCTTTCTTCCAGATGCGATAGTTTTCTTCAGTGATGAAGCCCACTTTCACATTTCAGGCTGTGTTAATAAAATATGCATTATTGGAGTCACAACAACCCTAGGGAACTTCATGAAAACCCCCTCTATGCAGATCGTGTTACAGTTTGGTGTGCAATGTCAAACTCCCGCTGCACTGCTACGATACACTTATTTTTCGAAAAATAACTCTCCACGCAATAAGCTTTCTGTTGCTTTGATAAAATCATTTTGACAATAGAGCTCAATTGAATCGAAAAAATTAGTAGTTTGTGCATCTTCTAACTTGGTTCGAACTTGTCTAATTAGAAGTGCGGCTTCACACTAAGCGATTCAAAATGGGACATTACCGCGCCGCACCCTGTATATGTTAGGTAATACTATAAAATAATACACACACTACAAATTTTCACATTAATTTACAAATCAATATAACAGTGAGCCAGCGTCGATGGCATGTTGAATACACCGGTTCCCTTCAGAACACCGAAGTTAAGCGACATCCAGCGAGGTTAAGACTTGGATGGGTGACCATTCAAATTCTAATTCTCGTGACGCTGGCTTTTCCCGGCCCCACTCAGGCTGGGTGAGGTCAATGTGAGTAGCAGGTTTGTGAGTTTCCTGCGAATGGAGGGTAAAACCCCCGTCGTGATATGACCATGGCAGTTGAAAGCGACGTTAAACCCCAAAAAAAAAAAAAAAAAAAAAATATATAACAGTGCTTTCGACATCACTTTAACCCATTATAGTTCAGGCGTGTCAGCGATGTCCAGTGCTGTGGCATCATTGTCTCTATCACCTAACCCTCAGAGTCTTCTTGTTATGTGGTCATATGCTCAAATATTTTAGGAAAATTCAAGCATTTTGGGTGTGATCCGATCCATAGATTACGGATCTCTGCACTAGATTGTTTAGATAAGAACACTATTGCCGGAGCCGTAACCACATCGACTTACAATTATTATTTTTAAAAAAAATATTAAGGTTGGGTGGAAGAGATTGCCATTGGCAATATAACCAGTTCCTTTTTAGTGATACATACTAGGTACTAGGGTAGTGTATATTAAAAGTATTATAACATTAAAAATAACATAATTATGTAGTTTTCAAAATTCATGGTAAGGCACCCCGGCTCCATCTTTCATGTTGAAACTTTTAGCTTTGTATCTGCTTCCTCTTAATCTAAGTGAAACAGATTGACTTCCAATTCATGAACTGTTCAAAACTCAAAGCCCCATACTCATCCCTGTACTATTTTTATCTCCAGAAACTATTGAACGCCGAGGACTCGAGCCCGTGGTCTCTCTACTAGACTCCCTAGGTGGTTGGCCCATGATCAGACCCGATTGGGAGTCGTCTCAGTTCGACATGACCAAGACGTTTCTTCATTTGATTCGGAGCTGGGAGATTCGTCACCTGTTTCATATTTACATCAATGAGGACCGAACTAATTCATCCCGCAATATCATCACCGTAAGACTTTATTAATTACTACCTATCCATTTAAAAAAAATATAAAAATAAAAAAAAATATGAAAAAAAACAAACGAACACAACCTTTCGATTTCTAATATTAGAAATTTATCGGAAGTAATACTAGCTACCAAGTCTCATTCCAGATATCACTTACACTTTCAAAATTCCAAATCTCCCTTTTAACTGTCAAATTTCATTCAAATAACCAAATCAGAGTCTGTTGCCTACCCAAACAATCTAATCAGAGTGCAGTAGCAAGGGAGTTAAAATTTGGTTACAGCTGTTTGTAAGGGATACTTTCCGGTGCGCTCGTGTTGACCCAGCAGCTAAATGGAAAGTATTGTGTCACTTCTCGCTCATCAGAAGGAAGGCATACTACGGGATGGGCAAGCTACAACACAGACCACAAGCGTCTACGGTAGCTGTTGTTTTATGGCAACGAAAAAAGGCTGTGAAACACTCATCTTTCAAAAGTCACATCAAGGGAGGGAAACTAGTAGGTATTTATATAAAAAAAACACTGCCAATTATGGACACAATACTTCCTCGTGATTGTTTCACATTGTGTACACGTGCGAATTTTGAGTTTTTATACTAAATTACTTGTATCTCCGAAACGGCTGAACCGATTTTCTTCAAATTTGTTCAAAAAAAAAAAAAAGATCCTACAAAAAATTCTGTATCGGCAAGTTGTGGTTCTTATTTTTTGACTTTATTGTCCAAAATTTCGGATTTTCTTAAATATCAGAGTCAAATTATAATTAATTTAAAAAAAATTATAAAAATCCTGTGTAAAACAATAATATGCATATACATACAAAATTTCATCACAATCGGGTGTACCGTTCACGAGATATAAGCATTTAAGTAAAAAGTTAGTGGTCAGGCGCATGGTCTCTTTCACCCAGAGCCGCTAGTACGAGTTCGATGAATTTAAAATGGGACCATCTGCAGAATGTTTCCTAGATGTGTACAAAATTTCATCAAAATCGGTCGAGTAGTTTCCGAGATTTGCGCGTTACAAGGAATCGTTTTAACAGACCGACAGACAGACCGACAGACGGACACAAAACCAAATTTGCTCAGGAGGTTATGAAACGTCCAGAAATATGAAAAAAATTGAAATCGGAGCAAAAAAATATTTTTTTTTACAAAAACGAACACAATACTTCCGATTTCTAATATTAGAAATTTCTCGGAAGTAATATAAATAAAATAGTTTGAAAATTAATAAATGATAATATTGCTGGAAGTTAAACAAATAAAAAAGAAGAAATTAATAATGTCCTAACTATAGGGCGGGGTTTTTCCCTACGGCGATCTCCGAAGAAAAAAACATGACAAAAAATTCTTGGTTTTTGTCATGGTTGTACAGGCGATAAAAAATATTCAAGTTGGCTTACAAGTTGGTTTCTTTAGTGTCAACTTATGAGTTTCAAATGAACATCCGTTATTCCACGTTGGTATTTTTCTTCAAAATTCTACATGCGCTTGAATATTCGCACGTTGCACTCCGGTTCTATAGTAGGTATTTTCGATCAGACAAAGTACATACAAACTGTATTTACCGTTATATAAGCACTGTAGATTCTGGGAGGCGTTCTCTCGCGAAACGACCGTTTCCCTTGATCTATACACATTTGTTGTTGATGATACAGGATACACACATGACCAGAGCATGGCGGAACATCCTGATTGTACCCGGCGCATTCACTCAACTACTGATCTACAATGGACATCAGATGTGATCAAGAAAAAAAAAATATACATGTTTTATTATTGATGTTCCGTTAGCATTAGATATACATTCTCATATAATATGTGTTGCTGTTTTTCTAGCAATCGTCAAAATTTCATTCACTTTATCCGACATCATCATTGTCACATTCGATACATCTGAGGAAGGTGGATACTTGAACAGGTTTCAACCATAGATCTTCAGGTGGCAGGTGTGGTTGGATTGGTTGCATATCGTCGTCCCAAACACGAAGTGGCGTATCTTCAAAATACAAACTTTACAGGACAGGGAAAACGAAAATTGATAGTTTTTTGTTCACTGATTCTTTATGCCCTTGTACTGGAATAATTTTCTATTGATAATCAATGTATCCAAGTTGGCCTTAAAAAAGGTTGGTTAAAATAAAAAATAAAATCGAGATACGTCAGCTCGTTCTTTGAAAGAAATATTCAAAACAATATACGCCGAAATTAAATATACTCATAAAATTGGAACGCTTTGAGATAGAGATACGCCACTTCGTGAGGTGATAAAAAACCATGATTAGAACTAGATACGCCAAAAATCTCAAATTTCCATTTTTTGAGATACGCCACTTCGTGTTTAGGACGACGATATGTAAACAGATGTAGAATATCATGTGGACTTCCTTGTACAGATCCACGAGCTAGTAGATACTCGTATATTCAGTGTTGTAACCGGGTACATTTTATTTGTTTTAGATTTTCTCAATATTTAAATCCGTTATCTAATAGATATTTCAAGCGGCTCCTTTTTTGGCGGGCCCAATATATTATTATCTATTAGCTCAACTACGGTTTAACTGTACGTTCTTGTTGTAAAAGCTTTGCCCTGTGGACGACACGACGTAGCTACTTTCCCCAGGTGGATCAAGGCGCCCCCGTGCTACCCAGTATTGATCCAACTCTCCTACTTTCCCCAGGTGGACCAAGGCGCCCCCGTGCTACCCAGTATTGATCCAACTCTCCTACTTTCCCCAGGTGGACCAAGGCGCCCCCGTGCTACCCAGTATTGATCCAACTCTCCTACTTTCCCCAGGTGGACCAAGGCGCCCCCGTGCTACCCAGTATTGATCCAACTCTCCTACTTTCCCCAGGTGGACCAAGGCGCCCCCGTGCTACCCAGTATTGATCCAACTCTCCTATTTTCCCCAGGTGGATCAAGGCGCCCCCGTGCTACCCAGTATTGATCCAACTCTCCTACTTTCCCCAGGTGGACCAAGGCGCCCCCGTGCTACCCAGTATTGATCCAACTCTCCTATTTTCCCCAGGTGGACCAAGGCGCCCCCGTGCTACCCAGTATTGATCCAACTCTCCTACTTTCCCCAGGTGGACCAAGGCGCCCCCGTGCTACCCAGTATTGATCCAACTCTCCTACTTTCCCCAGGTGGACCAAGGCGCCCCCGTGCTACCCAGTATTGATCCAACTCTCCTATTTTCCCCAGGTGGACCAAGGCGCCCCCGTGCTACCAGTATTGATCCAACTCTCCTACTTTCCCCAGGTGGACCAAGGTGCCCCCGTGCTACCCAGTATTGATCCAACTCTCCTACTTTCCCCAGGTGGACCAAGGCGCCCCCGTGCTACCCAGATCCATGCTGGTGGACCCCGGCTCCTACGCCAAGCAGATAGAGGCGTACACCCAGTGGATCTCAAAGTCCGCGGGTGCCCTGGCGGCGGGTGACGTCAACGCCAGTAAACTAGAGCTCGATGCCAGGGAGGTCGTCAAGTTTGAAATGAGATTTGCGAAGGTCAGTTTGGTTTTATTTCATTATCATTTTTGCAGTCAAACCTGGATATAAGAGAACTCAACACAAGAGAACCATTTTTGAGAACAAGTGAGATTCCCGGGGATCTTCTACTGACTCGTTCATTTCCTGTTCACATTTCAGCTGACGAGTCCTCCGGAGATGCGACGTGACGCCAGCAGACTGCAGCACTTGATGACTCTGGCCCATCTAACTGAGTGGACAGATAGTGCCTCCAGAGCAGACCATTCCAAGGTTAGCCTAACATTTACATAATATAATTTATGGTCCAAATTTTTTACTTGTAATAAAATACAATGGGCACTTGGGAATCCCAACAAACAACGGCTCTGCGAAAAAAAGGTTCTATCGAGTTTTTTGTAGTTGGACTCAAATTTTCTTGCCCGGGGGAAAACTCAAACCCACAGCTTCTCATTTATAGTTCCCAGAAAGTTGAAAGAGCCATTTTATTAAATGCTCATTTTTTTCTTAATTACTCGGAAAATTGGCTGCTAAAACTCGAAATTTATTTTTAAAATCCCATGGACCAAGTAGAATGTAAAATTACATAATATGTATAATTAATTGTATGTGATGATATTCTGCTGATCTCTCTCAGTTATCCCAACACTTTCCATGTCTAACCTGATATTTTTTCTTATTTTTATTAAATCTATATAAAAAATTTTGGTGTAAACATCAGACGACTTTCCTTATCCCCGAGAAGAAGTCGAATTCCGCCACTGGTGACTCAACGGTAACAGATAGTTGATCAATGCCAAATTTGTAATCAGCACCTCAAAATCATTGGATTTGATATGTCACAATCCCCATCTAGGATGAATAATAAAAAAGCTAGTCAAAGCGGGTCCCCCCCCCCCAAAAACCGGTAAATTGGGGTTGAGGTCCAAAAAGTTTGAGATATCAAAAAAATGATCAAAATAGACCCCTATTTTTTTTTTAATCTAAGAAAATGTTGTCCTCTAACTTTTTTTTTTGTATTCTTAACCAATTGAAAGAAGCGGCGCTTGCGGCCAATATTTGCGGCCCTGCGGCCGCATTTTCCTGCCGATTTCAACCACGAAACCAAATTTCGTGGTTCGTCTGGTGTGTAAAATTAATTTTCACACCAAATTTCAAGTCTCTAGCTCTTACCGTTCTTGACAACTTTTTTGGTATCCTAAGGTTATGATTCGTCCAGAAATGCGAAAAACTGAGTAGGTCAAATTTTCGACGAATACAATACTTTCCTTATTATAGAATAAGGAAAAAAAAAGGTTTCTCTTTCTTCTCATGATTTTTAATTATTTCATTCATAGTCCAATGTCGCCTCTCTTCCATTATTCATTCTTGTCAGAATCCCATCCGAAACCCGACTTTCGAGAGTCACACCTCACAATCGTCATCTTCGTAAGCGTTGGGACATTCTCTCGGGCGTATACAGGATGGGTCCGAGGGACGAAACATGAAGCAGCAACACGCCATGTGGATACACACCAGAACTAAACTGTTCTTAATTTTGTTCCTCGGCGCGTACTTTGCCTTGAGAAAGCGAGCGACACAACACATGATCAGGACATACACGCAGCAATACACCGCCATCATTATCAACAGAAGGACCTGA
Organism: Bactericera cockerelli; assembly: GCA_024516035.1. Lineage (NCBI taxonomy): Eukaryota > Metazoa > Arthropoda > Insecta > Hemiptera > Triozidae > Bactericera > Bactericera cockerelli. The sequence goes on along the minus strand of CM044955.1, from coordinate 27,852,010 downwards.
AATGATTGATTTTATGCTTGTATGACTTCATAGGAAATACTTGGTCCAGAAATTTTTGGGGTACTACCATAGAAAAAAGGATATATCTTCAATGGACGAGGTCATAATATATTACTTGTTCTGACTTGGCTTCGAACCTGTGGACATGTGGCGAAGGACAAATTCTTCACACAAACTGGTTAGCTCAAGATTTTTTTTTTGGGGGGGGGGGGGGCAGGTGGGAGGACGTTTTTTCAACAAAAAAAAGAGCTGTTGGTCCATTCACTAGTGGTCGAATGATTAAGTTGCTTTTCTGGTAATCCAGGTAGCGTAAGTTTTTGTTATAATTTTATCCACATATAATTGAGACTTTGACATAGAGTACTGGCACCTTGAAAGTATAAATTTATGTGTTATTATTGTTATTACCTCAGGGTGTTCAGCAAAATTCCATATCGAATCATTGCGCGGAAAGGGCTTGTGTTTTAGGGGCGTGTCACGAGGGGTGCGAGGTATCAGGGGGTAGTGAGTCCAACGGTCCTGAGTTCGCACCTGGTTCCAAGCTGCCTGGGGGGCAGCAGCTCTGTCGCCGTCTTTGTCTTCCTGCCGCCGGAGTCTCCTCTGCTTGGTTCGGGACGTAACACTAGTCTCCGTGAGCTCTTCGTCATAATCCTGCGGGTGACCCCTGTGTTCTGGACGAATGCCCTGTAGATAGCTCGCATGAAAACCTGAAATATACGTACATTAGGTTCTCTGTATATTAAAAAATACATCCTTTACCAGCCTTACACAAACAACACATAAACAGACTCGCAGACTTACAGGAAACTATCCAGGGTCCGCCAAAAAAAAAAGGAGCCACTCGAAATATCAAGAGAACGGATTGATTTAAAAAAAAAAAAATGCTATAACACCTGTCCCATTATATCGAGGGGAAACCTTTTACACTAGGTTTTGATTTTTGTCATTACCAGGGGGGTCAACTTTGGAATGTTAAATGGAACCACCCAATTTGTAATACATTTCTGGAAAGTAGTTTGTCACTGAACGTATTTTAAGACAATTTTTATATTTAAATATCTCGAACTTGTCTAAGTTCGAGATTTTCAATCAAAACAGGTCCGCAGATATCGTGCATTTCAGTTCACAGGTTTCAGTTATTATTTAAACATAAAAATTGTCTTAAAATACTTTAATCACAACTACTTTTTAGAAATGTATCACAAATAGGGTGATTCCATTTGAGATTCCAAAGTTGACCCCGCCTGGGGCCGCCCCTGGTAATGATAAAAATCTAAACCTAGTTTCCCCCTCGGTATAATAGTACATTTGCTTTAGCTTTTCTCAAAATTTAAATCCGTTTTCTATACAGGGTGTTTCAGAAAAGTGTGCATTAATTTTAACCACGTATTTTATGTACCATTTTAGGGGGGGTCAACTCTATAACAAAATGGGCGAAAGTGCTTCATAAGGGAGATACACATCTCTAAAGGTTTTTTAAAAAAATCTTAGATTTTGAATTACGCCTTACCTGTTAGAGTTATTGAAACGCGGAAAAAAATTGACTCCCAATAAAAGATAACGCCGTTATTTTGATGTGAGAATTGAGGTCATTGCACTTTCAGGGACGGCCACAGGGGGGTTAACTGAAAGAAAATAGGCCATACTTTTTTGGTGGTTAATCGAATTTTGTTATAGAGTTGACCCCCCCTAAAATGGTACATAAAATACGTGGTTAAAATTAATGCACACTTTTCTGAAACACCCTGTATATTTCGAGTGGCTCCTTTTTTTTGGCGGGCCCTGTATACATATACGAGTGAAAAAACTTGTGATATCCCCAAAAATACCTCTTCGCCGTATAACAACTGCACGCCAAGTCTTCGGAATTGGTGAAATTATTTTTTAGTCTCCTGTCTCTCATCTTTCACTATGTTTAGTTACCTACCAGACCTACCTAGTGCCTTCCGGTGGAATCTGCTCAGTGGGAAGTGGGTCATACTCCCGGTGTTCGTCAGTGCTTCGTCATAATATATCAGGGAACTGTCCTCTTGACGGAAGTGCTGTAGAGAGCTTACTTGACATGACATGAGGAAAACACATGGAAATAGGATACGCGCCAACATTTTACTGACTTCGAGACTGACTTTAATGTAGATTTCTATAACAGCACTTTCTGTGGCTTATGTTTCCAGAACTTGAATCTTGACCTTTACAGGTTTCTTTGAATATTCTTTTTGATCAGCACTCAAAATGAAATATATATGATAGCGATGTTGAGGACATTGGCAAATTGTTTTATTTGAATCCAGTGTTTTATTTTTCGTTTTTTCTTCGATGTTATTCGGCAATTTTATGTTTCACAAAATAACAGCAAAACTTGTAATTTGGCTTATTTTCAATAAAATTGAAATATTACTGCGACTTGGAACCTAGAATTCAATTTTTCTTTATTATTGAAATTACTTGGCTCAAGAATTTTGTATTATCGTCATGAAGATTTTCATACACTCTATTCCATAACTAAACGGACAGATACGATTTTACCATATAAAATAATATTAAATGATTTTTTTCCCTCAGGTAAAAAATACCATGGCTTTAAAAGTTTTCGCAATCTTCTCAAATAAAAGAACAACATTGTTAGTACTAGTTAGTATGAATGATATTGAGTAAAGAAGTTTAGTCACAATTAGACCCTTAGAAAAAGCACAGTTTGTGAGGGATTTCAAAAGTATTTTGCCAGCGTGTCGAGGCTGACAAAATACTTTTGTTGATCACCGTTGTAAAGCAATGTCCAGCGAGAAGAAGACTCCGTGATGCTGGGATTCCGGCCCGACCCAGGCTGGGTGAGGTTAATGTGGGTTGCAGGTTTGTGAGTTTCCTGCTTATAATAATTGTACCGAATAATAACTGTACCGAATGACCAATTTTGTTTGCACGGAAAAAGGGACACGAAGGACTGATATGACGATGCAGTTGAAAGCGACGTTAAACCGAAATAAAAAAAAAGTTATCTCTATATATAAATGTCAAAGACACTCACTGACCACTGACCACTGACCACTGACCACTGACTGATCATCACTCTTCAGCCCAAACCGTAAGTCCTAGGAAGCTGAAATTTGGTAGGTAGCTTTGTCTTATAGTCTAGATGTGCAATAAGACGGGATTTTTCGAAACTCCCACTACAACACCTGCCATTGACGAAAAAGGATTTTTTGCTTTCACGGCCATGCCTCGGCCCGCAAAGCGGGCGACAGCCCGCTAGTTTTTTTAATATATAAATGTCAAAGTCACTGGCCACTGACTGATCATCGCTCTACAGCCCAAACCGTAAGTCCTATGAAGCTGAAATTTGGTAGGTAGCTTTGTCTTATAGTCTAGATGTGCAATAAGACGGGATTATTCGAAACTCCCACTACAAACCTGCCATTGGCGAAAAAAGATTTTTTGCTTTCACGGCCATGCCTCGGCCCGCAAAGCGGGCGACAGCCCGCTAGTCTTAATATATAAATGTCAAAGTCACTGACTGACTGACCACTCACTGACTGATCATCGCTCTACAGCCCAAACCGTAATACCTAGCGAGCTGAAATTTGGTGGGTAGCTTTGTCTTATAGTCTAGATGTGCAAGCGGGCGACAGCCCGCTTGTTTTCAATATAAAGGAAAAATTAGTTGGGTAGATGGTTACCAGCTATTTTCGAGTTATTCGAATCTACAATACTGGTAAAAATGCGAAAGTCACTTAACATTCACTCACTCATCTCTGTTTTTGCGTACTGGTACGTCCTGAAGACTAAAATTTGGCATTTTTGGATTTTTGAAAATTCCAACTGGGTTGCCAGCCGTGTGGAAGATAGCCAATAATCTTTCCATCACTGTTTCTCCGTACCAGTAAATTTCCGGTGGCTGAAATTTTGTATGAAGGTTTGAAGGTTCGTTTTATGTTTGTAAGGGATACCTGTTAAAGAATGACCACGTGCTTAACCCAGCATCTCAATGAAAAGTACTGTGTCTTTTCTTGACGATCAGATGGGTTATTTTGGTTTACTAGCTAATGTCTGCATTATTTTCACTAGATCGAATGGATGTCCATAATCAGGGGGCTGTTCAACGGCACGGGAATCACCATACAGGACAAGGAGGTGGTCAATGTGAAGGAGCTGGACTATCTGTTCAGGCTCGTGCGACTGATTGAGGAAACACCGTCCAATGTTCTAGGTAAATGAAGTTAAGTTATCAATAATAATTGTACCGAATGACCAATTTTGTTCGGTAGCACGGAATAAAGGGAAATGGAGGACTGTATAAAAGCCGTAGCCTTTGGATAGTTAGCTTTTTTGGTTTTGAGCAGTGGACTAATTGGACTATGATGGGGCTATTAATATTGTTCCGTTCACTTACATTCACTGATAGAGGTGTCCTGAGGGCAGACTCTCGAACTCTCGATGCTGGAAGCTCGAGAGCCGGCTACAACGAAGTTGAGGCTTGTCTTCGACTTGAATACAGGATGTTAGAGGGAGCATATACCCACAGTGTGTAACAATAATTATTATTTCATATTGGTTAACCCCCGAGGACTGTACCCTTCTGGTGTAGTGAGGAATCTAGCTGTGAGTGATGGGGAAAACTTTCATTTAATCGGCAAGCTACAACACAGACCTCAAGTGTCTACAGTATACACATTTAGGTGCTTGATCAACATAACATATTATAACTTCTGTTTAAATTCATTTAATAGTTCATGGCATTGCGATATGGATATTCACAACTATACCGCTCATTTAAGGTAAGAAGGAAATAAGATTTTTGTTTATATCGAGAAGAACGGAAAAGAGGACATAAAATATAATTATGTTCTATTTCAAAAAACAAATTTAATTTCAAATTTCAATCATTTCGTCAGACTTATTTTCCGGCCACATCGCGAACTATTCATACATATAGTTGCCCATGCCTTGGATACGTAGGTGTTACGTACGGCAAAGCCTGCATGAGCTTGATCTACGTAACTTGTGTTCGCTTCTGCACATATTCTGCCATGTCGTCATACGTAGGTTATACGTAAGTCAGACTTTTCTATTCGCCACATCGCGAACTGTTGATACGTATAGTTGCCCATGCCTTGGATACGTAGGTGTTACGTACGGCAAAGCCTGCATGAGCTTGATCTACGTAACTTGTGTCCGCTTCTGCACATATTCCGCGATGTCGTCATACGTAGGTTATACGTAAGTAAGACTTTTCTGTCCGCCACATCGCGAACTGTTGATACGTATAGTTGCCCATGCCTTGGATACATAGGTGTTACGTACGACAAAGCCTGCATGAGCTTGATCTACGTGACTTGTGTCCGCTTCTGCACATATTCTGCCATGTTGACATACGTAGGTCAGACTTGCTTGCGGCCTTATAGCAAACTCTTCATAGGTACTCACTTAACTCACTTTTGAGGAATGTGTGTGCCACTTCAAGTAAGTATTTGTACCACTGAAGAACCAAAATTTCGACTGGAATTTTACTCGAATATTATTATCAAATTTTATGTGTAGGTAGATCGAGTATTATGAAAAAAAATTCTGGTTATTATTGGAAAGCGTTATTTCAAATGTTATGCGTGGCTAATATTCCTGCAAAAAAACAGTAAAAACAACAAAACAATAGGTACTTCTTAAAGAACATTGTTTTATAGTTACAGAACCACGTCCTTGACTACTGCACACTGTTTTGTTTACAAATTACTACACATAAATTTTAGTGTATAGTTCCAGTGTAATAATTTGGTTATCCCAAAATATTATTGCTTTTAATTCGACCCTTCGAAAAAAATCACAATCACAACGCAAGGATAACCAGGGGCGGTTCTGTGTTATTTTAGGAATTTTATAACTCCTCTCCAATAAGAAATAGGTAGAGACTTAAAACTCTAAGAAGTATGTAGATTTATTCCCAACGTTTCCAAAAATGTCGCTCACGACTTTCTACGACAAGCACACATTGATGTACACGTGACAGAAAATTGAGCTGAAAAAAAACCTCCGTAAGAAAATTTTCATGAAATTCGATGTTTCCGGGGTGGCCAGAAAATGATTTTAACTATAAGTAGGAACTTTGCGCTTTTACAAAACATAATCTAATTAAGAATATGAAAGAAAATTTGGTAAAAATAACGGGAAGTGGAGGAAAACAATTAATCAAAATACATACCCCATTGTGGAACTGCAGGAAATGAAATTGTTGATACTGCTGCAAACCGTTTAAACCAAGCTTCTTCGGTTGATTTGTGTAGCCCAGAAAAACTTAAGCCTCTCATTAATTTTTTTTGTAAAAAATCTATCCAATCAATGAAATAAAGTCCACCCTAAGAACATACTAATAAAATCAAACCCACTACTGAATTGTGGAATTTGAGACACAGATCGAAAAGATTCGAAGAAGTTGTTATATCCAGAAAGAGAGTCGGTCATACTTTCATTACCCAATCACCCATAGCCACCTGTTCAAAAAGGAACCCCCGGGGTAAAAAGACCTTCTTTTAGGGTAAAAAGACTTCATTTTTTTTAATACGAACCCCCACCTTACGATACATTTTTGGAAATATCTCTAAATAAGAAATACTTTGGTGCAAATTTTATTTTTTAAATACTAACTGTTTGGAAATGGCGTCCAACTTTGTGTATGCAGTGTAAAGCCTGGAAACCCCTGAATATCCTTCGTAAGGGCTTTTTCAGTAAATTTAAAATTTTGTACGGTAATCGGTGGTAATTTGACCTTCTTTTAAAATGGGGTGATTTTTGGTACCGGCCCCCATGTCGGGGCCAGGGGGCCAACTTCCTTTGTTTAAATACAAACCCCCACCTTGCGATACATATTTGGAAAGGTCTTTAAATAAGAAATACTTGGTGCTCAATTCCAAAAATGTAAAAAAAAAAATAAAAAAATGAAATTGGCTCCCCTGTCCCAGACATGGGGGCCGGTAAAAATAATCGGCCCCATTCTAAAATGAGGTCTGATTATCACAGATTACCGAACCTAATTTTAAATTTACTGAAAAAGCCCTTTCGAAAGATATTCAGGGGTTTCCAGACTTTACACTGCATACACAAAGTTGGACGCCATTTGCAAGCAGTTAATATTTAAAAAATAAAATTTTCACCAAAGTATTTTTTTATTTAAAGACCTTTCCAAAAATGTATCCCAAAGTAGGGGTTCGTATTAAAAAAAAATGAAGTTGGACCCCCTAGCCCCGACATGGGGGCCGGAAACAAAAATCGGCCTCACTATAAAAGAAGGTCTTACTACCCCGGTTTACCATATAAAATTTTATACTTACCGAAGAGGCCATTCAAAACTTATTTAAGGGTTTCCAGGCTTTTGCCCCACCCTGTATTATAAAAAGCAGAATCAGAGTCAATTGTTCAACACAGGGATGACCGGCATGTTTTTAGTAAGTTCTCCTGTGGGACCGGTGATAATTATTCCGGTCTATTTCATACAGGTTCGCGTGCCACCCGTGTCACACCTGGTCCATTTCGTAGAGACATGAATGTGTCGGTGACACACCCGGTCGTCTGAGTGTTAGATACTTCCGATTTCTTATATTAGAAATTTATCGGAAGTAAATATTAATAATAAAGTAAACTATATATACTAAAGCGGTATTTTTCTTTCTAACCAAAGTTAACCAAACGGGAATAAAATGAACCAAACTGGAAGCAAGTCATTTTTCTCTTGGGAGAGGAAAAATTTCCTCTTCCAAAGTTAACCAAAGTGGAAGTAGAAAATTTTTGCTTCCAGTTCTTTTATAGGTTAAATCCATTGTTCATCTTTCAAAGTACCGAAACGCATTTGTCTTTCACGAATGTGATGAAGTTCGAATTGATCTTGGAATAAAATGGAAAGTTTTGGAAATATCGAACCTGCAAAAAAAATTTAATCCAAAAGAAAAATAGGCCTTAACTGACATCCTTTCGATGTTTGTCAAAGACATAGTAAAATATTTTAGAGATTTTTTTAAAGTATCATAATTTAATTTCCATATACCTACCTAACATTAATGTAACCTTTGTGTTGTTACAGCTAACTACCTAATGTGGAGGATAGTGAAGACCCTGAGCTATGAAATGACAGACAGTCTCAGACAGCTAGCTTATGATTTCGAGCATGCTTACACTGGATCCACCGATTCACAACCCAGGTGTGTCTCTGCTAAACGTCTCTTTAGCCAACCTCCGTGGCGGAACGTTTGTCACCGACCTCAGTAGCTTGATAGATAAGGCGGCGGACTTGTAACCTGGAGGTCGGTGGTTCAAGTCCCGGTTTCAGCGTAGATTTAGTGAAATTAGTTTGAGTAGTTGTGATATCACGAAAGAGATTAACACCAATATGATAACTTACTGCTCGTACTAAAGAGATCCTGAGTTCGATTCCCGGTTTGGGGGAGACTTTCGAACAGGTTGGTAGGGTGGAGCACATTTTTTACGGCTGGATGCCCTTCCTAACGCTTCCGTTTTAGTTTCAACTTCCTGATCAGGTCGGGGGTGTTACCCTCCGTTCACTGGGAATCGTACCAGCTGCCCACATTAACCTCACCCAGCCCGGGCAGGTCCGGAATACCAGCATCACGAAGTCTTCACCAAGCTGAACGTTGCTTAACTTGGGTGATCCTATGAGAAGCTGTGCATTGAACGCGCCAACGATACTGGCTTCATAACTTCATAATATGTCTCTTTTTCCAGGTGGCATGACTGTGTGGATACTATCAATAACCTCCTGGGATTCGCTGTGGGGTACAAATACGTGAAGCTACATTTCAATGAGCAGCACAAGAAGGAGGTAAGATACCTGATAGGGTAGGTAGTGTCAACCTTGACCAATGCCAACCCAATGTATAGGTACTTGGGAAAAAAGACAAATAGGTAATAATAATAATATCGCCTTAATGATACTGACAATGGGTCCCATTATTCCATCAGTAAGCCCAAGATGTATTATGATGTGGTCAAAATCCCAAATGGGAGGAGGATAACTTGTAATGTTCCGTATGGGTTTTGAACTCGCGACCTCTGGATTACCAGTCAGACGCCTTGACCACTGAGTTACCAGGACAGAGAAAGTGAAAGAAGATGAACACGGTTGTGACTACTGCCTGTTGTCACCGACCTCAGTAGCTTGATCGATAAGGCATTGGACTTGTAACCCTGAGGTCGGTGGTTCCAGTCCCGGTTTCAGCGTAGATTTAGTAAAGCGAGTTTGAGTAGTATTGTGATATCATGAAAGTGACTAACACAAATATGATAACTTTAATCTTTAATTGATTCTACCCGTCAATAAGATCTATCATTACAATTTGTTGGTTAATCTTTAAATTTGACATGAAAAAAGTATTACAAATGCTGGGGAAATGTGTGTGGGAGAGGGGGATTTTTTCCGGAAAATCGCAATGCGCCCTTGCTGTTTGAGCACAAAATTCGGAGTTTGCTGACCAAAATAGCACAAAATTCAAGGATTAATTTAAAGTTAAAAAAATATTACATTTCGAAGGTGGTGGTTCTACCGCTTTCCCAGTACCACCAAATTGAAATGGGCGTAGCACCCTTGGTGTGTGAGCACCAAATTCGGGATTTGATTCACAAAATAGCACAAAATTCTCGTGTAAAAAAAAAAAAAAACATTACATTACATTTTAAAGGTGATCAACTGTGATCAACGCAAATTTCATATTATGAGTATTTTTTTTTTTACTGATTATACTGATTCCTATAGGTACCTCTTTCCCTCTAATTTTCTTTATTATTTACATTTTCACTGTATTTATACTAAAATAAATAAGTAGGTGCCGTGTTAAACTGTTGGCATGCTGGGACTACCTGTCTTGCGTTGACAGTCTATCTATTCTTATAAATAAAACACTACCTATACTTATATTCTTACAACTTACAAATATAACAACTCTTATCATTACTAGGGTTGGGTGGAAGAGATTGCCATAGGCAATAACCCCGCCCTTTAGTTAGGACATATGAATATATTTTGTTTATTTTTTCTTGTTTGTATTATTAATGTTGTCAATTTTTATATTATATTTTTACCGTTTTTTGTCTGTATATATTTTCTACTAATAAAGAGTTTCTAAATAAATAAATACTACATGTAGGTGCAAGCTCTCACGGCCAACATGAAAGTGATCCTCAAGTCCCGCCTCTCCTCACTCTCCTGGATGGATCCGGAGACCAGATCCGCAGCCGTGGACAAGCTGGAAGCTATGAAGGAGTTCATCGGGTATCCCGACTGGTACAGCAATGTCACCTACTTCAATGAGTTCTTCACTGGGGTAATTAAAATAATATGAAGGGCCGAATTATAAGACAGGATTAGATTTAAGGCCAAATTAATAGACAGAATCGAGATCAATAATTTTGACTTTTAAAAAAAGATGAGTGTTTCACAGCGTTTTATATTTCGTAGCCATGAAACAGGAGCTACTGTAGACGCTTGTGGTCTGTGGGTTGTAGCTTGCCCATGCCTCCCTTCTCATGGGCGAGAAGTGACACAATACTTCCCATTTAGGTGCTGGGTCAACACGAGCGCACCGGAAGGTATCCCTTACAAACAACTGTAACCAAATTTTGAATTAAAATATTTATCGCCGCGGGAGTTCGAACACGGGACCTTCCGTATGACAAGCGAGTGCTTAACCACTGAACTAATCGCGAGCTCTATAAGACAGGATTAGATTTAAGGCGAAATTAATATGTGATATCAATAATATTGACGCATTAGTTTGCCCATTTAAAACAATACGCATAATCTCCAACTTGAGAGGCGTGTCTGACTTAGCTTAACTCTAATTCTGTTTCATAATGTGGCCCTAATACTCTGAATACAATTCTCACCTTGTTGGTTGGATCAATATCTTTCAACTTACTTACTGACCTTAGTAGCTTGATCGATAGGGCAGCGGACTTGTAACCTCGAGATCGTTGGTTCAAGTCCAGGTTTCAGTGTATATTTTTTATTTTTAAGATTAGTGTTTCACAGCCTTTTTTATTTCGTAGCCATGAAACAGGAGCTATTGTAGACGCTTGTGGTCTGTCTTGTGGCCTGATGCCCATCACGTAGTATGGCTCCCTCTGATGGGCGAGAAGTGGCACAATACTTCCCATTTAGGTGCTGGGTCAAAACGAGCGCACCGGAAGGTATGCCTTACAATCAACTGTAACCAAATGGAGAACTTGAACCCTTCTCACGGACCACAGTTTGGGAACCCCTGCTCGAATTGAATATGTGTCTCGAAAAAAGATGAAAGTGTCACCGAGTTTTGAAATCGTTTTCAATTGGAAATAATGATCTGAAATGTGTTTAGGTACATTGTTTAGAATACATAGCATCAAATTTTTTTGGAAAAAGTATTTCAGGATAGGGTCATGTAAATATTTTTCCCAAAATAAATTTGCAGTTATGCATCTTGAACACCATGACAATAAAAATAAATATATAAGAGTGTTTCTTTGTGTTATTACAATTTAGGGGAAAGCGCAGAACTATAGGACTTTTCTACATATATCTTTAATACCCCAATATCTTATTTTTGCCTATAATTACGCCACTGGTCGCTGCTTAATAAAAGCAGCTACTCAGAGACATGACAAGGTATCCTTCCATTTGGTATTTCAAATGGAATTAAAAAAAAATCCTAATCGGACAGCATATTATTTATATACTGTCTGATTAGATTATTTTTTGTAATCTTTTATTATTTACTAATCTTCATGCATTATTTCAGATTTCCGTCAGCCAGGACAATCACCTGTACAATCTGCAGTCACTTCGCACCTACAATTTCCTAAAGAGTCTTAAGACCCTCAGGAGGATCAATACCAAAGATGAGTGAGTAGAACCACCTGACAATCTCTCTCTCTCTCTCTCTCTCTCTCTCTCTCTCTCTCTCTCTCTCTTCTCTCTCTCTCTCTCTCTCTCTCTCTCTCTCTCTCTCTCTCTCTCTCTCTCTCTCTCTCTCTCTCTCTCTCTCTCTCTCTCTCTTTTCTCTCTCTCTCTCTCTCTCTCTCTCTCTCTCATACAGGGTTACTTTGAAGTTGTTCCATTGGGCTTTACTTGGGATTTTTGATAAGAGGTTGGGGCACCATCTCCCAGTTAGGTTATGGGTATTCAATGATTGTTGTTTATGTCATTTTGAATAAGGGATCCTACTGTAAGATTTTCAGGACAACAAGACTTACGCTTCATGATTTAGGAATGTTTTTTGGAATAAACAAGTTAATGTAACGAGAGAGTAAAAACACTGCCAATTATGAACACGATACTTCCTTGTGCTTGTATTGTAAACACGTGGCAATTTTTGAGATTTTATACAAATTTTTATCTTCAAATTTCTTTTTTGTGCTAGAATACCATTTTTCCTACATTCTAAAGTTTACAAAAAATTTTTATCCTATAGGCAAGTCGTGGACCTTATTTTTTTGACTTTTCCGTCAAAAATTTTGGATTCTCTTAAATATCAGAGCTACATCAAAAATTATTAAAAAATAAATTTTATTGACCTGTGTTAAACGAAAAATGCATAGCTATACATACAAAATTTCATCCAATTCGGGTGTACCTACCGTTCATGAGGTATAAACGTTCAAGTAAAAAGTTAGTGGTCAGGCGCATCGTTAATCACTTACTTTCCTTCTTACAGTTGAACCTGGTTATATTGAGAACAAAATTCAGGTCTAATATACCTCTCAACAAGGGAAATAAACCTATTAAAATGAGAAATCTTGGTAGAGAAACCAAACAATTTCCGGTCACACCAGTTCCCTAATATCTAGGGCTAGACTGTGTGAGATAAAAATGTTAATGAACCATCCCTGAACAATATCCCTGTGCTTCACACTTCACACACGACCTTTCTCCAAGAAAACCTACATTTTCTTACCTGTTTCTTCCCTGGCTGAAATATGGTAGAACAATGATCAATTTAGCGCCAGAAGTCATGAAAAAGGCAAAATTAACGACGTTGCTTAACTTCAGTGATCGGACGAGAACTGGTGTATTCAACGTGATATGAACGTTGGCGATGTGTGAGCAAAAGTTTTATTCATTCGAACACCAAGACGAAAAATTCTAACAGAAGTACATTCCTTTTCCAGTAGGTTGCGCGACATGATCGACACTGCTAAACTTATTCTGCATTTAAATAGCGCTATTTTGTCAGAAATTTCCACTAAAAAAAATAAAATCCTGGTGTTTGACTCTGTCGTTAGAGAAATCTAAATTCAAAGACGTATAGACGAAAATACTTTTGCTGCCTTGAGATCGAATCCCGCAGTTGACATTTTTTTACACACCCGCCAACGTGGGCTGAAATATGGATTATTACATTTAAAAAGTAGGACAATGATCAATTTAGCGCCAGAAGCTGGGTGGTTTGATAACTTTCCTCTTCTTACAGTTGATGCCCGGTTATATTAAGAGAACAAAATTCAGGTCTAATTATTTACCTCTCACCAAGGGAAATAAACCTCTTAAAATGAGAAACCTTGGTACAAGACAAACAATTTCCGGTCACACCAGTTCTCTAATATCCAGGCTAGACTGAGTGAAATGAAAATGTACAATACATATAGCAAACAATTATTGCCAAATTCATAATCAGCACTTAATGACACATCTCGCATTTAGGATGAATAATAAAAGTGTTAGTCAAAGCGGGTCCCCCCAAAATACCGAAAATTGGGGCCGAGGTCGAAAAAGTTCAAGATATCAAAAAAATGATAAGGTTACACCCCTACTATTTTTTTATTCTAAGAACAAGTTGTTCTATTAATTTTTTCGCGTCTTTTATCGTTTAGCCAGAACCGCTAAAGTGGTGGCCCCGCCGCCGGCATTGGCGGCATCAATTTTTTTCAAAAGTTTCGTGCTGCGTCCTTAAATATTAATGCCCTCAGAACCGAATTTCAAGTCTCTAGCTCATGTCGTTCTTGAGATATTCTGTTTACAGACAGATAGACCAACAGACAGACAAACAGACACACGAATGGCTGAAATATTGTATTTAGGGTCTGGGGACCTTAAAATGTGTTTTGGTAATGAAAACTGACTATCGAAATTTTTTGGTGATTCCATTACTTTCTTTTCTATAGGATAAGGAAAGTAAAAAGAATCTTTCCAAAAGATAATAATAATATTCTTTAGTAGAAGATTATCACCAGTCGAGGTTAATGCTCAAAGCATTTTCTACCACTCAACTTTTGTGGTCACAAACTCAAATTAATAAAGAAAAATTCATGCACTGGGTGGGATTCGAACCAACGGATCCCTTCGCTACTCTTATTACCAGACTAGCGCGTTTAACCACTTGACTACAACTATTCAGTCAAATCAGTCAACATTATCCAACAATTTTATGAAATCATTTTAATAAATGTATTATGAAATTGTGTTACAGGTGGCCAATAAGTCCTGCTGTTGTGAATGCCTACAATGATATTCAGACGAACACAATCAGTAAGTTTGCTTGTCATTTTCTTTTCATGCCATCTGGTATACGTAAGTCTGACATTTCCGGCCCCACCCAGGCTTCAGTGCCGGATTAAGGTTGCGCGGTGCTTTCAAAATTTTACTGAGCTTATTCTAAAATACTATTTTTAAAAGCAAAGAAATCGAAGCCAAGTGTCCTGAGCAGTATCGATAATAGTATCCAGAACAACTTTTATAACGCCATGTTTTTTTTCTCGGAAAATAGCAGAAATTATTATTCCAAACTATCACAAGGCACTTTGAAAATGCCCAAAGATGTTTTTTTCATTTGGTGGCAGTGCTAGATTGCACGTATTGAAAAACAATTCAAAACATCAAGATGATTGAATTAGACGCCACCGTAGACGAAATTTTGGACAAAGTTATGGGGTAATGTGCCAGGAAAAAAGGTACAAAAAGATATCTTGAAAAAACCATTAAAAGCGCCACAGGCGACTAGTATGAAGATCATTGGTTAAGATTTCGAGAAAGCCCATGCATCGCTGAGCACTGAGAAAACACTTATGGGTTTGATGGCAGAGATATCCCATGGTAATAATCACTCCCTTTGTCAATATTATTCTTTTCAAAAACGAGTTATTGTACTATATTTATACTATATGAAGAGCTGCAGGGCAAAAGGTATAGAGATTTACTTATTTTCAGATTAATGGTGGATTTAAAGGGTCCCCGTGCTTTTTCTTTTAATATATTGCTCAACTGACTGTGATTCTATTTATTATTTAAAGCAAAACAAAGTTAAAGGTCATTAAAAACACTTAAAAAATTGTGTAAGCTGCGCGAAACGCGGGGGCCCCCCAAACCGCGGGGCCCTTGGCATGTGCCAAATTCGCCATTATGGGTAATCCGCTAGTGCCAGGCTTGGTGAGGTTAACATGAGTAGCTGGTACGGTTCCCAGAGAATGTTGTTGTAAAACATATGTGCCATCACAACCAACCAATCTCAACCATGAGGTTGAACAATGCCGATCCCAGGTATAGGACTTGGAAAAGGTAAAGTGAAAGAAGAAGTACAATATTGATTTAATTATACCTATGATATGTATACAAATTTTATTATTAATCTGGGTACTTTTGGTTCTCTTGTTCTCTTGCCTCATTAAAGTCCATTTTTAAAAATGTTGATGAAACATAAATTTTGCGAAGAAAAGTTATTTGCTCCTACGACCTATTTTCGTTATTCCCTGAATTCGTTATTCCCTGAAAAAAAAAAAAAAAATATATATATATATATATATTATACACAATTGTGTTGACGCACTTCGTTTTTTACTATAACCTATAACCAACTATAACCATTCTAAGGGATTTCCCTAAGCGGGAACATCTCAGTGCAATCTCAATAACAGCAGTAAGTCCCCCCAACCCGTAGATCTAACAAAAGAG
This sequence comes from Bactericera cockerelli, assembly GCA_024516035.1. Taxonomy (NCBI): domain Eukaryota; kingdom Metazoa; phylum Arthropoda; class Insecta; order Hemiptera; family Triozidae; genus Bactericera; species Bactericera cockerelli. The sequence goes on along the minus strand of CM044955.1, from coordinate 27,836,097 downwards.
GGGGTGGGGGGGGTGGTTCTCATCAATACTAATCATTAAAGAGTTCCTGAGCTTATCTGAGCAGGAGTGTTGTTTTTATTTACGGGTGTGTTACTAATTTAAACGGGTGGGGTACTTATCAATGCGGGGGCGCTATAGTTATATATAGGGGGGTGCTACTAATATAGACGGAGGTTCTCCTGATTTATACTACTACTTTATACCGGGATGCGTTTATTGTAATCTAGTAATGGTTATAATAATAGTAATAGCACTCTTTAGTGGAAGGTAACCACCAGACGAGGTTAATGCTCATATAGCATTTTCTACCACTTAATTCTCAGAGTCTTATTATTATGTGTGGTTAGGTATAAACTCAAATTAATGAGGAAAAATGCATGCACTGGGTGGGATTCGAACCAACGAATCCCTACGCTATACCTGAGTTACCAGTCTAGCGCGTTAATCACTTGCTTACCACTGCACTAGGGGGGTTCTACTAATCAATAGAGGGCAGTACTTACCAATACCGAGTTGTTACCGTGGCCGAGTTAAGTAGCAGGGTAGGATTTTTTCTCAGAGGATCAAGAAAAGCTCAGAGGATCAAAAAAAGAGAGTGATGGTCCTTCTTTATGAAGGTGGTGCGGGAATGCCCCTATTTTATTGTTGAATTTTTATGTATAGTTTAAATACACTTAATATCTACAAAAAAAACTAACTACTGTTCATTGCGTGTAGGGTTGGGTGGAAAAGAATGCCATAGGCCTTTAGTTAGGACTTATGTTTATATATTTTTCCATTCTCTTTCCTTTTTATTGTATATTATCTCGTTTCCATTTTTTAATTGTTATAATAATTATTTGTACTGAACATGTCTTTTTATATCTAAATAAAGTGTTTAATAATAATAATGATAATAATACCGGAGGTGATTTTTATTGTTTCAGTTTTCCCGGCGGGGATTCTGCAGCCCCCATTCTTCAGTCTGTCGCGTCCCGAGTAAGTGAAAGCAGCGCTGTCTCTTATTTGAGACTGCATCCCTGGTCCCAGGGGAAAGCAAAGTAGAACACCAAACAAGCACAGGTTCTCCTGCATCAGACAACAAAACACCATCACTTCGGCCGGTGTTGGGAGGAAGCAAAATTACAAAACAAAGCGTCAAATTTCTTCTTTTGCCAGTTTGTTAATCAAGAGGTCGTAGGCTGTTCAAAACCCAGCTGGAACTTGAAAATCCTATTTGGTATTTCGACTACATATTAATACGTCTCTGACTTACTGCTCGGATATTATTCAGGCAGGATAAATGAGGTATTATTATTTATGCTCTACCTCTGTGGATTTTAGTCTAGATTTTGCGTATTGTTTTAAACTTGGAAGCCGGTGTTTATGAGTCCAAAGGTTAAAAAAAAATAGCTTCGTGATTTTGAGTAGTTGTGACATCACTTAAGCTATAAAAAGTTATCATATTTGTGTTAATCACTTTCGTGATATCATAACGACTCAAACTCGCTTTACTAAATCCACGCTGAAACCGGGACTTGAACCACCGACCTCCCGGTTACCGCCTTATCGATCAAGCTACTGAGGTCGGACGTCAGGAGATTAACAGTAGCGTAGCTAGACCTACATTTGGGGGGGTTTGAGGGGATTTCGAGGGGCTTTGAGGGGGGTTCAGAAATCTCGCCTAACGTATATTCCATCTTTGCTGGGGTTTCTTGGAATCTTTCGGGGGGGGGGGGAGTTTTGTCCCCAAAACTTCCCCCTAGCTACGCCACTAGTGATTAACACAAATACGATAATTAACACAAATACGAAAAAAAAAATACAACAAACTGCAATGTCTATACCTAAAGCACTGTCCTCTCCCGTGTTGCCAGATCTCTCAACTACGGCAGCATCGGGATCGTGATTGGCCACGAGATCATGCACGGTTTCGACGACATGGGGCGGCAGAACGACAAGTTTGGCAACATTGTACAGTGGTGGTCGGACAGAACCTTGGTGACGTACAAGAGCAAGGCGGACTGCTTTGTCCAGCAGTACGGCAAGTTCAGAATACCCCAGCTAGACTCTACGCTCAATGAACCTGTCACTGTAAGTACTTTCTTTATTATTATAATAATTGTACACTAAGATATCTTATAAACAGTCTTAAAAACGAATAATAAAATAAATAAAAAATAAACAAATATACGAAATTCAATTCAATTCAATAATTCCGTGTCCGTGAGATAGGGATGGATGCTTCAATCATGGTGATGAGAGGATATGGACGCCCAGATACAATTTCTAGGCTCCTTTCATGTCTGTTGATTTTATTTGGTTTTAACTTCTTCTTTTTTTTGTGTTTCAGAGCATTTTTTAAATCGTAGCCATTAAACAGCAGCTACTGATGTAGACGCTTGTGGTTTGTGTTGTAGCTTGCCCATCTCGTAGTATGCCTGAACTCTGATGGGCGAGAAGTGACACAATACTTTCTATTTAGGTGCTGGGTCAACACGAGCGGACAGGAAAGTATCCCTTACAAACACTTGTAACCAAAATTTGAAAACAATTTTTTCGTCGGTTCTAGGATTCGAACCCGGGACCTTCAGCATGGGTGCGAGTATCTTACCACTGAGCTAACCGCGCGCTCTAATAAAAGATATTCTCTATTGACTATTACACAGACATGCACTGGTAATCAAGTGGCTAACGCGCTAGTCTGGTAATCCAGGTAGCGTAAGGATCCGTTGGTTCGAAACCCCACCAGTGCATGAATTTTTCCTCATTAATTTGAGTTTGTGACCACATAATAATAAGACTCTGAGGGTTAGGTAGTAGGAAATGCTTTGCGGATTAACCTCGCCTGGTGGTAACCTTCCACTAAAGAGTATTATTATTATTACATGTTAGAAGCTCGATCGATAAGGCGACAGACATGAGGCTCAGTTATATATCTCAGGGGTTAATTGGGTAAAAATGTAAACAACCCTTCTGATTGGGTTATTTGAACGAAATTAGTCGGTTGAATGATAGTAACACTATTTAGTGGAAGGTAACCACCAGGTGAGGTTAATGCTCAAAGCATTTTAACATGACCAAGTCTTATTAATAATGTCTTATTGTGGTCACAAACTCAAATTAATGAGGAAAAATGATTCACCTAGTGGGATTCGAACCAACGGATCCCTGCACTAAGTGGATTACGAGACTAGCGCGTTAACTACTTGACTACCATTGCACAGGGTGAGTTGGGGATTTTGAGTCTGAGAGTGCTTTTGTATTGTGGCTCTTGTCTCTTTTATTTCAGGCAAACGGGATAGCCACTCAGGGCGAGAACATCGCTGACAACGGAGGCCTGGAGATGGGGTACCTGGCCTACAAGAAGTATCTGATGGAGAGGGGCGGGCCAGAGCAGAGGCTGCCTGGCCTGGAGAAGTACTCACCAGAACAGCTCTTCTTCATAGGATTCGCCAATGTAAGTGCCCAGGGTCATACATGTCTCCCAGTTCTGTACCTAGCCAGTTGAGTAACGTCCGCAAGGTTAACACTTGGATGGGTGACCATTCAAATTTGAACCCTCGTGATACTGGCTATTCCCGGCCCCACTCAGGCTGAGTGAGGTTATTAATAATAATAAATATTTTGTTTTATTTTCATTTTTTGTATACAGACCACCCATCTTTAGTCAGTTTTATTTGGCTTATAAGATGATTTTGAGGTTAATTTGAGTAGCTGGTTTTTAAGTTTCCAGCAAATGAAGGATAAAGTCCCCGTCTTGATATGATCATGCTGCTGGAAGCGATGTTATGAAAATAAATATAACAAACATGTTACAGTCATGCAACCTTCAGGAGGAAATGAATCAAAACGTCTGTGAACTAGTGGCAAAATTTTCGTACATAAATTTAACTTACTCCAACTCCGGATTATACTCGTAGTCGTTCAAGCTTAGAGTCCTTGGGGGAAATGTTTTAATGACATTTTCAAATCTTGCATGGTAGAGTGGCAAAGATTCGAGATTCTTTGGCACTATCTATGCATAAGTGGCTTCGTTCTGGGGCCCTTGTCAATTATTATCCTCCTTGTATAGACAGTGGTAGAAGTGCTGAGTCATTCCTCCACTGTCTGACTACCATCGTTCACGCTGACGCCACCCTATGATGATGATGCATAATTTTCTACCTATGCAGTATCTAATCTCCCTTATGGAGCAAGGACTCTGATTGTTAAGTCTCCTCTGTAAATAAACATCAATAATAAAAAAAATCTCCCTCAATTTCCAGAACTGGTGTGAGTCGGTATCGAGTGAGTCTCTTCTGGAGGATTACCTGTCAGGTGCACACAGCATTCAGAGGCTGCGAGTCATAGGAGCCGTCAGCAATAGCGACCAATTTGCCAAGGCTTTCAGCTGCAAGCCGGGGTCCCCCATGAATCCTCCGGACAAATGCTCCATCTGGTGATCCCATCTAACGTGGTTGGTTTGTAAGTTATCATATTTGTGTTAATCACAATAGCTCAGACTCACTTTACAAAAATTTCACTTAACTTGGGACTTGAACCACCGACTTCCAAGTTACAAGTCCGCCGCCTTATCGATCAAGCTACTGAGGTCAGTGTGTAAGTGAAAATATTGACCCACAACAAGGTAGAATGCCTCGCTGAGTAAAGGGAGTTTTAGTCTACTCGTATAAACTAGGTATACTCTATTCTATCCTGGTAGCTCAGTGGTCAAGGCATTGGTTGTTAGCAGATATCGCGGGTTCGAAACCAGCGGACATGACAAGTTACTCACATTTGGGACTTTTACCACATAAAATACCTATTGGACTCATGCTGGATAATGATTTGCCAGAATAATGTGATTGCTATGATGCCAATATATTGACCATGCAATATTTCTGACAAAATCGATATCCTTGTCAGTAAAGTACATTTGAGATTGCCATTGCAGCTAATCAGGGTAGCAAGAGAGTAAAAACACCAAGGCAGAAATTTTAAAGAATTTTCCGTCAATATTAAAATTCTTTATATTTTTTAGTGGAATAAATTTTAGTAACAAGTAAAACAAGTCCTATATATTTCTTTTATTTTAATTTAATACAAGTAAAAAATAAATAGAGATAAATAATAATAGTTTCACTGTTCTAGCTACGGATTCAGTATGTATGTTTTATATACATGAAAGTTTTATATACTTGATGGTTTTTGTCGTTGAGATAGAAACTGTTTTAATGTTCTTTTAGAGGGTATTTTTTCGAAAATTCTCTTTGAAAAACCAAAAATACATGTGTAAATATTTTCATTTTTTTACTGTTGAATAAAATTATCTTTCGCTCTCTCCATTCGTTCTCGTAAAAGTTTCAATTTACTTAAATAATTATAAGTATAGATTAAGTTCTGGACTTTAGAAATGCTGTGGTCATATCCAGAAATGAATGATAAGTAGTTAAGAAAGGCAGAATAAGAGAAAGCCAGCATATCGAAGCAATATATTTTTCCCCGACCAAAATCGAATCGCAAACCAGTGCATGGTCCAGAGTTAGGATCTATCTTCTCATTAACCAGTCTTGCTAGTTTTGTTTAAACACTTTTGGTAAAATTAAAAAAAAAAGTTTTATATTAATTGATTCGAACTCAAATCATTGATTCTAGCGACTTTGATTGTCTCAAATCTGGGTGATAATACGATTCGTTCAAGAATAACAAAACCGTTCGTTCATAATCACATTCGTCCCAAAACTCAAATGAAATACTTAATATCCCTTTATAACACCATAAAAATTCTCAAAAAAAAAAAATCCAAATGAAAGGAAAATGTTCACAGGTTGACCGTACAGTATGTTTGTATCTTTGGTGTAATACATAGAAGGCTGCCTCAGAATAAGTGGGTAGTAATACATAAACCATGCCTCAGAATATGGGTAGGATATACATAGAGGCAGCTTGTTAATAGGTTGTAGATGATGAGGCCTGCTCGGATGTAGGGTAGGTAATCATAGAGCTGCTCAGATTAGTGGTAGTAATGATAAGGCATGCCAGATAGTAGGGTAGTAAAAACTGTGCCAGCATAATAAGCCAAGCTGATACATGAGTAGCCGTATTAATGTTGAAAATAAAATCCTCATATGTCGTATTAGATGTTGCAGAGACGATGTGTTGTTCTTTTTCGCTAGTATAATTGAGAGATCGGTGTCATTTATCAATCAACCTTTTAAACCTTTGACGAGTGATGACCTTCTAGCTGTCTAAATGGAATGTATTGTAAACGATCAACGTCTGTGCAATACTTCGCCAAGACTTTACCCCAAGCTACCCACATTAACCTCACCCAGGGTTGGGCCAGAATGCCAGCATCACAAAGTTTTCACCTCGCTGGATTTGCTTTGCATTCAACGCGCCATCGACGCTGGCTGACTGTCTTTCAACCCCTATGTTACCCGACATTCAACAAATACACATGTTTCCTATGCAATCAGAACACCTAATGCTACTTGTAAGTGCTGTTTCTACTAGACTAATGCAAACGTGTAGGAGCCATGCTTTCAACTTTAGTGCGTGATGTTCCTTAATCTTAAATTTATTTAATCAGAAACTTGCTTCTGAAAATGAACATTGTTTAAAATTAATTGTTCTGACCACTAGTGCCCATCCACTCAAAATTAATTCGATCTGAAACATGCTAAATTGCTAATCTGTACTAACTCAGTACAGCTTGCCGCATGTTTTTTTTAATGGAAAATATTCGCCGTCACTATCAACCTGAAACTGTTATCCTTATTATAATAGCAATAATAATATCGCCATTTTATTACTGCCCAAATTAGGACTACTAAGTCCCCTTATTCCAGTAGTAAGCCTAAGACTTATTATGATGTGGTAAAAATCCCAAATGGGAGTATAATTTTGTCATGTCCCGGCTGGTTTTGAACCCGGACCTCTGGAATCTTTAGATTCACAAAGTGCCGCCTGTACCACTGAGCTACTGGGACGGACCATAATGATCTTTATTTTTTATCTTTATTATCAGATTCATATTTATAAGTTCCCATGAAGTACTGGTGTACTTTTTCGGAACTTTATTTATATAAATTGCAATGTACTTTACTTATGTATATAAAATGCACTACTAATACTTCCTCCATTCTCCTATGCACTTCTATCAATAGGGTTCTGATTTATAAAAAGTAAATATCAAAACGACTTAAAAATATAAAATTCTAAATCAATATAGACTTACGTAGTTTATTGTTAGGATTTAATGAGAAATATATTTTTTTATAATAAAAATACTCTATAAAGTATTTTTTATTCGAGGGACAAACAAAAGATTAAAATGAGATGGAGGATTTTTAATAAACATAATCGAGAAAAAAAGTTTGTTATCTTCTACCAAAACAAAAGTCTACACTTTGTTTGGATCAAACAACAAAACCAGTTGTGTTCAAGCTAAACAGACTAAATCTACCACTTAGTGTTATTTAAAACATACATTCTTTCAAAAACGTTTCAACTAACTAATTTAAAAATAGTACTAACATATTTACCTAGTCATACAGAGTGTCCACTTTTAATGTGCGCCATAGGAAAAATACATGTAAAAACAGTTTTTCTTGTCTCAAAAGTCGCCATTAAGTATTTTAATTAAACCAAATATGTTAACTCATGTATTTTTATCTGAAGAATCCACTGGTGGTAATTTCATACACCTGGGATTTACAGTTAAAAAGTTAAGGGTTCGAAATCCGAGAAATGTGTTATGTTTGAAACTCAACATTTTTGTACAATTGGATACTCTATTTTATGTATTTTTTCACGAGAAATTGATTGGTAACATTTTCAATTACCTGGGGTTTACAGTTAAAAAGTTCTAGGCTCGAAACCGAGTAATTGCGTTATGTTTGAAACTCAATATTTTCGTACACCTGGATACCTACCTGGTTTCTGGTTTTACTAACTGTGATACCCTATTTTAGCATTCTTTAACTTTATTTGTGTATTTTTTCAATAGAAATAACGATTTCTGCTTCTTTTGTCCGAAGAAGACCTACTGAAAAAAGGCGTGTTTAAAACTTGAATTCATGACTTTGTAAAAAAGGACAACTGATAATCAGTTTATGGGTAGGTACTTACTGATATTGAAGTTAGATTCGATTTTCAGACGAATCTAGTTTAAATCTGACACACGCTCCCAATTTTCAAAACTCACGGATGTGGGCCAAAGAAAATCCTCTACTCTTGGTACAGCCTCATACTCAGTACCCACAAAAAGTAAACGTCTGGGCAGGAATAGTAGGACAACACATTATTGGTCCAATATTCTACAATGAAAGTCTAACTTCAGAACTCTTCCTCGACCTCCTTGTTCATGAAATAGGTCCATTAATCACAAATTTTGTTAGTGAAAGAGAATTTTTTTTTCAAATGGACGGTTGTCCAGCCCACAACTCAAAATTAGGCAAAGAGTTTTTACAAGCAGCATTTCCAGGAAGGGTAATAGCTCACAATGGTGATATTGATTGGGCAGCAAGATCACCCGATCTATCCCCAAACGACTTTTTTCTTTGGGGTTACCTAAAAGCAATACTTTATCACGAAGGTAAAACATACCCCAATGTAGAGGCATTGAAAGATGCCATCACCCAAACATGCAACAACATAACAGCACGTCAATTGGCAAATGTTCGCAATGAATTTTACGACAGATTGCGATATTGTGTTGCTGCTGATGGAGATATCTTTGAAAATCGAATCTAACTTCAATATCAGTAAGTACCTACCCATAAACTGATTATCAGTTGTTCTTTTTTACAAAGTCATGAATTCAAGTTTAAAACACGCCTTTTTTCAGTAGGTCTTCTTCGGACTAAAGAAGCAGAAATCGTTATTTCTATTGAAAAAATACACAAATAAAGTTAAAGAATGCTAAAATAGGGTATAACAGTTTGTAAAACCAGAAACCAGGTAGGTATCCAGGTGTACGAAAATATTGAGTTTCAAACATAACGCAATTACTCGGTTTCGAACCCAGAACTTTTTAACTGTAAACCCCAGGTAATTGAAAATATTACCAATCAATATCTCGTGAAAAAATACTTAAAATAGAGTATCCAATTGTACAAAAATGTTGAGTTTTAAACATAACACATTTCTCCGATTTCGAACCCTTAACTTTTTAACTGTAAGTCCCAGGTGTATGAAATTACCACCAGTGGATTCTTCAGATAAAAATACATGAGTTTACATATTCGGTTCAATTAAAATACTTAATGGCGACTTTTGAGACAAGAAAAACTGTTTTTACATGTATTTTTCCTATGGCGCACATTAAAAGTGGACACTCTGTATGTACTTGATTAAAGACCCCAAATGCCGTAGGTACATTTTTCGTTTGGAAACATAAATTGCTTTTGTTATCAGTAACCAAAGGTGTCTATCACAGCAAATTGCCTCACTGATATGCAACGCAAGTTACGTAGGTTCCGTTAAGGGTCTGAAACGCAGGTGTATGTGGTATTTGATAGATTAATTATCAATCACACCAAGATAAATGAACTAGAAGGTTCACTGTATCAATAAGTACACAATCTAGAGAAGGAATTACTGAGGAAAACAAAAGTTCAGTCAATAATATCAAATGACTAAATTAGAATAAGGAAAAGAAAATTTACATGTTTATCAAATAAACTATACTTAGTTACCTAGCCTAGTAGTTCTCGTGTTCATGTACAGTACTTAAGTTTAGATAAAAGATTTCCAATGTCTGGGAAGAAACTCAAGGGTACTCAACAATTGTGAAAACACGCGAGAAAATGTATGAACGTTTCTTCCAAGTCATTCAAAGAATTAAAAGCGAAAGAAATTGTGAAAATGTATTTGAGGTATTAGAAGTAAAGGTTCACTAGTAGGGTATACATAAGTTTAAAACTAAAAGGTAGATGGGTATTATAAGAGTTATAATAAGTCATATAGAAAATAAGATTTAATTTATTTATTGTTCTTGATTTATTGTTTCTGCCTATTTTAGAAAAATATACAAAGCACTTGAGGTCACATTTCAAATATCAAGTCCGCCATGTTATCTAACAGTATAAAAGCAGTAACACACCGTCCTGCATTCACAGGATGACATGTTTCCAGTTCAATATTTCAGTTCAAGAACTCTCGAACGCAATGCTCTGACTTTATTCAAACTTTGAAGTGTCCTCGAATAAAAATATTCCATTACATCATAACTTCCAATCAAAGTTTTACACGTGTTGGAGAACAGACTCGTCATTGTTGAAATGGGACGCTCAAGCCTTCATCATAGGACTGCAACGTGGGTGCTCACTTGAACTTATATCATTTATATCAAAGTTTCAACCAAGATTGATTATGTAGAACTGATAATATAATACTGAAAGATGATACGAGATACGCATATTGGATATTTTAGAGTAGTCGATAGAAATGTAAGCAAGGGATGTTGATATCTGAAACAGAGAACGTGTTGAAAAGTTACGTCAGTATTGGGTTCAGTACAGACAAGAATTGAATCCTTTGTTTCATAAGCAATAATAAGCATATTAAATTTTTATTTTATTTGACCACATCCGACTTTGAGGCTCCCTTCATTGTTCTAAATATCCTGAGCGTCGTCATTAATTGCAACTCATCGATAAACCTCAATGGCGTACATTTTGACATTTTCATGTCTTTGCTCTGGCACATAACCAAAATTATGTGACGAAATTGTGTAACGAAATTATGTAACGATATTATGTAACGATATTATGTAACGATATTATGTAACGAAATATCGAATTGTAAAGGGAGAGAAGTCTTCTAATATCGGATATCGATATTATGGTTTCGATATTATCGGTATACCTAATATCGATATTTTCGTTTCGATATTGCAACCCTAAGAGAAGAGGGAAAGTGTGTGTCATGCGCACAATACGAAATTTGGTCAGTTGGGTTTTGGACCTTGAATAGTAAAGATGAAAATGTCGAAATGGTTGCAGACTCGTATGCAAGCGTTTTTTAAACAAAAATTTAAGATTGCTTTCAACTGCATGGTCAAATCAGTAGTCACCGTGGCAGAGTGAGTTAGCGCGCTAGGCATTGTACGCATGGTGACCTAGGTTCGATCCCCAGCGGGGTAGGAATTTTTTTCGTACTAGCCGAACCCTTTTTAGAACAAACCATATGTGGAGAAGTCAATCAATAATAATTACTATTGGGAAAAACAGTACGAAAACTTTTTTTATCTTGCAAGAATGAGAGAGACAAAGAGCCGCATTATGAAACAGGATTAAATATCTAGGATTCAAGCCACTATCACTTAACAGCTGATATAAATACCCTCTATTTCGTTGAAATTGCCACCAAAGGTCGTGTTAAGGGCGAGTGTATGGGTTAATCTAATCCTGTGTCATAATTTGGGTCTAAGCAGTCCATTTACTGTCTAAGGGTGAAATTAATAGACAAATTCTATAACTCAAGTCGGTTTTCTTATCTTACACAGTACGCAATGCATGACTTAGCGCCACAGAGGTATTACAAAAACGTCTATTAATTTCGCCCTAAGTCTTTTCATGTTGAGAACCCAATCGATAATAGGAAGCGCCTTCAGACATGAAACGTCGTACCTTCAAATTTACAACAGGATGTCGGGAAACAATACCTTTTAATCCAAAATTTCAAAAGTTCACCTATGTTCTAGAACAAAATCCCGAAGGAAAAAATCAAACCTTCCAGAAAAGTTTGTTTTAAATCCCGGAAGCTACCATGTAATTTGTAGAACTTTCGTATGTATCGACCTAGTTGCAACATATTAAACTTTAACCTACAACTTTCGCACTCTATAGTTATACTTTTCACGAATATACGATACGTACATACTAGTATAGTAAACTACATATTTATGTATAGTATACGTATATTTGTATATGTATACAATACGATAAATTGTACAGACTTGTGCATGTACACCTTTTATGTATGACTAAAACTCATATAATTATGCATATTTTTATATATGTTCTCGTACTTTACTCACATGTGTAGAAGTACCTATGTATTACTGGGCTGCATTTTTCCTAGAACTCTAGTGAATTTTTTCTAGGACTTTGCATTACGTTTTACGCAAGAATTAGGTACTAATTCAACTGATGTGAACTTCAAACTCGACATACTCTCAAGAATTTATTGCACATTGCATAATTAAAAGTTTTCAGGTGTTCATACAAATTTATGTTGCATCTAAGGTACGAGCTAAGCTTTGAATATTTTACGTCAAACGCAAAAAAAAAACAAAGGAACTTTTTTCTAATGGGAGAAAAAAGTAAATTGCATTTTTTAAATCTATTGTTTCAGCAGCAGACAAAATCATGCACACAAAAGCAGTCTTTGTAGAGTACTAGATCACACTGAATAATTTAGTATTTTTTTCTGAAAGTTTATGAAAAAAAAAATCGCGTGAATTTTTTCACACAAAATTTAAGCATGCGCTGAAATTATATTCCTATTTTATCACAAACTAACTGTTTTCCCGTGCGAGATTAAACTTGAAACCAATTTAACATACATATTATTGATATTATGTAGCATTATTGCCATGTTTTTTGGTCTTATGAGAATTGAGTTTAAGTTAGCCGCTCTTAAACAAATATTTGCTAATTTCAACTGTTTGATTATTACCTACAATAAATAGAACAGGCAAATGACATTATGACGCATAATTACATCGAAATAATTCTATAATTTTTTTGTACAATTTGATATGTTATTTTTATAATGTATAAAGTTTGGTTTACATTCAATTTCCTAATAAATAAATTGGGGGACTATAAATAGGGAATAGACCAGCAGTCTGGCAGGGGGACTATAAAGAGGGAGTAGAACAGCAGTCTGGCTGGGGGACTATAAACAGGGAGTAGACCAGCAGTCTGGCTGGGGGACTATAAACAGGGAGTAGACCAGCATTGGCTTGGTTCTGGGGGCCCTTGTCAATTAGTAGCCTCCTTGTAAAGACAGTGGTAGAAGTGCTAAGTCATTCTTCCATTGTCTGGCTACCATCGTTCACGATGATGTCACCCTATGAATAAATATATTCGCCGGTAATAACTTACTCTGCAAGGGATAATAACTCACTGTGCAAGGGATAATAACTCACTGTGCAAGGGATAATAACTCACTGTGCAAGGGATAATAACTCACTCTGCAAGGGATAATAACTCACTGTGCAAGGGATAATAACTCACTGTGCAAGGGATAATAACTCACTGTGCAAGGGATAATAACTCACTGTGCAAGGGACAATAACTCACTCTGCAAGGGATAATAACTCACTCTGCAAGGGAGAATAACTCACTCTGCAAGGGATAATAACTGACTCTGCAAGGGATAATAACTCACTCTGCAGTGCAAGGGATAATAACTTACTCTGCAAGGGATAATAACTCACTCTGCAAGGGATAATAACTCACTCTGCAAGGGATAATAACTTACTCTGCAAGGGATAATAACTCACTCTGCAAGGGATAATAACTCACTCTGCAAGGGATAATAACTTACTCTGCAAGGGATAATAACTTACTCTGCAAGGGATAATAACTCACTCTGCAAGGGATAATAACTCACTCTGCAAGGGATAATAACTCACTCTGCAAGGGATAATAACTTACTCTGCAAGGGATAATAACTCACTCTGCAAGGGATAATAACTCACTCTGCAAGGGATTATAACTCACTCTGCAAGGGATAATAACTTACTCTGCAAGGGATAATAACTCACTGTGCAAGGGATAATAACTCACTCTGCAAGGGATAATAACTCACTCTGCAAGGGAGAATAACTCACTCTGCAAGGGATAATAACTGACTCTGCAAGGGATAATAACTCACTCTGCAAGGGATAATAACTTACTCTGCAAGGGATAATAACTCACTCTGCAAGGGATAATAACTCACTCTGCAAGGGATAATAACTTACTCTGCAAGGGATAATAACTCACTGTGCAAGGGATAATAACTCACTCTGCAAGGGATAATAACTCACTGTGCAAGGGATAATAACTCACTCTGCAAGGGATAATAACTCACTCTGCAAGGGATAATAACTTACTCTGCAAGGGATAATAACTCACTCTGCAAGGGATAATAACTTACTCTGCAAGGGATAATCTAATCTTTCTTGTCATCCTCCGGGTCTTTCAGCGTGTGCCACTGGGCGATAGGCCGCCGCGGGGACGCCAGCATGTCTGACCAATGCCTCAGCTCGGTGCCACTGGCGTTGTACCCCAGCACCACCTTGCCGATGGGCTCCGAGGTGCCGATGCGATCGTAGTCCACCACCGTCACTTGGAGGTTCACTTTCTGCAAAGAAAAAAGAGAAGAGGAAACTTAGAGACACTCGAGAAAATTTGACTAGCCTTTGGAAACCATCATACCATCAACTAGGCGTTAGTCTAAGGGCGAAATTAATACTAATAATAATATCGCTAATAATATTATTTAAACTGCCTCATTAGGACTACTAAAGTCCGATTATTCTAGCACTAAGCCCAATACGTATTATTATGTGGTAAAAATTCCGAATAGGAGGCTAACTTTTCATGCCCCGGCTGGGTTTCGACCTCTGGAATCTCTGGATTTACAGAGTGCCGCCTTTACCACTCAGCTACCAGGACATGCATAAATACTATACCTAGTATACCTGTATACCTAGTAATCTAGTTGTGTACCGAGTAATAACAGCAACAGGACTATTAAAGTCCAATTATTCTAGCACTAAGCCCAAGACGTATTATTATGTGGTAAAAATCCCAAATGGGAGGATAACTTGTCATACCCCGGCTGGGTTTTGAACCCACGACCGACCTCTGGAATCTTTGGATTCACAGAGTGCCGCCTTTGCCACTGAGCTATCGGGACAGACGTTTTTATACATAATACCTCTGTTGCGCTAAGTCGCAGATTGCCTACTGTCTTGGATGGGGAAAACTGATGCTAAGCAATGACATAAGTTATCGATTTAGTCTATTAAATTTGCCCTAAATATGTGCACTGTGCAGTCCAGGTAGCGTGGGTTCATTAGTTCGAATACCACCAATGGAATGGTTTTTTTTCTCATGTACTTGAAAATTTGTTCACATAATATTGGTACCAAAAATATATTGCCTCAAGACATAAAATTTTTATATTGACGTAATATTTTCGAGGAACATTTTTTTTTACTATTGGGTGTATCTGTAGATAAGGAAATTGTGTGTTTGTTTTGGTTAAAATGAATAAAAAATGTTCTGATTTAAAAAAAAGTCCGTCCGTCTGTTTTTTCTATTCCTTGCAACGCGTTTTCAGAAAGAACTGAACAGATTTCAACGAAACCTTGTAGGAGATGTCCATGATAATAATAATAATACTCTTTAGTGGAAGGTAACTACCAGGCGAGGTTAATGCTCAAAGCATTTTCTACCACCTAACCCTCTGAGTCTTATGATTATGTGGTCACAAACTCAAAGTAATGAGGAAAAATTCATGCACTGGGTGGGATTCGAACCAATGGATCCCTACGCTACCTGGAATACCAGACTAGCGCCTTAACCACTTGACTACCAGTGCACGGTACCAGTCCATAGTGGGGCTTAGAAAAAAAAAAAAAAAAACATCGCAGGAGACGTAGTAGAAGTGGTTCTAAGCTTTCGCGCAACACCTCATTTCTTACCTGTATGTGTTCAATAGAAATTAATAGAAATCATCTACTTTTGCATTGCATACCTCACAGATTTTATGACGAAGAGTTTCATTGGATAACTCTTTACTTTACATCCCACCATGACACAATCTTGGACTCGGGAAGTAAGTACCTGTATCTGTTCAAAGGGGACTTCAAATGAAGGACTCGTTGTAGTAAGGATTCAGCGTACACTTCTTACCTGGATCTGTTCAAAGGGGACTTCGAATGTGAAGGATTCGTTGTAGTAAGGATTCAGCGTACACTTCTTACCTGTATCTGTTCAAAGGGGACTTCGAATGGTAAGGACTCGTTGTAGTAAGGATTCAGCGTACACTTCTTACCTGGATCTGTTCAAAGGGGACTTCGAATGTGAAGGATTCGTTGTAGTAAGGATTCAGCGTACACTTCTTACCTGTATCTGTTCAAAGGGGACTTCGAATGTGAAGGATTCGTTGTAGTAAGGATTCAGCGTACACTTCTTACCTGTATCTGTTCAAAGGGGACTTCGAATGTGAAGGACTCGTTGTAGTAAGGATTCAGCGTACACTTCTTACCTGTATCTGTTCAAAGGGGACTTCGAATGTGAAGGACTCGTTGTAGTAAGGATTCAGCGTACACTTCTTACCTGTATCTGTTCAAAGGGGACTTCGAATGGTAAGGACTCGTTGTAGTAAGGATTCAGCGTACACTTCTTACCTGTATCTGTTCAAAGGGGACTTCGAATGTGAAGGACTCGTTGTAGTAAGGATTCAGCGTACACTTCTTACCTGTATCTGTTCAAAGGGGACTTCGAATGTGAAGGACTCGTTGTAGTAAGGATTCAGCGTACACTTCTTACCTGTATCTGTTCAAAGGGGACTTCGAATGGTAAGGACTCGTTGTAGTAAGGATTCAGCGTACACTTCTTACCTGGATCTGTTCAAAGGGGACTTCGAATGTGAAGGACTCGTTGTAGTAAGGATTCAGCGTACACTTCTTACCTGTATCTGTTCAAAGGGGACTTCGAATGTGAAGGACTCGTTGTAGTAAGGATTCAGCGTACACTTCTTACCTGTATCTGTTCAAAGGGGACTTCGAATGGTAAGGACTCGTTGTAGTAAGGATTCAGCGTACACTTCTTACCTGGATCTGTTCAAAGGGGACTTCGAATGTGAAGGACTCGTTGTAGTAAGGATTCAGCGTACACTTCTTGATGCTCGTTTTCTTTTTCTTAAGTCGTTTTCCATTCTGCATGAGGGCGATTTTCACGTAGGGATCTGAAACATGAAGTCAACCAAAATATTTAGTAATATAGTAATGGCTAATTTTTATTAAACAGATTTAATCAAGTTTTATTTACAAAAATAATAAAGTATATACAATTTACAGGAACTAAAGTAGAAATTATTAAACAAAACTTGATCAAGGGCGGTGCTAACGCCTACGGCATTCTCTTCCAAATTTTTATTATTTTTATTTATTACACACCGCCACCTCAAAGAAAGGACTATTAAGGTAGGACATTAGCTTTATTCTCTTTTTTTGTTCTTCTTTCTTTATTCTATCTATTTTTTTTATAATTTCATTGTATTGTTCTGTAAATATTGTAATTTGTCCTTACCTTATAAAGCGTAATATAATGATTATAAAGTAGTTCTTTATTTGAGGTCGTATTATTAAACAGGATTAAATATCTAGGATTTGTTAATCTAACTGTCATTTAACAGCTGATGTAAATGCGTTGTGACTGTTAAAATTTTCAATTGATATCTGTAGAATTTCAAATTGGTTGAAATTCAGGCCTTAGACTGTCGAATTAGAAGTCGCAATAATTTTTAAGGCGCTAGTCTCGTGATTCAGATAGCGTAAGGATCCGTTGAAGTTGTGGTACAAATCCCACCCAATGCTTGAATTTTGCTCATTAATTTGAGATCTTAATCACAGAATAATGCTGCCAACAAACTGTTGGGATAAAGGCAGTATAAATACGTTTAGTGATTATGTATTACCATTTTCTATTGTCATCTAGGTACAATTCTATGTTTGCATACAATGTAATCTAGGTAATGTTTTTCAATTCTATGTTTGCATACGATGTACTCTGGGTAATGTTTTTCAATTTTATGTTTGCATACGATGTACTCTAGGTAATGTTTTTCGATATGTTTGCATACGATGTAATCTAGGTAATATTTTTCAACATGTTTACATACGATGTAATCTAGGTAATATTTTTCAATATGTTTGGATACGATGTACTCTAGGTAATGTTTTTCAATTCTATGTTTGCATACGATGTACTCTGGGTAATGTTTTTCAATTTTATGTTTGCATACGATGTACTCTAGGTAATGTTTTTCAATATGTTTGCATACAATGTAAACTAGGTAATATTTTTCAACATGTTTGCATACGATGTAATCTAGGTAATTGAATAGTAAGCGTAGACAAAATAGCGGATGCAATTTATTTCGAATTCATGTTTCAAATGATTGCGATTCAATTATTGACTCGAGAGACGAGAATGTAGGCAAACACATATGACAAAATAAAAAATTGCTAGTTCCATGTCCAAATAATTCAGTGAAGTGATTACGGAGTTAACGTTAGGTTCAAAAAGTGGGAATGGCGCGAACAACAGACTTGTTAACCCGTATCTTGGCAGAGAATTTCAATTTTTAATTTTTCATTTATTTTTTGAAAAAGTAAAAGAGGATGATAGTTGGATGGTTCGATGGAAGAACTCCATCCTGCCACTTTAAATAAAGCGTAAAAAAATTAAATGTTCTGTGGAAGAAAAAATGCTTTAGAATTAATTTTGGACCAATAGAGCAAAAAAAAACTGATAGTATTCATATGGACACATTGCCATGATAAGGATTTTAAAGTACCCTAAATTTGGAAAAAGTAGGTTACTAGTAGGGGAAGGTCTGCCAAAACCGGGTACTTAGTTTTCTAGGCCATCTAGCGGAAAAGCCATTATCGTCATCTCAGCAAATTAAACTGAAAAACATTCACAACTTTGTTGGCTATCTAAATTTGAAAACGATACGTCACTATGTATTGCCATTTTTTGTTAAATTTATTTTTTTCAAAAAAAGTCAAAGTACCCGGTTCTGTCAACCCGGTCTTTCAGAACCGGGTACTGGGTATGACAGAACCGGGTACCCCTATATTTCCTATGGAAGACATTGATAAAAAGTTCAATGATGTTTATTGAAACGAACATTAACATTTTTTTTTATTTTATGAGCAAATGAGCATAAGTAATTTCCATGTAAAAAATAATTATTTTTAGAATGGCAAACAATAAGAAGGAACAAATTTTGAACCTAAAGTTTTCTTCTTTTTTTCTTCTTCATTGTGCCATATCTTCAAAAGACGTTGGCTATTATTCTGGCCCAGTTTTCTTTATTTGTTGTATTATTCAGTATTTGTTCTTGTGTTAGTTCAGTCCATGTGGTCATGTTGCTCATCCATGTTGTTCTTGGTCTTCCTCGAGTCCTAGTTCCAGATAGATTGGATTTGACAATGTCTTGTAATATCTTGTATTTTTCATTTCTCATAATATGTCCAAAATATGCCAATTTTCTTCTTTTAACTGTTGTGATGATTTCTGTTTCCTTTCTCATTCTTTGTAGCACATTCTCATTGGTGACGTGATAGATCCATGATATTCTAAGCATGCGGCGGTAGCACCACATCTCAAAAGCTTCTAGTCGGTTCATGATGTCTTGTGTTAGTGTCCACACTTCAACTCCATAAAGCAAAACTGAGAAAACATAACACCTAAAGTTTAGAAAAATAAAATAGGAAACACACTTGTAGGTATTCATAAAGGTAAAACTTACAACTATCTTTCTTGACATTGTAAAAAATAATTAGAATAGGAATTGTACCAAAATATTAGGAAAATTGCTTTAAAAAAAAAACAATATTAGGTGGGTAATAAAAAGCATACCTTGGAGGGTTTGACATTGTGACACCTAAAAATGTATAAAAAATGAGAAAAATAATTGAATGTCAGTGAAAAATAATATGTAGCAGGTCCCTACTTGCTCACCTACTTACCTTCAATACCTTCCCTGAAAAAATATCCAGAGACATATCAAAGACAACTTGAAAAAATGTAAGCACATAAAAATACACACAACACTAAGAAAAAAATAGGCTGCTCAAATCGGGTACCTGAAAATCTGTACCCGGTTTTATCAACCCCAAAGTACCCGGTATGAACAGACTCATGACTATCTGTAAAAAATATTGAATAACCAAGACATGCAAAACGATATTAAAAAGATTTAATTATGATATGAAATAACACTTTTTAAGTAACAGCTTTACAGACTTACCATGAATTTTCAGCACAAATAGCCGTTAAAAGTCACTCGATAACTGTGGGCTCGAAAATAAGGAAATAACACGAGCAAAGCTAGAACCTCAAATCAGAGCGAAATGACTCGAAATGAAATTGGTTTTTTTACAAAAGTTACGCTCTGCTAGGAAGAAATTTTAGTTTTTGTAATCAGTTCATAGATGGCATTAGCAGTATCGTTGGAAACAGTGGTACCCGGTATTAGCAGACTACCCGGTTTTAGCAAACCTTCCCCTACCCTAAATTTAGAAAAAGTAGGTTGCTAGTACCCTAAATTTGGAAAAACGTAGGTTGCTAATACGCCAAAAGGGTATTAAGAAAATCCTATTTCGAAGGATATTAAAAAAAAATATCGATGTAACTTTTTTCTTTAATTTTTGTACTTGTCATTTCTTCTTATATATAATTTTGTACTTATTTCTTTTCCTTCTGAAAGTTCACCAAGGGCCCCAGCGAATACGAGGAAAGTACTTTTCTTCTTCTTCTTCCTACTCTAATGGTCAAAGTTTGAACTTTAGTTTCTCAAGTTCTGGTGCGGGGGTATGCGGTAACTGGAGAGTGCGTGAGAAGATAGCTGAACAGAACTCTTACCTGTATGTTAGTTTTGTAGGTTATATTGCGTCATAAAACCATGTTTCAATAAATAAAATGAGTATTGAACATAAAAAAATATCTAAGTGTCGTCTCTTTAAACAGTTTTGACTACAATAATTGTAATATCATATACTTCAATTACTACTCGTATAAGTTGCCACCATCTTATTAGGCCAAGAATAATTTTTGGGTTAACACGATGGTAGCAACTTATAGTAGTTGAAGCATGTAATGAACTAAAATTCAAGTAGATAGTTAAAAATAAAAAATAAGCATCTACTTATTGCCTTTCAAGTAGGACATAATAATATCGTCTCATCCGACTAGAATTTTTGATTCCCGAGAGGTGTATGCACCATTCTGTGGTCAAACTACTTAGCTACATAGGTTACCCCCCCCCCCCCCCCCCCCTTAAGATTAAAAGCTTGACTTATCATAAGTCCCATATGATTAACTTCAAATAATTATCTTACAATATGGGATGTCGAACTTATTGATTAAATTCAAAATCCAAAATATTCAGTTCCGAAATACAGATGACCTAACGTCTATTTTCATGACCGAGTACTAGTTACTCGCTAAGCCATACCAATAGGTCATTAACACAGATGTCCTAACGTCTATTTACATGACTGAGCAAGCCCGAGTAATGCGCTCGTTACGTGATAAGCCAAACAGGTCATTAATATAGATGACTTAACGTCTATTTTAATGTCCGAGCAAGCCCGAGTAATGTTCTATGTAGTTACCTGATAATCCTCCGACGTCCATCTTCTTCAGGTTCTTAGCCTCCAGAATGACCACGGTGAGTTTTCCAGCGGTGGGGACGTAGCGCAGAGAGAAGCAGATGTCTCCCAACTTGTTATCCTGGAAACCAACACGTCATGGTCAGTCATTCTCTTCAGGTGACTTACAAAAAAAACCTCTATTCCCTGTACTAATTTTCCTCGGTTGAGGTGACAAAGTTTTGCTCTATTCCCTGTACTAAAATAATATCTTGAGGTGATTTAAAGTTATCATCTTTTTCCTATACTAGTTTTCCTCTCTTTAGGTGACTGAAAGTTATCCTCTATTTCCTGTACTAGTTTTCCTCTCTTGAGGTGACCAATAAAAAGTTATGCTCTATTACCTGTACTAGTTCTCCTCTCTTGAGGTGACTGAAAGTTATCCTCTATTTCCTGTACTAGTTTTCCTCTCTTGGAGGTAACTTAAAGTTATCGCCTATGCCCTGTACATAGTCATTGGTTTTCCTTTCTTCAGAGTAGAAATAAATATATCGTCTATTCCCTGTACTAGAATACTCTCTTGAGGAGACTTATAAAAAGTTATCCACTATTTCCTGCATTAGTTTTCCTCTCCTGAGGTGACGAAGTTATACTCTATTCCCTGTACTAAAATAATCTCTTGAGGTGACTGAAAGTTATCCTCTTAATCTTCTATGTTCTGTACTAGTTTTTTCCTCTTCAGAGTTCAAATAAAAAGTTATCCTCTATGCTCTGTACTAGTTTTTCCCTCTTCAGAGTTCAAATAAAAAGTTATCCTCTATGCTCTGTACTAGTTTCCTCTCTTGAGGTAAATAAGAAAAAGTTATCCTATACTCGTATGCTCTGTACTAAGAAAAACTTATCCTCTATGCTCTGTACTCTTGTACTAAAATTCTTGTATTTCTTGTGGTACTCGTACTTCTCCTACTCTGTAAGTACCTAATCTCTTTGCAAGAAGTATTTTTTCTTTTCCTTCGAGCCTTATCAAACCGACATATGAGACTTTGTTTAAACTGCTAGCAATAAGGCCTTAGTGCCGGGACTCTTTAGTCCCGTCGGCAGTATAAATAAAGTTTTTGTAATTGTAAAAATAAAAAACCGACTTATGAGACTTTGTTTAAACTGCTAGCAATAAGGCCTTAATCCCGGGACTCTTTAGTCCCGTCGGCAGTATAAATAAAGTTTTTGTAATTGTAAAAAAATGTAGAAGTGATGAAATAAATCAGATGTTTACTTCATTCTCGTCATGGCCACGTCCATGCCCACTTTCCTGCTGTCTTCGGCTGAATGTAAAGGCGGCTTCTCTGAACCTATCTTTTTTTTACCTCATTAATATCGGAACGTCGGAAAAAGTAGGAGACAAGTGAAAGCAAATTTTCTTATACAGGAATAAATTTTACCCAGGAATATGTATCAAATAAAAGTAAAGGATTTACAGAAAAAAAGGGTAGTAGATAAGCCAATGTAAAGGATGTACAGAAGGAGGACAGGCAGGTAGGAGATAAGCCGAGATAAGGAATTTAAACGGAATAAAGGAGAGAGAGATAAGTAAAGAGGAGGAACAAAGAGAAATAGGAAGTAATATAATATGGAGAGAGAGAGAAGAGAGAGAGAGAGAGAGAGAGAATTGAATTGAATTGAATATAGAAACTTTATTTACATAAATTAAATATACAAATTAACACCTCCTAAGCTAATGATAACTTATTGGGAGAGAGATAGAGAGAGAGAGAGAGAGAGAGAGAGGAAGAGAGGAATAGTTAGAGAGAGAAAGAGTTAGAGAGGGAGAGGGAGACAGAGAGAAATAGCTGGTGAAAGGACAGAATCTTAAAGCATAAAACCATGGAAATTTCACAGACGATCCCGTAGTCAAAGGAAAGAGGTTTAGAGGTTTGAAATGAAATTTAAAAGGTTACCATAATCTAATACGAGGAATTTGCAAAGCATTTTATTCAAGGATGAAATTGACGTATCCGATCTTTTTACTTCTAGATATCAGAGGATCAAAGAGCATTTTCTCATCTTTTGTTTTACCTAGGTACCTACGTTAAGCTAGAAATTTCCTTATTCCTGTAACAGGTACCTACGTTAAGCTAGAAATTTCCTTATTCCTGTAATATAGGTACCTACGTTAAGCCAGAAATTTCCTTATTCCTGTTATAGGTACCTACGTTAAGCTAGAAATTTCCTTATTCCTGTAATATAGGTACCGACGTTAAGCCAGAAATTTCCTTATTCCTGTAATAGGTACCTACGTTAAGCTAGAAATTTCCTTATTCCTGTAATAGGTACCTACGTTAAGCTAGAAATTTCCTTATTCCTGTAATAGGTACCTACGTTAAGATAGAAAATTCGTCATTCCTGTAATAGGTACCTACATTAATCAAAATAAGCTCTACCCATCATCCTTAGTCTAATGTCTAATTAATGCAAACCTATACAATACATAGCACTAGGTTGGATTAAGGGGAGGATTATGTCTGAAGCCAAAACTCCAATTTTTTCAAGGCAGGTAATCAGATCCGTTAAATGTCAGCCAACAGATCTATTAATTATTATCAGCTAACAAATTTGTTAAATCAGTTAAATAATGTGAACTATCATTTTTGTTAAATGTTCACTAACAAATCTGTTTAATCAGATAAATAATGTCAACTAACAAATATGTGAAATGTTAGCTCACAATTCTGATAAATGTCAGCAAACAAATCGGTTAAATAATTTCAACTAAAAAATGTGTTAAATAATGTCAACTAACAAATCTGTTCAATGTGAGCTAACGAATCTGTTAAATGTCAGCTAACGAATCTGTTAAATGTCAGCTAACAAATTTGGTAAATGTCAACAAACAAATCTGTTAAATGTCAGCTAACGAATCTGTTAAATGTCAGCTAACGAATCTGTTAAATGTCAGCTAACGAATCTGTTAAATGTTAGCTAGCGAATCTGTTAAATGTCAGCTAACGAATCTGTAAAATATCAGCTAACGAATCTGTTAAATGTCAGCTAACAAATTTGGTAAATGTTAGTCAACAAACGAATCTGTTAAATGTCAGCTAACGAATCTGTAAAATGTCAGCTAACGAATCTGTTAAATGTCAGCTAACAAACTTAGTAAATGTCAACAAACAAATCTATTAAATGTCAAATAAAAAATCTGGTAAATGTCAACAAACAAAACCGTTATATGTCAGCTAACAATTCTGATAAATAAGTCAAACTAAAGTACATCTTCAATCTGTGTACTTTATCGAAGATATATTCAGATTAAATAATTCAAAGAAATTTATTTATAAGTAAGTTTCTAATTACATTTTTATAGGAAAATAACGAATTTCTAACAATTTTTTTTCTTAAAAGAGTTACTTCTAAAAATTGTTTTTATTTTGATTTCTTGGTAATAATTATCTCTGTAAAGACAGTTTATTCAGCTCTTTATTCAAGTAAAAGATGTACTTCAGTTTGATCTGTACTACAAGTAGGTATGTACCAATCAATCGCTCTAGGGAAATCGATTTCACAAAAATAACACTTCTAAAAAATTGAGTTCGATTTAGTCAATGGCACTTTTATATATGTACTTGTCAAAATATCAGATATCATTTTGGACATTCAAATGTCATAACTAGAAGACGCAAACATCATTAAACTTTCATGGAATCTGTGAGGTGTCCTCACCTATTTGTGTTGGTAAGTAAATATTTGGCGCAAACCACCAGTTTATCACGTTTTAAATCATGGTTATTCAAAAGAAGTATTACTTATGTAGAAAAAAATATTATACCTATAGTATAGGCTTAACTGAAAACATACTAAAGTAAGAAGTACTTCTTCTTTTTCTACTCAGTCTTATCCCACTCAAGCAGGGTCGACTTTGTTCAACCTCATGGTTAAGGTTGGTTGGTTTTGGCACAATTTTACGGCTGGATGCCTTTCCTAACACCAATGATTCTATTGGATTTAACATCCTTTATTAGGATTGTGGTTTTACCCTCCATTCGCTGGGAATCGTAAGAAGTTTTTATTTCTAAGTATGTAATATTACAATTATATGGTAATTTTTAATTACAATACCCTTCATAAAATACTTTCCAAGTTCCCATAGCCACAATACCATCAATAGAAATTAATGGATAAATCATGTTTAGTAAGTAGCGACATGGATTCACACCTTTTAACATTTTGGTGCCATTCCAAGTTTTCATCTATGTTCATGTATGAGGAAAAACTGGAAAATCTGTCGCTATCATTGATCCATTTTAAATACACGGTGATAAATGATGTGTCAAAATATTCTACAGCTAAAAAGCTGTTTTCATAGATTTTCAAAGTTAAAATTTTCATAGTTTCTTATTCGTTTGTTTAAAGTGAAATTTTCATGTTTTTTTATGTATGTTTCTTCTGATTGTGAATAATTAGCATTATATATATTCTTATTTTATTTTTCGAGAAATTGAGGAATTCCATGTAAGCTTAATGAAGTGAACAATATTACTATTACATAATTAGCTATTCACAAAAAATCATGCGGTCAATATTCTAATTTCAGCTCTTACTAAAACATCTAAAACCTTCGGTCTCTGTGTTGGTTTTGCACAAAATAACAAGATTACATTTCATGGACATATATGTTTAACATTCAGTTTAGCTTTCTTTTGGTTTAAAATGTTATGAAGTGAAATTAACACAAGCAAAGTTCTGTGGACAAAAACATTAAATAACAAATTGACTTCATGATTTTTAGTGCGCAAAACATCATCAGAATCCAAGGAGATGTACATACTATTATGTCTTAAACGAATAATAATCTAGACAGAATTTTTGGGAAAAAGTAATATTTCTTTTAATTTATGTGTGTTATATTTATCTACTTTTCAATAAATGGTGTTTCTTACATATTATTTCACCTTCTTTAAATTAAAAAAAAAAAACGAAAGAGAGTAAATTACCTACCTACTCAAATAAAAAACCGTGATTAGCTTTACCAATAATTCGACCTACGTACCTTTCAGACATAACTTTAAAACTGGATGTTAGTAGTTACGTACATCTTACAAACTGAAAATAAGAGAACGCTAAAATGTGAACTGAAAAGAAACAAAAATAAAATGTGCATAAAAACTGAAGTAACATTGAAAAAAAAATTTAAATTAAAAACCTTTGACCTTTATGTATGAACTAGAGGCAGAGGGAAAAAAGAAGGGAAAAAGAAGCAGAAGGCAGAAACGCTAAGCAGGGTGAAATGAAAAAAACAACAGGGATAGGTACATTTATTTTGGTAGGTAAATCGTTTTCTACTCAAATTATTGGGTGAGCATAAATCTGTCTTGTGTGAAAACAGAATGGAATTGAATTTTTTGTTCATCCTGTAGAAATGAGAACATGCAATTCGTAAAACAAGCCTAGGGCAGAGTGTTAACTATTTTTCTTGTGTTTAGATTTGAACGTCAAAATTATTCATTCTTAAACTTACATATACCTTCCCACTTCCCAAGATATCAAATTGAATAGTAAACAAACAATTGTTTACTTCAGGCTTACGACTTCTTGTGACTGAAGAAAAACGAAGCTAACAACGATTAAACAATAAAACATTGCTCATCTTCAAGTTGCTTTACATTTTATGAACACCAATTTGATTTTCAAGAAAATAAAATAATAATACACAAAATTCTCTGAATTTTTGAAATTGCAAGCTAAGAAAATGTCACCATGCTGAAATTTGTAGAATGTTTCCGAATATTTTTAATTTGATTTTGATGACATGAAAATTCCGCGCTCTTGACATTTAAATTTATTTTCTCTATTGTGATGGGTATGGTTTATGAACTACAAAAGAATGAAACACCACCATAAACCATGAAGAATTTCTAATAGCAAATTTTCTTTACTTTAAATTTCTCTTGAAATAAGATCAGGTGATTATGGGGCTGAAGCTATCTTCTATCAGTAAGAATGACTAGACCCCAAGGTCTACTGGTTTGAAAGAAATTTCTTTTTACAGTAGGTTTTGGTCACATTAGTCTAGAGATTATAGACAGAATTAATGGAAGCCCAAATGAATAAACGATGAATTTTGTCCTCGGTAAAATTAGCTTCAGTTGAACCTACAATTTTGCGATCAGAAAGTGAACTTTTTGGTAATGGTAAACGGAAAAACTTGCAAATTTTCCAAATTGTACGTGTTTTTCCTTTTAGATAAATTCTCTGCCCTGGACTGTTCTTACCGTTCATTCTCTTACAATTTCAAGAAATGATGTCACATTTTTTCTCAACAAAATGTTCTGAATTGTATTTTCTGAGTTACCTGTTATTTGAAAGACATTATATCTGTTGAAGATTTGCCCAATGTATGTTTTTGTCTTTGTGAGAAGGCGTCGAATAAACAAAATGTATTCTGACAAATGGAAAAATTCCAAAAGTCTCGTCTCTGCTACACAGACAGAAAAATAAATAATATAATTGGATCCTTCTCAAAAGCTCGCAAGGGGGTTTCTTGGCAAACGCGTAAATTTTTCCAGTTTTCCCTCAGTGTTTTTCTTGGATAAAAAATTCATACAGTAAACACTATGAAATGAAACTCTGTGACAGTTTTTTTAGATTTTCGATATCGATTCGCAACTGTGACCAGGAATTGGAGCATTTTACTGTCTGATTTTGTAAATTCAATTAAGCGCCTTTTTTGATTATTTTGAAGTAACCAAAATGGATTGGTCTCCGAGCTAAGATGATTAGCTTTCATTAACCAATGGATAGTTGGATACTTCATAAATTGGAAATGATTTTTTAGGAAATTAATTTTAACTGGCTGTTTTAGGAAATGGATTTTAACTGGCTGTTTATTATTTTTGAGTATTATATTCCCAAATATCAAGGTTACAAATCAAAAAACAAACCAAAGAGCTGAAATTCAAAAACAAAAATCAAGATTCAAACCACTAACTTACACAGGTGATCAACTGGAACCAAAACATGTGTACTTTTACGTTATAAATCTTGTTGATTCTACGTTTGTGAGTTTTGTACTGCTTGTTTTTGTATTATATCTATACTCAATTACTCATCCTAAAAAAAAAATTATTCTGGTAAATTACAACACCACCGTTTTGATTGACATAAATATGATATCCTCAAATACATTTTTATGACAGCAAAAATATTTCAATGGTTCACACGAAGTGTGCGTACAATTACAAACATCCGGTATGATTGTAATTCGTTTTTTGTTTTTTTCGATATTATTCTTTATAAAATACAATTGTAATTTATATAATTTAACACCTCCTAAGATAATTCTACCTTATAGTGGATTAAATATGTTACCTACTGTTTGTACCACACATGTTTTTTAATGTGAAGCAGGTTTCCTTAAAAAATGCAAACAACCTAATTGTAAACACACAAAAACAAAAACACAAACACTCACACCTAAAAAAAAAAAAACAAAACGAAACACAAAAATAAAACAAAAATGTTCTAGTTGTACACACTCGCACACACAAAACACAATCTTTGGTATGTTTGGTACGTTCATACTTACGTGAAATTCGTAGTTAGCAATGTTATTTGAGTTAGAGATTAGAAGAATGCGATGGAAGCATTACATGCAAATGAATGATACGGTCCAGATAGATTTATTTTTACATCATACAAGCACAGCCGAACAATTAAAACAAAAAGAAAAAGAGAATCAAAATTAAAAACAATGTAAAAAGTTTAAGAAAATGTACCTATAAGACTCAATGTGGGAGATATGCCCTGCTTCTTAAAATTGTACACAATTTTCTTGTCAATGATTTTTCTTTTTCAAACAATCTACATTAATGTCTTTGATAAAATAAACATTTATTACCTGGGTAGAGAGAAAAAATCCCCACGAGATTAAAGCATTATTTACATCCCAATCAAGTCAAAGATATCTCTTGACAAAAATCTCTAAAGACTTCAATAATGTTTGTTTCTGTTTATTTGAATTCAACGTTACTTTCAACTATATGGCCACATCACGATGGGTAAAACTGTTTGTATAAATGGATCTGTTAGCTAATATCGAGTGCTTCTAACATCCTAAGAAGAAACTTGATAGAAAGTACAGAAAAAAAGAGACAGTTTTACTTTGAACACAATTTACAAATGAATTATAAAAAGTATTCTAAGAGGTCACTTTTCAAAGAATGACAGGAAATATGTATATGTCGGTTGATATGAATTCTTTGTAGTAAAACGAAAGAGTAAGTTCACAATTTTACTGCGTAGCTCAGTATTACTAAGAGCCTCTCCATTTTTCTAAATCCTTCACAAACATTATTTCCTACTATGGTGCTCTATTGGTGATGCCTCCACAGGTCGTTAATCTTGCGACTACTCATTTTTCCTCACGGTATATGTTTGGACCCTGAAAATCCCAAGTGCAGAGCAAAATAATTCTACCGAGCCAGAATTCAAACCCAAGACATCAGGGTGCAAACGTTGACCACTCGGCCACTGTGGCAACATTTGTGCGAAAGTTATATTGAGCACATTTTTTGAAGGATTTGCAGAAAACTGCCGCATTTTTTGAAGGATTTGCAGAAAGCTATTATAATTGCAAGAAAAACTTCCTACTCTTTCAAATTTAACACGGTGTTTTTGTCACCTAGTCCCAAATTATGAAACGGGATTTGTTAATCGAAATGGACACTATACCTCAACATGGCCTTTGGTGGGAATTTCAAACAATCGCAGCGGCACTATATCCTGAGTTAAGTGAGTGTCCACTTGGATTAACTAATTTTGTTTCATGATATGACGCTTCCTAACGTATCGAAAAAATAAAAAATCGGAGAAATACACACTTAAAAATCGCTGAATACGCTAGATAATCTTAAGAAGCGTCTGTTATCCAACCATTATACTCAAATATTTTCGACCCCGCCGGTATATGGAGCTTACGGCAAACTGGATACTAAAGTGATGACAAAAAGTATCTGCTGTGCGATTAAAAAGACTCATTATCTTCATTTTTTACAGGATGGAAAAGGTATCGTCTATCCCGCAAGTTACTATCTACTCATGATAAACTGCGATGAAAAGTTCCATTCATGTGGATGAAACATAATGATCTAGACTAGATATACGCGGATTAACGGAACGTTGCCGCATTACCAACGAGCTCAACAAAGAACATAATAAAGCCAATAAAATTGATGTTAGCGGTAGAAAAAAACGTATTATAAAAGCTGAAAGCAGAATACCCCCCTAGCCTCCGCGCCGCCCTGCGTTGATATTCTGACCTAGTTCCGTGTCCCTGCCCTGACACCATAGTCGATAGAGTTCCTTTACCCCCCTGACTACCCCCCTGGAAATACTAGAGCATATACGTTCCCCCTGTTTTACTAGCAGTCAGGAATGAAAAGGCACAGTAGCAAGAAGAAGAAGAATAAGGTATGCTCTTCAGAGACTTCAGCCAATCAGACAAGGGATACTTTCAGTGACGTCATCACAAGAAGTAGAATTTTCAATTGAATTATTTTGTAGGAAGCCTCTAAGGAACACCTAATATTCGATCAATTTTCACTTTTCTGATTTGATCAATTTTCATTGATTTTCGATCAGTTTTCATTCATTTTCGATCAATTTTCATTGATATTCGATCAATTTTCATTGATTTTCGGTCAATTTTCACTTTTTTCAAATTAAGAAACTGATTCGATCAATTTTCATTTTTCATAGAAAACTATCAAAAGCCGTCGATGGCTCGTTGAATACACCAATACTCATCATATCATTCAGGTAAAAAACCAAAAATAATTTAGGAAAAATACACCAATTAAAAATTTGCGTCATGAGTGACGCAAGATGTCTATGAAACTATCTATCAGGAACGAAAAGCCATATTGCTGACTGAAGGAAGAGGCCCTGAATCTGTAATCTTATCACGAGATGGCAAATGGCAATGTGAGAAATGAGGATCATAAATAAGAGATGAACACCACCAGGATGTAATCTAGGAGAGTGCCCTACTCAGCTTATGTAAAAGTACTTATGTATGGGATCTTCGTCGGGTGTAGTAACGCATACGTTGATTCCATTGAGTGACGATAAAAATAACGTAAGCCAGCGTCGATGGCACGTGGAATGCACCGGTTCTAGTTGGATGCACCGATTACAGTCATGGCACCGAAGTTAAGCGACGTTCAGCGAGGTGAAGACTTCGTAATACTGGCTGGTATTCGTGCCCAACCCAGGACGAGTGAGATTAATGTTTGTAGCAGGTTTGTGAGTTTTCTGTCAATTGAGGGGAACATCCTCGATGCACCGTAGTTAAGCAACATGCAGCGAGGTGAAGACTTCGTGATGGTGGCATTCAGGTCCAACTTGGTGAGATTAATGTGGATAGCAGGTTTGTGATTTTCCTGTTGATTGAGGGGAACACCCCCGTCGTGATATGACCATGCAGTTGAAAGCGACGTTAAACCCAAATTTCGATCGCATCAAGATCTCAACGAAAAAAGAACGTCAATTCTACACATCCATGAGCGTCAAAATTCAAGTGTCATATTTTCAGACGCTTGCTCTGATTTCCAGGAGAGTCAAATGAAAAAAATGCTACTTGAGTTTGAGTAGAGTTCAACGATGTGTGTAGAGTGCAGAGTTGAACATATTTTTGGTGTCACCACTTAACGGAATCTTCTTCTTTTACTCTGTCTTATCCCGCTCAAGCAGGGTCGACGTTGTTCAACCTCATGGTTGGGGTTGGTTGGTTCTGACTAAAAAAAATTCTCGGGTGGATGCCCTTCCTAACGCCAACGATTCTATTTGATTTAACATGCTGGATTAGGACGGGGGTTTTACCCTCCATTCACTGGGAATCGTACCAGCTATAACCCACATTAACCTCACCCTGCCTGGGTAGGGCCGGAAATGCCAGCCTCACATGTACGGAGCGAAATTTTCTGTGTGAAAAGTCTGCTCCGACCGAGGATCGAACTCAGGATCTCTGGACTACGGGTAGTAGTCACAACCGTTGCGCCACGGAGGCTAGCAACACTTAACGGACTCACCCTGTATATAATGTATGTATGGAATAATAAAAACCTTTGTGTAAGATGTGTATGGAAGCTATGGGTAAGTTTGTATATGTATTTAATCCATATTGTTCGTACATTGTCTCTCTCGGAAATGAAAGTTTCTGTAATTTGATTGGACAGGGAACAAGAAGAAACTGTATTTATCTACCTAAATGGGGGAACATGGAATTTATATGTGATATTCTCTTGGGTCTTAGGTATGGTAAGTCAAAGTTCTAACTGAACCTCAGTAGATTGATGGATAAGGCGGCGTACTTGTAACCAGGAGGTCGGTGGTTCAAGTACAAAGTTCAGCAAAGATTTAGTAAAGCGAGTTTGAGTAATTGTGATATCAGAAAAGTGATTAACACAAATATGTTAAAAAAAAGTCAAAGTTCTAAGGCTCAAGTACTGTAACCCAGGTAGTGTAGTGATCCATTTGTTCGGATCTCACCTTAATGTAGGAATGTTTCCTTGAATAGGTATTTGAGAATTAGACCATCCATAACAATTGCACAAAAACAACTACTGTGAAATGAAGGTAATCTGTCTTTCTTGGACATTATAACAAAGATTTAAAGACATTAAAAAAAAAAATCAATGTAAAACTTCAAGAGCACTTTATCATCAGCTCAGTCAAATTGAAGGTAGTGTTCAAACGTACGTGTAGATATTTAAATACAAACATTAAGAATGAGGGCTATATACTCGTATTTCAACCTTTGGCGATAGAGACCATGGGTGCGTGGAGTTTTCCCTCGAAGGAATGGCTGGACCAACTGGGTGAGAAATTGTTTAGGTGCACGGGTGAACCCCGGATCTAAGCAATTTCTTGCCCAGAGAATTGGTCTGGCCATTCAGAAGGATAATGCTGCACGCATCCTTGGATCGATACCAGAAGGTCATAAAATTAATGAAGTTTATTATTTATATAGAAAAAAATCAAAAGTATATTGTATGACCTACTTAAATGACATAACGGTCGAAAATGTACCTATATTGGAAGCGAGAAACTAGCAGCTAAACTAAATAAATCTATTTTTTAGCTAACAAATCCATTTTTGTGTTACCATTTCTGTGTTTAATTGCTGACAGTAAAAATAGTATGATTTATTTCAAGAACAAAAATCATTGACATTGCTTGTTTTTACATAAGATCTAATATTCAATGTTTGCAGGATTTTTTACGCCAAGACGTAAAATATTATCCCAGTAAAATAGAGATGATAAGGTACATAATATACAATAATCTGGTAAAAATGGTAGTGGATTAATGGTAATAAATGGTAAGTGGAGAACATATTTTTTATCATCCTGGTAAGTAGTCGATGCAGTTGATATTCCACTGTAGGTAAAGATATACCTACTAAATATGTGGATATATGAACAGGTAAAATATAGCTAGTTAAATAAGACAATTTAAATAATTAAATAAAAAGGTGCTGATAATAAAGAACATTTTGGCGTGTGAGAAATGAAATGAAAATAAATAATAAAATAATATACATCAATAATGAGTAGTTACTGATAGTGCCTAACCTAATTTATTAAAAAAAATAAAAATATTATCATTAAAAATTCTGTGAAATTGTAAGTTTTTTTTTTTAATTTCCATGTTTTTAATTTTACAAATAATGAGGGTATACCCACCTTCAAAAGATAAAAATCTTATGCTAAATGTGGGGAAAAGTTGGCATGGACCAGTCTTAGCCTAGTTGACATGAACTAGTCTTAGCCTAGTTGACATGAACTAGTCTTAGCCTAGTTGGCATGGACTAGTCTTAGCCTTATTGGCATGGACTAGTCTTAGCCTAGTTGGCATGTACTAGTCTTAACCTAGTTGGCATGGGTCTTAGCCTAGTTGACATGAACTAGTCTTAGCCTAGTTGGCATGGACTAGTCTTAGCCTAATTTGCATGGACTAGTCTTAGTCTAGTTGGCATGGACTAGCCTAGTTGACATGGACTGGTCTTAGCCTAGTTGGCATGGACTAGTCTTAGCCTCGTGGCATGGACTAGTTTTGTAGTGTTAGACCCATAGTATAAATAAGTTAACTCTCATTCTAAGAGCCTATTCCTCATAATTAGTTAATATCAGAGTATTTCTCAGTAACCTTAGCTCTTATGACCCTTAAATCTAAGTTAAAATAGCTATAACTCATATAAGCACCAGTCATTATTGACCTTAACCGCCCTCATAACTTATATTTCCCATTCGCGTGTTAATAAGTGTGACATTAATTTATGTAAATGTTCATTTCAGATGCAAGTTCCCTGTAAATTACAATTATTGAGGGTTTGCTTTGTGTGCAAACTAAACGTGATTTGTATTGAGCAAAATTGGATACAATCAGCTTCAGATATTGAAATTACAATTTTATCATCAACTTTTTTAAAGTAATAATTAATGTTTATATTCCATTATTTTGTCTTTAAACAGTATTTCAAAATTCTTATTTTTCATATTGTTCTTCGAAGTAGACTTTTCGGAAAATACCCCAATGTAAACTTAAACTACCTTTACGAAATTTCTAAGTTGAATTACTGAGTTGAATCCATGATCTAAGTTGAATTACTAGCGTTTTGGACGAATTTATTTCTAAATTAAATAAATGAACTAAAGTATACAAGTGAAGAAGCACATTTATATGGAACTTTAAAAACAGACAAATATAGTAGAGGTAAAATAGCCTTAATTAAGAATTTCGTAAAACTTATTAGAAGAAAGATTTTTTCTGTCATTAAATTTTCAAGAACCAAAATTATATACTGGTAAATTATGAAAATACAAAAAGACTTGTAATGAGATCGAGCAAGAGAAAAATTGAATTTGAAAGAAATTTTGATATCAAAACTATCGTAAAATTGGTAAAAATAAAAATTAAAAATGGAATGGTTTTGGCTTACCTGTCCTCCTTCTCCTTCTACACTCTGCAGTTCCCGCCACTCTTCAATGGTTTGGGCCAGATCGATCTGGCAAAGAGCCACTTTTACCTCCCCGATTTGATCGTGCTTGGAAAATCGGTCGAAATCGAAAATGGCGAACACCAGAGTCTTGTTCATGGCGTCTGCATATGGAACTCCCTGCGAGCGAGATAGAAGATAAAGTTTGAAATAGTACCTAATAATAATTTTAATAATACATGACTAGAGCCCGGATTTTATGCAGCAAAAAAAGGCTAAAATATGCAATTGCATATGCAAGCAAAAAGCCCAATATATGCAAAAATGTAAACAAAAAGCCCAATATATGCAAAGATGTAAACCCGTAAACTCACTGAGCCAGGACTTAATTGTACTTTTGTCAACTGGCATTGTAAAGTTAATATCTACCCAAGTCAAAAATGCAAATTTTATTTTAAACTCAAAATAATCTATTCCTTTAACTAGAGATATGCATTCAGTGCATACACATCTCTCGAGTAAAAATCAGTAGAAAAGCTAATCGTTTACAAACACAATAAATTCACTGCAAGTAGAAAACAGCCGAAAACTAATAGACAGGAAAGAGAACAGAGAAATAAATACAATACATGTAGGTACCTACCTCTTTCCCTGCCTATCCTACCCTGCTGATACGTGGAGTGCAGATGAGAGTATTGCAGACGCGTTAGGACACGTTTGATCTTATTTCAGTAGGCTAGCAGGCTAGCTGCTTGTCAGTACTCAGTAGGTACCCACATGACTTTACAATGAAGGTAGGTAGGTACACTCACAAAATGTGATTTTACGATTTACGTCCTAAGATTTGAATGGACTTCGGTAGCTCTGAGTAGGTAGATAGTGTAGATACCTACTTACCGAATTTTTCCCCCTAATAAACCGCGAAATATGCAAATTTTGGCCAATATTGTTGAAATATGCAGGATTTTGCTCAAATATGCAAACTCCGAAAAAAACGTCAAAATATGCAATTGCATATGCAAATATGCAATATGCAAAAATCCGGGCTCTATACATGACATACCATCTTATTCAGGGCTGTACTATAAAACAGGAATCAATATAAGACAAGCCAGACTGTCCCTTGAATTGGGATGTACTGTGGATTGGTTAAAAATTCAACTTGAGGGCGTGTCTGGCTAATCTTAACTTTGATTCTGTTTTACAATTTTGACCTTAGGCCCAAATTATAGGATTAAAGTAAAGATAAGTCAGACTCTAGCTAAACTCGGGCTACAGTGCGCTATGATTGGTTAAAAATCTGATATGAAGAGAATGCCGTTGGAAGACAATTGATCAAGTTTTGTTTTATTAATTTCAATTTCTATGTACTTGATTGTAAATAAAACTTGGTCTAACATGTTTAATTAAAAAAAAATCCGTCTTGAGGGCGTGTCTGGCTTATCTTAACTTCACTCCTGTTTTATAATCCGGCCCTATATCGCTTGTTATTGATGGATAGAGTGCTTAGAATGTGAGACATGTGGGTTGCATTGATAAGAATAGCTGAGAGTTAAGATTAATGGCGCTGAAACAGAAATACGTCATAATGTCAATCATTATCTTCCAGCACATATTATCATAGACAAGTAGCGAAAACAAAACTTTCTTCTTGACGTCGGAGAGTCAGGAGTCATGTCGGCACCAGGATTTCAAGCTGCAACTTTCAGAATTAAGTTGTTGATGTATTGTGCAGTTTTCAAGTTTCTTTTTCTTCTAATTTAAGTCAAAATACTGTGTGCTGCCTTTGTTGTGCAGTAAATCATAAATACACAATACATTATACATTCAATTCAATTTTTTTATTGTGAAAAAATTCAATACAAAAAGTATGTGTTTCACATTAAAGAAATTACTTATTCTTACTTATTCAAGTATTCAAGCAATATTTAAAGAGATAATTATTTAAATAAATCTAAAAATACTATCAAAAAAGAAAGAAGAGAATATTGCAAAATAATATAAAAAATGAGAAATGCGCATACTTAGGCCGGGACCATTTCCTTAAGATAAGCCTAATTGTCTCTCAAGTATAATAAAAATATATAATATTAATTAATTTTAATAAAAAATATTCTTTTTTGAGATCAAGGGCCGAATTTTAAAACAGGAAATGTTAACATAAGCCAGATTGTCTCTCAACTCAGGCTATAGTGCGCTGTGATTCGTTGAAACCCTGACTTGAGGGCGTGTCTGGCTTATCTTATTATTATTCAACAATTTAGATCAATCTTTATTTACAATTTTTTATATACAGGTACAGTTAATTTTAATCCTGTTTTATAATTTGGCCCTGAGGCAATCTCTTCCACCGAACCCTGTATATCAAGGGTTCTCTCTAACGAGCACAAACTTGGATGAGTTGGATGAGTTTTCTTCAAAACAGACAGAAAACGTTGTTATAGTTGTTGAGTTGAGAGCATCTCGCTCGTTCTAAGCTCACTTACTTTGAAAACAAACGTTTCGTTAAAGACGGGATTCAAAGTTTTGCGATGAACCTTGGTCTCGAACTTCTTCTTCTTGTCTGGAAGCAGGTAGACTTTGACATAGGGGTCCGAGGTGCCCCCCATGTCCAGGGCCGGCAGATCTTCTGCCTGCAGGACCGTCACGGACAAGCTGTTGGCGTTGAAGTCGTATTCCAGCTGGAAAAGAGATCGCCCAGTGGATTATTAGTATTTTATTTTAGCATTTAAATATAGGCCTTCAGCCAGCATAAAGAAATTGGTGATAACAAAAAAATAGAAAAAAAAGAACAATTTCATGGTTGAGAACAATTTTTTCTATTATTATATTGTAATACTGTTTCAAATGTTTTGTAAATTATTTGTTCAATAAAGGCCATTTTATTTATTTATTTAAATATACTTTTTGTATGTGTGCTATGGGTACCAATAAATATCAAAAACAAAAATTAAAATAAATAAAATTACATTGATAAAACCAGGTGGTAGATAAAGGTAACTGTTACATCTTCAGGACTAGTGGATGAAATAATATAAAAATAAAAATGGTATAGAAAACTTGATATTAGATTGGATAAAATAGGAACTTAGAAATGACTAGATGTTTGTAATGGGACTGTGATTCTCCAGGCTACCCTCGAATTCGTCTAGAACTCTAGACTGTAGAATAGAATGGAAAGCATTGGTCAGCGGTGAAGCAAGCATTACACTGGTAGTTGAGTGGTTAAAGCCCTATTCTGGTAATCCAGGTAGCGTAGGGATCCGTTGGTTTGAATCCCACCCAGTGCATGAATTTTTCCTCATTAATTTGAGTTTGTGACCGAATAATAATAAGACTCTGAGGGTTAGGTGGTACAAAATGCTTTGAGCATTAACCTCGCCTGGTGGTTACTTTCCACTAAAAAGTGTTATTATTATATCATTTCATTAGTTTCCTTTCCTATAGATTTAAATAAACAAAATGAAATAATGTAATCGAAAATAATAATATCGTCAAATTTATACTGCCAGACTAAGCCTTTGTAGTCGCATAATTCCAACAGTAAACCCCAAAAGTATTTTATGAGGTTGTGGGCGAAAGCCTTTACGATTGTTTTTCCAGTTGAGTTATTTCTGATTTCATAAAATGAAACATCGCTAAAATGATGAAAATATAATATTCTGTGAAAGTCAGAGAGTGACAAAATTGGAATAAATTGAATTCGGGTAGGTTTTCCAGTGAAAATTTAACATTCTCAGGTTTCACTATAACCACTCTCATCAAAGTACAAGGTAAATAGGTAAGTACATCTAGATACAATGTACATATATACATTTTAATGTACTCCCATATTTAGATTCTAATATCTATGTACCTCTACAGCTTCATATACATAAATGAAGACACTAAATTGTATTATATTCTATGATACTGAACTAATTGAATGTCTGGCTTCGCTTTCAGAACAACACTCACAAAGGAGAGCTTTTATAAATGTTCGCTCGTTCGGTGTTTTTACTTTCCCTTCCACGTCTTGTATCAACCCACAACCTTCCAATTAATTTATCTTCTTTTCTCGTCTGATCTATTCAAAGTGCTACCCCCTCCTCTTTTGAGTCAGCTGCGTACTTCTTCATTCAGCAGCTCTTCAATTTCTGCTCAATTTAATTCAATTAACTTTTTTCCTTCAGGAGGGTGCGGCGGCGCGGTGTTTGAATTCATGATCAACAGACTGGTCTTTGTTCATGCAATATTTTCGATAATACAATGTGTTTTATTATGCAGTTAGTGATGAAACACTGAGCACAGGTTCGTAAGATAGGCACACCGACCGGCGCGCCGTGGCTTAGTAGTGGTTCGAATCCCGGCTGGATCGGAAAATTCTGACTTCGTTTTCCCGTTTCCGGAATGGCATTGGTGTAAAGGTAAAGTGCCATGAAGTAATGGCAGCACAAGTACCATGAAGAGCACAATTACATTTTTTAAATTAAAAAATACGCACAGAGAGAGATTTCCGTGGTGATGAGAGGATTGTATGGACGCCCAGATGAAATTTAATGAAAAGTCGAATGCAACATGTGCCACGCACACGGTGTCATTTTGCTCTGGAGGTGAGGTGTTTTATGTACTTCCGATTAATTTCTAATATTAGAAATTGGAAGTATTGTGCTTGTTTTTGTAAAAAAAATTAAATTTGGGTTGCTTTCAACTGCATGGTCATATTACGACGGGGGTGTTACCCTCCATTCGCAAGAAACTGAGAAACCTGCTACCCACATTAACCTCATCCAGCCTGGGTTGGGCCAGAATATCAACATCAAGAAGTCTTCACTTCGCTGGACGTTGCTTAACTTCGGTGATCCAAAAAGAACCGATGCATTCAACGTGCGATTGACGCTGACATTAATTTTAATTATAAAAATTAGTATAATGTTATGTTGATTTGAATGATGGAAAAAGGATAGGATAACATTATTATTATTGTTATCATTATTACTACGGTTTTCAGGACTTTAATAGGATTTTTAGGACATACTATAGTTAATATGGTTTTTAGGACATACTATAGTAAATAGGATTTTTAGGACATAGGTACTTTAATTATAAAAATATAGTCTATGTTCATTTAAAAGTTGGAAATTATGTTAAGGTTTTTCTATATGATAAATTTTCATGACAGGATTTCAGGTTATTTTGTATTCCAGGATTTCAGGTTACCATAACTGTATTCCAATAAGGATCTGCACACTTACCTTATACTGCAGCTTGCCCCAGCTTGATCTCCTCCTTCTTGTCTCCGTCCTCTGCTATGTCCTCTGCATTCTCAGTCAGCTCCTCCATGTCGGGTTGCACCTTGGGAGGGAAGATTACAAGGGAATCGTACAATCATTCATAACTTTATTTATGCTTTGATGCTTCATTAATGTTCATCCCATAAAATATACAAGACCTGTTTGACTGCTGGAGTAAAGGGGACTTTTCAGTCTTACCTAGGCAGAATAAACAAGGTATATTCTATTCTATAATGTTAATCATCTGTCTGTTCTGCTATCTTTTTTTTGTTTGAGAAGAGGTCTTTATTATATAAAAAAAAGTCAACCAAATCATCTCCCTGGGGCACATAGCCCGTAACTGCCGCCGCATTTCCTCTTTGAATTGCTAGGCTTATTTTTTGTGATATTGTCATGATTTTTTGATTGTTTTGTTTGAAAACTCCAACCTAAGGGTATCTTAGGTTGGAGTTTTCAACTCCAGCATGACTTAGCATGACTTAAATCCCGGTTCATAATGTGGCTCTTAGGGGTCAAGGAAACTGCCCTTCTTCATGAACATAGAGCGGAAATGCCAGTGTTGTATGAATTTCGTGTAGTTTATTTTTATTATTATTATTTTTTTGGGATTGATTGGCAAGGCCATAAAAATAATAAATAGCCATATTTTATTATTTTACAAGTTTCTTATTATTACTAATAAATAATTATAATAATGTTTTTATAGTTCTTTCTAAATACCTTTTCCTTGTAAGCTGAGCCGAGAAGCTGAACAGACTTGAGGTCAACGACCCCTTTGCCTTTCTTGCCATCCTTGGCGCGACGCTTTTTACAGCACCGGTAGACGCAACATCCGCAAATGCCGACAATGAGTATAGCTATTCCTGAAACAACAACATGACGCCGAAAACATGACTTAAGAGAACGAACTTACTAAAAAATTCCAGAGCCACAGGTAGTTGACGCACTTGTATACACGTTCAATTGACCGAAACAGCCCATTTAAACATACTTATTCAATTGATACACGTCCAATTGACCAAAACAGTCTATTTAAACATACTAATCCACAGAACGTTTTGTGCATTATTTTTACATCAGCTATTGCTATATGTCTGCTGAAAAACTAATGATAATGATCCCTTCTGATCCGTGGACGCATTGTCACCATTAAAAAAAACCAGGTACTATTTTTTTATGCTAATTATTTACCAGGGGTGAATTCCGATATGTATATGCATGCACATCAGCAGGAAAAACATCGCATACTTTGCAATGGCCAACGTCTGATGGTTCCTAACTGGACTTGTTTCGAAAAATACCGCTTTTTCTACTTAAAGAAAAATACTTAAATGGAAGAGAATGCCAAAGGCATCATCACCACCCTTGATCAAACTTTTTTTATCTTTAATTAATTATACCTTTTGACTGCACCTGTATACCTATAAAAAATTGTAAATAAAGATTCATCTAAATTGTTGAATAATAATACCTAATAAATATTTATTTTACGTCAGCATAGTTATAGGTAAGTATAGTAAGAAAAAAGATGGTCATTTCTCCCTTAGGTAGAATTTGATATAACTCGGGCCTCATTAATTTATCCGAAGCTCAACATATTATAGTCAAAAGATGCGCTTCGAGCTCTTCTATCTTTTTTTCTATCTTCCACCCCCCTACCTCAATTATTATGGCATTATATGGCTTGAATTTATATATACTTTTATATAATTTATTATTATCAAATTGGCATAACCAGTCTTAATTTCCTTGTTTCGATCCTGCTTTAATGATATCTATGACCTCCTGATACTTTTTTGTAGCCTCTAATAATGAAGTTCTAACATTTTACATCAGCTACATGCTAAAATGTAAATATGTATGTAGTAATTGTAGTGTGTATGTAATAGTATGTGCTGTACATATGTTTAGTGTACACTGTACATAGATACAAATAATTGCATGACCCAT
Source organism: Bactericera cockerelli (assembly GCA_024516035.1). NCBI lineage: Eukaryota > Metazoa > Arthropoda > Insecta > Hemiptera > Triozidae > Bactericera > Bactericera cockerelli. The sequence goes on along the minus strand of CM044955.1, from coordinate 27,793,526 downwards.
TTCGTCATCTTGAGTTTAGCCTTTTTAATTTCTTAGCCATGAGACAGGAGCTACTGTAGACGCTTGTGATCTGTGTTGTAGCCTGCCCATTCGTAGTTTGCCTCCCCTTTGATAGTCAAGAGGTGACTTTCCATTTAGTTGCTCGGTCAGCACGAGCGCATCGGAAGGTATACAAACCACTGTAACCTTAGAATACAATTTTGTCGGCTTGAGGAATTCAACCCGGGACCTTCTGCATGGCAAGTGTCTGTTTTTAAACATTTCTTTTAAAGATTTGAAGTCAACAACATATTATTATGTTTATTCCAAATCATTTATCTTTACTGTGTAAAAATACATTAAAGATTTTATAAGTTACATCTACGAGTATACAACATATTATACAGAGATACATAAAAAGAAATATCTAATAGGCATTTACAATATTCGTACATACAATGTAGGGGAGACCGCTGATGTTCGGGACACTGACATGTTAGGGACATGCTTGTTTCCTCTGGTTTGATGAGCACAGTAGGCCTGTGCGTCGAATTACACCATCACAATTCAACACCGCTTTATTTCCGGTTGAGATTCGAAGGATAGGGTTTCGGCTTTTTCAGGTAAGACATTTTTTATGTTTTCGATGGTGCAAAGTTTTTTTTTTGCATCCAAGTTTTTATTTTTTGTATTTTCTACTTTTATTCGCATGTGTTTAGAAACTTATAAAATGAGTTTAATATATTCTTGTGGTGCTTTAGCGTATAGTGATTCATTTTAAAAGATATTTATTCAATACAAAAATTGTTTTATGACGTGATGGGTAGTGAATCTATGTTAGGGACACTATGTTAGGGACAGCAAGGAAAGTGTCCCTAACATCTCCAATCGAAATTGAGCAGATGTTCTTGTCAAGTTTTTAATCACTCGATGGTTTTTATCCAAAAACTTTAATATTGTGTGTCTTTTCATCGTTTCAGATAGACATCATCAAAATGCCTAATCGCCGGTATAAGATGAAGACACACAGGGTCTCAGTTTCTGTGGATGCATATTTGCATATATTATGTGTGTGATATCTGTTGTTAAACAGATCATATCTTGTTAATTATTTGTTATTTTTTAAGAAAAATCAGAGATATTATTTACCAATTGATCTCTTATTATTTTGTTTTAAATTACAACTTTTTTTGGAAAAAATAATTTTTGCCTTATCATTTATATTTCCTATCTAGAATAACAGGTCCCTAACATCGTGGACGGTGTCCCTAACAACACAGCTCCTACGATGTTAGGGACAAAAAAGTTAATGAGGGAAAATGGAAAAATCTCTTTTTCACTAATAGTTAAATTATATTATGTGTTGCCTAAACGTGAAAAACTAAATTTTAGATCTATGGTATTTACTTTTAACAAGAAATCTTTGAAGGAAAAAATTATAAAAATCCTAAGAAAAAATCGTCCCTAACATCAGCGGTCTCCCCTACATAGTACATAGGTACAATGGTACATGTACCGAGAGTAATAATTACTCATCATCTCATAAAAGAATAAGAAAGATACATCCAATACGAAAGGAAATGTTCGGTAAGGAAAATAAATGAGTTAAGAACTGATTGACATCCCAATTTCATTTAAGATGCTTTTCTTCACAGTGTATCAATTTTATTAGATAATGAAACTTTTACTGACAAACAGAAAGTTCCTTATACACATTGCCCTTTGATGGTCTTTTCTTGTTTTTATGGACCTGTTTTATAACCAGGGTTTATGTCGGTTGTAACTGTTCCAAGTCTTTGTTAGAAGTACTTTTCATACTTGGGATAAACTGTTGATAAAATGGTTGATATGGTTGGTTCATAAAATCTTTGACTTAGAGCGAAATCAATTAACGGTCTTTGTAATACCTCTGTGGCGCTAAGTCTCGATTTGCGTACTGTCTTAAATGGGGAAAGTTAGTGATAAGTCATGACTCATGACGTAAAAGAAGTCGTCTAATAATGTCGCCCTTATTCTCTATTTACTAAACCGAACTTAGTAGCTCGTAGCTCGATCAAACGGCGGACTCGACACCTGGAAAATAGTGGTTCGAGTCCTTAGAATGACAAATATCTGTGAGGCCATTATTAAAAAACAAATTTATTCAAGTTTTATTTACAATGTAGCATATTTCGTTATCTTATACTCTGCCGCGCTATCTCTTTCTTTGTAAACGCGTTCTTCACAACTCGGCCAAGGTGTTTGATACATTTACAAAAACAAAGTTGAAATTATTAAACAAAACTTGATCAAGGGTGGTGCTAATGGCTACGACATTCTTTTCCAACTGTTCTGAGTATTTGTTCTAACTCTTCTTACGGCCAGATTGAGTAAGTTTAATCGTTTTTTTTTTTTTTTTACAAAATTTAATTATTTTTAGTATTTTTTAAATTAAAGGATCTACAATGCCATCTGTTAGTAAACATGCAACCATTGCGACCGATACTATCGTACATAAATTTACTGGACCACGGAGGTTAACAAACAGAAGAAGGGAGCTCTTACCTAAAAATATGGACACCACCACCCACGTAGGCATCCCAGTCTCCTTGGCGAACTTTTCCGCCACCTTCATCGACTCGTTGGCAATCTCCTTCTTGATGGAGGCCACCGTGCTGCCGATCTCGGCCGAAACATCTTCGTATACTTCCGTCGTGTCGAACTCTTCTTCTTCCTCTTCTGAAACAGAATAGAAAAAAATTGATATTGATAACACAAAAACAATACCAAAATCTTGATTTAAAAAATTGGTAATAGAAATGAAAATATCTCTCTTTAATGATCGCATAAACAACTTTTCGATTTGATTTTTGAAAGAAGAAAAAAATCCGAAAAACTTTTCACGTTTATCTGGATTTAGGCCACAGAGGTATAAGAAAAATATCTTCTAAAAGTTGGGTGGAAGAGATTGCCAAAGACAATAACGACAGTTTTATGCATTTACTCGTATTTTCTGTTTTTCTTTTTATATTCTTTTTTCCAATTCTGTTCAATAGGTATCATCTAAAAGAATGATTAAAAAAAAAGAAATGGGAGTTGCTGAAATACTAGATTTTGCTGACATAATCAGACGATGCCTAAAATACACAGCGGGTGCGGGGCTGTGTAATACATTTATAATAGGAATACGTTTGAAAAAGTGAGTCGATTTAGGCGAAAAATTGGGTTAAATTTAAATCCCGAAATTTATTTCATACGTCGATCTGTATTTTCGAACACTGCTTATAGGGAAAAACATTCTACAGGAACATTGTGAGGTCTTATACATAATATATGTAGGTAAGATTTTTCTATCCAAGAGTAACGCGCCATCGACGCTGGCTAGAGCCTCTTTAATCATCACCATCTTGTGGTTTTTTCAGGGCTCAGAACACCTAGCAATAAGGGACCAATTATAATACAGGATTAAATTTCAGGATAGCCAGACGTTCCTTCAAGTCGGCTTTCAACCAATCACAGGGTACTATTGCCCGATTTCAGAGAAGGTCTGTTTGGCTTACTTTAAATCTGTTTCATATTCAGCCTTAAAGTCTTTTTCATCTAGCACTTTTAAGCACGTGTCTTTTAAGTACCAGTCCTCTTCAGAGTCAGCCTCAATAATGGAAGTAGAAAGTCATGACACACTAAGCTCTTTTTCGTTGAAAATAAAGCTGTATTGCGTCAGTTCAGGGCTGTTCCTTGCACATATTCCATAAAACTATCCATAAATCTTCTTTGTCTCGCAAAAAACACGTCATAATTTCAAATTCAATGGGCAGTGTCGAATCACGGAGGAGGATGGGGGGAGACAATTATCGTGACGCACTGGTAGTCTAGTGGTTAACGCGCTAGTCTGGTAATCCAGGTATCGTTAAAAAATAACATTAAATTTTCTTAAATGTACTTTACCATTTCCAAACCTACAGACATTTATCACCAATAAATAAGACTTTTGGTGGAGTGTATAGTCTGTATAGACACTGATTAAGGATGGCCATTAGCAATTTGATTTTTTTATAAAGTTAATTGATTTAATCTGTCTATCCCGGTAGCTCAGTGGTAAAGGCGTCACTCTGTGAATCCAGAAATTCCATAGTTCGCGGGTTCGAAAGCCAGCCGGGACATGACAAGTTATGCTCTCATTTGGGAATTTTACCACATAATAATACGTCTTGGGCTTACTGCTGGAATAATGGGACTTAATAGTCCTGATCGGGCAGTATATTTATGTAGATAAGGCGATATTATATTATTATTTAATCTGTTCATTAGCGACTATGCCCTTGGGTTGTGTAGACTAACTTACCAGGCAGGGGTGTGGTGGTGGTAGTGGCCTGGGTTTTCCGTTTGATGCTGTCAGACTCTAGGGGGGGCAGGGTGGAGGCGTTGAAGGAGATGATCTTCATCATCTCCTGCACTACTTCACGCTTGTCGAATGGAGGCATGTTTTATCTGGGGACAGAGGGAGGGATTCTTATTAGTACATTTATACAATTTAAAACTCAAATCTGTGCGTGTCTGACTGGCTGACTATGTCCTTTAAGGGTTGTCTGTTTACAATACCACAGCCCAAACAGTAACAGATGTTGAAATTTTCATGAGAGTTGACCCTCCCTAAACCACCGTCAAACTACATAGAAAATTATCGAAATTAAAATATCGATTACCATTTTCAAGTAGGACACCAGCCATGGGAAAAAACCTTAACGGCGACAAAGTGCCGGGTTATAGCTAGTAAAACATATCTAATAGCATATTTGATGAAAAAAAATTTCCAATTCCTCATTAACTGGGAGGGTTTCCAACGTTATTGCAAAGTGCTAATCAAAACTATGAGATACATATAAATTACAAAGTTAAAAAAGGATAAATTTTGGTGTTTACTAGATGGAAATTTAAACTTGATTTTTTTTTAAAAAAAACTTGAAATACCTCCAAACCCAAATGTTTGAACTTCCAGTTTCATCAGTCTGAATTAGATATTTTGATTCATATAAGTTGATTCATAAAATAAAATTGTACTTTTATGTTCAGAAAAAAAGCAGCAAAACAATTTTACTAAAGTAAAATTTACTCTCTTCTAAAATGATAAAAACTTTAAAGGATAAATTTTACCTTCGTAAATATCCTAATAAGGTCAGAGCCGTCAGAGTGGGTAGTAAACAGTACCTGAAGTAATTTTTCCTTTTAATTTCAACTTGGAAGTTCATTTCAAATTCAAGTTGCTCGCTGTTTACGCTAAATGTTCAGGAAATGTTGATGAAATTTTTGAGTGTAGGTTGCAATGTGGAGGTTGAGGAATTGAGTGGGGGGAGCAGGAAGTACTACCCACCCTGTATGGAAAAGTTCAAGTTCCCCTTGGTGATGGAAAAGTTCAAATTTACCGTGTGTTCAAAAGTTTTGGTGAGATATTTTTCACAGAATCTAACAGAGACGTTGAGCAACAGAAAAGAGGGTACATATACATAATAATTATATATCTCCCTTGACATTATCCCATATTAGCTTATATTGCTTTTGGGGTCGGCATTGTTCAACTTCTTGGTTAAGGTTGCTAGGGTGGAGCACGTTCTTTATGGCTGGATTAATAAAAACCCAAATTAACCTCACCCAGCCTGGGTAGGGCCAGAAATGTCAGCCTCATGTGTTTGGAGGGAACAGAATTTTCTTCGAAAAGTCTGCTCTAACCGGGGATCGAACTCGGGATCTCTGGACTCTGGGCAGTAGTCACAACCATTACGCCTCCATGGCGTAATGGTTGTGACTACTTGTTCTCTTATTTAATAATTCATTCATTTAATAATTTAATTTATTTTAATTTAATAATTTATTTTCTTCTCGTCCTTCTCACTTCTCGCCCATCAGAGGGAAGCATACTACGGGATGGACAGGCTACAACACAGACCACAAGCGTCTACAGTAGCTCCTGTTTCATGGCTACGAAATAAAAACGGTTATGAAATACTCATTTTATATGAATAAATAAAAATAATAAAACCAAGGAATTGCTAAGAAAAAGTCCACTATTCGTACCCGGACACAGCGGAGTCCTATACTCTGGACCCTGGGGTGGAAAAAATACCTCGTAAAAGAATCTAACCATGTCTACGAATGTAAGCGGCCACAAGGGAGTCCCGAAAATCTACGTATATGTCTATACCAAGCCATAGGTACCACGACACAAGCGTTCACGATCTAGGGTCGAGGGTCTAGGAGTCTAGGAGTCTAGGGTATAGGCCAGGGTCCTCGTTGTGGCCGGCTACTTCGAAATAAGCAGACATAAGCACCGACGAGCCTCTCCCCTCTATACTTGCTAGATTACCAGTCTGCAAATGACTATCTCATAATATACCTGAAAGCCACAAACATATTCCCCAAAATATAAACTCGAGGATCCGGCACGAACGATAGGCATAAAAAAATAAACATGAAAAATCGACATAAATAAATGGATTAACACCACAGGTTCGGTAAACACAAAAATCTGTGTCAACTATCGGGGCATTCTTCACATTTTGAAAATAAATAAATTGTAATGAGAATGTGTATAAAAAAAGCCTAATGAAAAAAGTGGGGCCACACCCTTGGTGATAGTTTTCAAAAGGCTCAAAATCTCCGAGAAAAATATCCCCACCTATAAAACTTGTGAATGAACCAATCAAAATTTTAATAGGTTATTATGTCCTCCAATTATCTTTCCATACCTCAAAATCTAGATAATGGCTTTCATAAAAATTGATAGATACTATAGTCGTCTCCATCCCTCATATTGAGGCCGAGTTGGAGCCTAATCTTATTTTTATCTACACAGACCCAACTCTATCGTTACTCGAAGGGAATCGCCGATGTAATATCTATACATGAACACTTTTGCCCATCTACCTACTCATTTTCTTCAAACCAATTTAGCCCTTCAACTTACAGAGAAAACCAAGGGCCTATTATAAAACAGGATTAAAGTTATGATACGCTAGACCACTAGACTGTCCCTAAACTGGGGCTTTAGTGTTCTGTGATTGGTTGAACCTCCGACTTGAGGGCGTGCCAGGCTTATCTTAACTTTAATCCTGTTTCGTGATTTGGCTCTAAATAAAAAGAGTATTTTTTTATGAACATATATTTAAAGAAAGGTCTATAACAATCGAAGTCCTTGCCAAGAGTAATAAAATTTTAATGGTCTTTTATTCTTTTCTGTCCATAATGGTGCTCTTCTGACCCTGCTGAGGGACATTAAAAAAAAATACTTCTGATTTCTAATATTATAAATCATTGGAAGTATAATAATAGGAAATCGCCCTCTGCCCCTATATCTACTGCCCCTGTATTACAGTCAACAGGAAATCGCCCTCTGCCCCTATATCTACTGCCCCTGTATTACAGTCAACAGGAAATCACCCTCTGTCCCTATATCTACTGCCCCTGTATTACAGTCAACAGGAAATCGCCATCTGTCCCTATATCTACTGCCCCTGTATTACAGTCCACAGGAAATCACCCTCTGTCCCTATATCTACTGCCCCTGTATTACAATCAACAGGAAATCACCCTCAGTCCCTATTATATCTACTGCCCCTGTATTACAGTCAACAGGAAATCGCCGTTCTTGTGTGACACAAGATACCTCTGCAGACAGTCAAGAGAGAATAATGTCTCGGATTACATTATTCAAGATATAGGATTGTGCTTTCAAGATTCCTGAGAGTGACTTGATATAGAAATGACTGCTTTGAAGGAGATGGAGGAGTAGAAGAGGAGATGTTTGGAAGTGGAAATGTTCAGATGGACGAAGAAAAAGGTTTCTCTCTTCAATATTAATAATTTATAGCTAAGGTAAGAAGCAAACATTCCACCACTAAAATCAAACAGAAATTACTGTTCTGAAAAAGATTGATGTTTGGAAGTAGGGATGTGTGGAAGAGGAGATGTTTGGATGGACGAGGAGAAAAGGGTTCCTCTTCAATATTTATAGCTGAGGTAAGAAGCATAAATTCCACCATTGTACCTCAAGTGAAACCCCGTTACCTTGCCTAATTCATTATTCTTTTCTTTGCTCTTTTCCTCTTTCTTAATTTTCTACTTACGTTCATTTTTTTTCTTCTACCTCCTTTTTTTTCTAAAGATTAACCCTTGACTGAAGATTATGAGAGGTGTATAAGTTTTTCTTCACCCTGTAGACGTTTTTTCCGCCTATTCTATAATTCAAAGTAGCTACTTCCTAAATTCTGTTTGAAAAAATTGTCCGGCTGTATGTAATAATGTTTATTTTTTTTTATTTTATGTGCCGACAAAACAAACAAGGGAGTACCCGAAGGGTCAAAGGGAAAAAACCCTTAGTTCGCCCGAAAACGTACGAATATTTACACAAAGGCAGTAATACTGTTTCACTAACACCAAGGTTCCTTGGTCTGTGTGATAAAGTGTGGTTTTAGCGATTCGACCTATGAGCGATTTTTATGATTTTTCATTTAAATCTTACAAATGAATGAATTACAACATTTATACCCTTGAAAAATATTTTTTGTTTGTAGTCACCGTGGTTGTGTGACGTAGCGCACTAGGCATGAACATGAGGTGAGCCCCTCCCTAGATGCTATAAAGACCCTATACATATACAACATAAAAAATCCAAAAGCTTCTTCGAAACATATTTTCCTAGTGTTACATATTATTGTTTTTTCTCTTGTTAACATGATTACACTTCTCAAATGGGATGCTATTTTTTTACGTCTCACATAATATCCAATCATCTCGGATCCAATCGAGAAAATGTAGAACAAACTCTCACTCCAACTCATCTCCACATATGCTTGAGCAACTACAATGTCATGTACATGACGTAGGAAGAGAAAATCAATCATCTCACAGGAAACATTTTTCCTCTTAAATTGTTGAGTGGGTACTGGAGCAAGCTACTAGCATGAAAAAAATTAACCCGAAAGGAATCAGCATTAAAAAAATATTACATGAGGATTCAAATTTAGAGAGAAAATATTTTGAGGAATCTTAACCCTTGAGGAATTAGCAAAAAAACACGAGTATTGAGATTTAAGTTATCATATTTGTGTTAATCACTTTTGTGATATCACAACTACTCACACTGGCTTTACTAAATCTACGCTGAAAGCGGGACTTGAACCACCGACCTCCACATTACAAGTCTGCCGCCTCATCGATCAAGCTACTGAGGTCGGTTGGTTCTATTTAATTAAAAAGAAGTATTGCACATTGCCTACACCTTTTAATACCAGGCTGTCATAAAAAAACTCATAAAGGCACGTGGATGAAAATTAATCCCTTCTTTGATCAAGTTTACAAAGGATTAGACCCTCATAATTAAATTACGACAGGAGCCTTCTAAAAGTTTATTTTTAATTCATGAAAGAGATAAAGTTTTATATAGATTTCAGAATTAAATTAAGTATATAGACGTACCTAAGAGAATGAAATAAATAAATTAAATATAGATTTGTAGATAGGTAGAGAAAGATCTGATGAAGCTTTCTTAATGCAAAGTTTTTATAATGAAATTCAAAGCTTAAAAAAAGAAGTCTTTCACAGCCTATGTGATTTCGCAGCCATGAAACACCAACAACTATAGTCTGTGTTTTAACTTGCCCATTTCGTAGTAATGCCTCTGCTCTGATGGGCGAGAAGTGTGTGTAACTACCCATTTAGGTGCTGGGTCAACACTAGCGCACCAGAAGTCAGAATGTATCCCTTAAAAACAACTGTAACCAAAATTTAAATACAATTATAATGTCATTAGGTGTATGTCAAATTTTATTTTAATTGACATGCATCTGTTTTGTATTGCACTTAAAAAATAAATAGATAAATTAAGATTAATTTAAAAAAAAATTGAATCCGGGTAAGCGAGTATGTTAAAACTTAGCTAATCGTGCGCTCAATCATGTTCGGATAACTATAGGGTGGAATTGATAGACGTTTTCGTAATACCTCTGTGGAGCTAAGTCTAGATTTTGCGTATTATCTTTGATGGGATAAACTAGAGCCAGAATTGAACAAAATTGAGTTCTCAAGTCATGACTGGTTTTCTCCATCTAAGGGCGGAATTCATAAACGTTTTTGTAAGTCTTGGATTGTGTACTGTCTTATAGATGGCGAAAAGCAATGCTAAGCAATGACTTAAGCTATCGAATTTGTGTTTTAATTTCGCCCTAAGACAGTACGCAGATCGAGACTTAGCACCACAGAGGTTTTACAAAATCTTCTATTAGGGTGAAAATAATAGACAAATTCTATGTCACAAGTCATTGGTAATCGTCGGTTTTCCCTATCTTACACAGTACGCAATCTGTGACTTAGCGTCACAGAGGTATTACAAACACGTTTATTAATTTCGCCCCTAATACTGTTATTACTGGGTACACAGCTAGATTACCAGGTATATTTATATTTTTGTAATAACAACATGAAGTGTTTGATTTATTCACTTCCAATGCATTTTCCGCGCTATCTCCTGTAAACAGAAAGCGTGTTTTGTAATGTTTATCTCTATTTATAGCGGCTTATCAGACTACGTCACGCTGGTAAACATCCTCAGGGATTATCATAACCTCATGTGTCATTTTCCGAGAATTCATACATAAGCGTCGGCCCGTTGGTGATTTCTGTTTAGGTCTGTCTGGTCAAAATATTCATATTCAAGGTCTGACGTTAATTCTGTATATTCAAGGTCTGACGAAAAATTCTCTGGAATTGACCCGATTTTAGTAATTCAACTCGGATAGGTACTCTTTTTTTTAAGATGAGTGTTTCACAGCCTTTTTTTTATTTGGTAGTCATTAAACAGGAGCTACTGTAAACGCTTGTGGTCTGTGTTGTAGCGTGCCCATTCCATAGTATGCCTCTCCTCTGATAAGCGAGAAGTGATACAATACTTCCCATTTAGTTGCTGATGGGTCAACTCGAGCGCACTGGAAGGTATCCCTTACATACAACAACTGTAACCAAATTAAAAATACAATTTTTTCGTCGGCACGGGGGATTGAACCCGGGACCTTCCGCTTGGCAAGCGAGTGCTTGACCACTGAGCTTATCACGCGCTCAACTCTCAATCAGTAGTTTGAGTTTCGAGTTCCTGGAATGGATAATTTAAAAATATGCCATATGTTCATATCATGGTCTTGATATGAACATATTATGGTCTTGATTTGACAAATGGTCTTGCTTGACACAGAATATGGATTGTACCATTTATTTATAGCGGACTGTGTAAAAAACGGTATAAAAAGAGCATCATAAAAAAAGGAAACAAATTAATTATTATAACACTCAACTATGCAGACGACCGGGACAACATTCTAAAAAATGTTCAAATTTATCTTTAATAATACTAAATTAAGTTTTGAAAAGAACGTTTCATAAATTTAAAGGTCGGATGATAACCTAAGGGTCGGATGATAACCTAAGGTTTGGAAGTGGGTACTCACACCTGGATATAAGAGAAACCTGGATTAAAGAGACACAAGTCCAGGTAAACTTTACCTCTCTATAATGGAAAATAACCTCTTGAAAAGAGAAACCTTGATTTAAAAGAAAGAAATCCGATCCCTTGAGTTCTCTTACATCCAGATTAGACGCTGTGTGGATTTTTTTTTTTTTTTTTTACTTTCGATAGATTTTTCTTTATTAAACAAAATACTTTTCATCTTCATCAATAAATTTTATTATAAAAAAATATCTTGTTAATAAAATAAAAATTAAATTATGGCAAGTTTAAGGGACCCATAATGCGAAGCATTTGTTTTATTGTATTTTAATAATATTAATAAATCATTTGTTTTATTTTTCATATTTTTTTTTTATTTGGCTTCTAAGATGGCTTCTAAGATCTATTTAAAATGTATTTTAAACTTCTTCTATTACCTACTTCTATTATTTGTACTTCTATTATATTATTATACTGCCCGATTAGGACTATTAAAGTCCCATTATTTCAGCTGTAAGGTCAAGACGTATTATAACGTGGTAAAATTCCCAAAGGGGAAGATAACTACTCAACTACTCATGTCCCGTCTGGGTTTCGAACCCACGACCTCTGGAATCTCTGGATTCACAGAGTGCCACCTTTACTACTGAGCTACCGGTCCTTGTAGTTAATAATATATCTACTTGTTTGCTTCATTTTCGTATAGATGTATAAATTTTTCGAGAATATCATGAAGCCCCATGGCGCTTTTTCCTTCGACAGAAAAATTAACTGGGTCGACCATGTTCGTCCGAAATGACTTTTCAACCTACGGCCATACACCTACTTGATAAGGTCAAGGGTCATATTTTTCATGTGAAATATCAGAATTATGTGTTTTCATTTATTTTTCTATTCTTTTCCATTTTTACTGTAAATATTTTTTCCATTGTCAAAATAATTATTTGGATTGTACAATGTACAATTATACATACATAATATATGTCCATTTATATCTAATAAAGTGTTGACTAATAATAATAATAATAATGTACAAGACAAGTTAGAATGGTAGAAAATTGACATTTTTCTGTCATGAAATATTTAGGGCAAATAGAAAAGCGGTTGTTGAACTTATCAAAGCTTGAAAACGTGATGATGTTTAGGACACGCATATTGCTCTGAAAACGAGGATGTAGGTATAACTCGAAAACTATAGTAATAATCCTTCAATTGAAATTTGCTCGCAAATGTAGATCTTTTGTAGATCACAAACGTAGAGAAACCCTGAAAAATACAGCATCTCACATATTCTTTTGAGAGGAAATCTAGAAGAAAAATTGAGACTTGGTTGAAAAAAAACTTCATGCATTTAGACTTTGCAAGAATGGTAAGAATAATCCAAAAACTCATTGAATGCATTAAGTAGTGTTGATGATAATAATACTCTTTAGTGAAATGTAAATGTAAACACATCACAGAGCATTTTCTACCACTTATCTCTCAGAGTCTCATTACTTTTCTTATGTGGTCATAATACTCAAAATAAATTAGTAATAAAAATAATCTTTAGTACAAGGTAACCACCAGGCGAGGTTAATACACATACATAATATTTTCTACCACCTAACCCTCAGAGTCTTATTATTATGTGGCTGCATAACTCACATACCTACTCAAAATAAAACGAGGAAAATCCAAGCATTGGGTGAAATGAGACTCTTTACATTACAAGTTTAGCTCCATAAAACCACATCATCTACCTACTATTAGGATTGAATTACACGAATAATAAAAGCCAATTTGATCATCAAAGTCCAAAAATGGATAAATATAATAACGTAAGTATATTAGGTCAGAAGACTAAGTTAGGTATTCTTTCAAGTAATGTTATTTTATAGGTTTTTCATTGATACCTATTTGATATGGAACTTTGGAATTTTGAGAAATCTTAGTACTCAGTTACATAAACACCAAGAAAAACATATTTCTCACAAGGAGTACTCTGACAGATCAAATTGAACAAGATTTCAAAATAATGAATCGTCTACCTTTTAAATCATGTATGAACTTGTGTGAGGTGAAAGCTTTTGGATTTTTCGGTCAGGAAGAGTAAGAATAATGAAAGTATACAAAACGAACTCATTTCCAAACTTTGTGAAATTACATTTTCCAACTCTTTTTCAGGACAATATTTGTGAAAGAGAAATGGCCCGACTCTCTGACTGGTAGAAGAAATTTTACCACGGAAATTTTAGACTGAAACACTTCCGAATAACAAAAGCAACACCACTGACCTACTTTTTTGTGTTTTTTTTTCGTTAACTACCTTTCATTTTCTGGGTATTCCAACAAAGCCTCTCTATAAGTGTTACCTTCAAACTTCCAACCTAACACTCTTCTATCATTTAAAAAATATTTCTTAATTAAGATGTTCAATTCCTGTACAGTATTGAGTATACATACCTACTACCATTGTGTTGGAGTAATATTGGGACTATTAAATGATTTGGTATTCATGAGGAGCCGCGGGTTTTAGTTAGGCTAGTCAGCCATGGATATCGGGTGGTCCATGTCTGAGTCTCACACTTTTCGGCATAAGCTTTCCCCTCCTCAAAAAAAACTACTATAGGAAGAACAAGAAAATACAGGTACTATGATACTCAAGTTCTGATAAATTTAATTTATTGATTAGTTAATTTTCTAAGACTGGACGGGCGAAGTTACATTTTTATTTTTTAAGATGAGTATTTCACACTTTTTTTTATTTTTTAGCCATGAAACAGCAGATAATATAGATGCTTTGGTCTGTACCTACTGTAGCTGGCCCATCCCGTAGTATGCCTCCACTCTGATGGGCGAGAAGTGACACAACACTTCCCACTTAGGTGCTAGGTCAAAACGAGTGCACCGAGAGGTAATATCCCCGTTAGAAACTTCGTAACCAAATTTTTAATATATATTTTTCAGCTCTGTCATTTGAACCCTTTAAAAATTTGAAAAACGCCACATTCATCTTAAACGTAATAATATCTCTTAGTAGTCACCGTGGCAGAGTGAGTTAGTGCGCTAGGCATTGCACCCATGGTGACCTGGGTTCGATCCCCAGCAGGGTAGGAATTTTTCTGCTTTGTACTTGGATTTTCGAGGTCCACTCATTCCTCGTGAGGAAAAATGAGTATAGCTGTTTTGATTTGAAGTAGCGACCAGTGGCAGAATCATAGGCAAAAAATAATACAAGATTTTGTAAATTAAAGTGTTAAAGTCCTATGATTCTGAGCTACCCACTAAAATTGTGACATAATAACACAAAGAAAAAGCATTATTATTCTTAATAATAATAATATCTCCTTAACTTAAAATGTGACCCTCTCAATAGTTAAGGAAACGGCACGAATCAACTGCAACTGCAACTTTAGTTTGTGATATATAAGAGACGCTTTCAGAATAAGTAAATATTGCTTTTAAGACGTTCTGTGCAATCGACTAGTTACTTCCGAGAAATTTCCGGTATTAGAAATCGGATGTAGGTATTGTGTTCGTTTTTGTAAAGAAAAATATTTTCTTGCTCCGATTTTCTTTTTGTTGTTTTCTAGTAAGTATTAGATATCGGAAATATTATGTTCGTTTTTGTAAAAACATAAATATTTTTTTGCTCCGATTTTCTTGTTGTTCTTGCTAATAAATATCACGATTTCCAGGGTAAGGTTTTGAACCGTGGGAAAGCATAAGGTGAAACATCTGATAAGTACCTAATGAATTTTCATTACTTATCTAAAACGTATATATAATATTGTACATACTTTTCAAGTCTTTTGGAACAATAATAATAATACATACCCGCAAACCTTCTTTCCACAAGTAGGTTATTGCGTCGCAAGATGCTAACAGTTTGATCAAGTACAAACTTTCTATAACAGCTGACTATAGTTTCGGACGTATGCTGGTAATGTTGAGAATGTGTTGGTTATGACATGAAGAAGGAAGGGAAAGGGGATAAGCAGTGCTTAAGGGATAAAAAGAAGAAATGGTGTAGAAGAAATAAGAGAGATAGAGAATGAAGAGGAAAGAGAGAAGGAGAATAAGGAGAAAAGAGAGAAAGAGAGTGAAAGAAAGAAAGAGGAGAAGGGAAATGAGGTAAAAGAGAAAGAAAGAGAAAGAGAAAAGGAGGAGAAAAGAGAGAAAGAGAATGAAGAGGAAAGAGAGAAACATAATGAAAAGGAAGGAGATAGGGAGCAGGAGAAAAGAAAGAGACAGAATGAAAAGGAAAGAGAGAAGGAGGAGAAAATCAGTTATAGTATGAGTCATTTGAGAAGAGATAAAAGGAAACTTGGAATGATGTAGAGAAGGAAGTAGATGCAGAAGAAATGGAAAGCACAAAAGGGAGAAAACTAGGAAAAAGAGAAGGAGAAATAAGGTTATAAAAAAAGGATAGCAGAATTGGGAGAAGAATACGAGCATATTTTGCTGAAGAATGAGGATGGAAGAGAAAGTTGATAATGGGAATGAACGCTCTGGCTCCTACTCAATTGTTTGGAGGTGAATGACACTCCCAAGCGGATTGGAATTCTCGCCCGAAAGAGTTGAGGGGGGTTTTAATTCTTGGAAGAGTTCACTAAGCCTCTTATTAGCTCTATTGCGCGGGGGGATGGGAGGAATAAAACCAGAAGCGAATTGGTAGTTCATTCACGCGGCATCAAAATATGCAAGGAGTAGAAAAGACAAAGAAGAGGGGGGGAAGAAAGAGGGAGAGAAAGAGGCGGGATAAGTAAAGGGGAAGTAGAGAAGAGGGGGAGGAGAAAGCTAAGGAGAGGGAGAGAGAAAGGAAAAGAGGTGGGATAAGTAAAAGGGGGGGGATAATAATTATGTGTAAGAGAGAGAGAAGGAAAGAAGGACAAAGAAGGGAGGGAGGTGAAACTTAAGAAGAGGGAGAGAAAAGAAAAGAAAGAAAGCTGGATGAGTGGATGAGATATGGGAGAGAGAGATAGAGTAAAGGACAAATAAGAAAACGTAGAGAAAGCTAAGCAGAGGAAGAGAGAAAAAAATGAGGTGTGGTAAGTAAAGGGGGAGACGAAAGCAGAGAGAGAGAGAAAAAAGAACAAAGAAGGGAAGTTAGATAAATAAAAGGAGAAGGAAAAAGAAAGGAGAGGAGGTCGGGAGGATTAAAAAAATAGTAAAATGGGAGGAGAAGGGAGAGGGATAGAGACGAAGAGGAGAGAGTATAAACGAAGAAAAGGAGAGGGAGAGAGAAAGAAAAAGAGGTGGGCTAAGTAAAGTAGGAGGGGGAAAGAACAAAAAGGACGGGTGGAAGTAGAAGTGATAAAAGGAGGTCGGGTAAGTGAAGGGAGTGTATAAGGGAGAGGGATGGAGAAGAGGAGGAGAAAGAACAGAGAGAGGAGAAATCATAGGAATAAGATAATAGAGGAAATCAATCACATACATACCCTTAAAATGCTACTATAAATCACCTCAGAATAAAAGCACTATATGGGTCCTTCCTGACTATTTGAACTTGGTTTGTCTCTAATTAAAAAGTATTCTATTATCTCCTCAGTTTTGGCTTTTTTCCAAACAATGAAGATAGTCTTTTAGTACGTACTGTAAAACGTTGGAAAACGTTTTAATCAAAAATAATGACCAGAGTAAATTATATACATACTATGCATGTGAGCTGGAAGGATTAAAGGATTTTTATAGGGTGTCGCGAACGAGAACAAAGCCCCAGTGAAGAAATCTCATCATAAAAATAATAAAAGAGGCTAACCGATCTCAGAAGCTTGATCGATAAGGCGGCGAACTTGTAACATGGAGGTTGGTGGTTCAAGTCCCGGATTCATCGTAGAATTAGTAAACCGAGTTTGAGTAGTTGTGATTTCACGAAAGTGATTAACGCAAATATGGTAACAAAAAAATGTGATATAACCAGACAAGTTCTAGAATTTGTAGATCTATTAAAAACTAAAAAGTTATCCACTAAAATTATGATTTAAAACATGGATAGTCGTTATCATTTTTATTATGTAGAGTGTAAACTTGTAGAGCAACTTTTCTAGGACAAAAGGAACTTTGCTTAAGCCCTTCCACCTTCCAGCCAGCGTCGATGGCGCGTTGAATGCACCGGTTCTCGTATAAAGTAAGCATCGTCCAGCGAGGTAAATACTTCGTGATGCTGGAATTTCGGCCCAATCCAGGGTGGGTGAGGTTAATGTGTGTAGCAGGTTTGTGAGTTTCCTGGGGATGAAGGGTACCCCACACCCCCGTCATGATATGACCATACAGTTGAAAGTGACGTTAAACACAAAAAAAGCCCCTCGGAGATATGCATACTGCATACACTATAGCTATACGCTACTGTACAAAAAAATCATTAAAATATGTATCTGTTCTATAGCATAGACACATTAGAAGCCCTATACGCAACTCATACCCACTCAAATGAAGAAAAAAAACATCAAAAACATCCCAGCTAATGTTGGCTTGACGTTGACATGTTATCGATGCTTGTCCATTTATCAACATAAAAATAACAAGAGAAAACGACAGTACAATGTATGAGTAATGAGTATAAACAGAGAAGTTCGAAAAGTTACGCCAACCTCCGAGCGGCGTAACGGTTGTGACTATTGTCCGTAATCTAGAGATCCTAAGTTCGATTCCCGGTCGGTGCAGATTTTTCACACACAAAATTCTGTTCCTTTCGTACACGTGAGGCTGCAATTCCGGCCCTACCCAGGCTATAGGTGAGATTAATGTGGGTAGCTAGTTAAGCTAGCACGGTTCCCAGCGAATGGAGGGCGAAACCCCGTTCTAATCAGAACGGTTAATTAAATAGAATCGTTGGCGTTAGGAAGGGCATCCAGACATCAAAAATGTGCCACAATTAACCAAACTCAACATTGAAGTTGAACCATGCCGACCCCAAGAAGATTTAAGAAAAGACAAAGTAAAATTTATTTTTTCTTTATTTTTACTGACATGCTCATAAAAAAAAAAAATGTAAAGAAAAGAAGAAGAAGAAAAAGAAACAGAAAAGTGAGAAGTTGTACATGTCGCTAAGCATTGCGTAGGAGGCGAAGTGTCGCAGGCGATGACGTCACTAACCGACGTGAACAGACGAACGCAGAAAAAAAACTTCGGGAGCTTTTCATCACACGTCTCGTTTCTCATTGACTAAATTTTCACAGGGGCCTTTGCGCCTTTGTGCTGACTTCGCGTTGAACTTCGGTCGCCTCGTCGTCTCAGCGAATAATTACCAAGTCAGAAACTGAAAGCGTGTCTCGATCTTTGTTACACATTTTGGAAACCATTTTCCTTTGGAAATAATAATCTGAAATTCTTAGCTTCAATTTTAAGAAAATTCAAGATAGGGTCTTATAAGCATTTTTCTTACCTTATCTCCATGGCCATTAGAAACCTAGTTGGTTTTTGGCCTCGTCTATAATATGCCTGCATGCTCTCCGATCCTGCGCTCCCTCTAAAAAAAATGAAGCTATGTATACTAAACCCTCTCAGATGATTATTTTCAAGTAAAACCGATTTCTAAAATTTAGATTGTTTTTTCTCCTATTAGGCGCTTTAACTTTGTCAGTAGACAGGTCGTTCGCGCCGATTCTTCTGATGTATTATACCAGTGTGTACAGTTTGATTGTCTTGAGGTAACTTAATAGAGAATCGGCGCTCTCGACTGAGTCTAACAGAGCTGGAGGGACAGGTAGCGAGGATCTAATTGGTGCATGAAGATGACAAGTGAGAATATGTTTTACAGTGAGAATATGACCACAACGACAGTTTGGGAGAGGTGTACGTTTGAAAAGGAAACTGTGGGTGCAGCGCGTATGACCTAACCTCATATGGCACAGTACTACCTCTTCATAATATCTTATCTAACGGTCACTTGAGTTCCACTTCGATATAATGAGTTTAATGGACTTCAGTTTGTTAGAGTTAGGAATGCTGTTCCATAAGAGCTGCCATTCTCCTTTGTTAGATCGTTTTTCAAGACACACATTCAAATAATTCTTGAATCTATGCAAAGCCTTTCTCTTTCATTCGACGACGGTCATAGTTATTATTGATGAAAATCATGTTAAAGTACATACATGAAATCATTAAAAAAATTTGGCATTTTATTTTAAAATGATTTTCTGAAAAGCTCGTTGTGCGTGGTTCATGCAATGTAACGATGGGTCTTTTCCGCCTTCATCTTGTAGTTTCGGAGCTAATGATGTAAATGCATTTCAGTACAAATTTTTATCTTTTAGTGACTAATTAGTCAGCAAAAATAAAACCTTTAATATGCCCTCTCATCAAAAAAAAAATTAAGTGTGAAATTAAGTGACAAAATCGAGAACTTAAGTCATTACTTAACAATAGCTTTAACATCTAAAGACAATACCCAAAATCTAGACTTAGCTCCACAGAGGTAATACAAAAACGTCTATAAATTTCCGCCATAATTATTTACTATTTTCCTGAAAAAGGTGCAAATGTCAAAGCATCAATCTAGATACTAAAGTAAACAGAATTTTTTCATGCTAATATACATTGTATTTTTTGCTGTTATATGCATACATTGGTTTCGAATCCCGGCCGGAGCGGAAAATTCTAACCGAGTTTTCCGTTTCCGCAATGGCATTGATTTAAAGGTAAAGTGCCCTGAAGTAATGCGAAAGCGGTTCCGGGGCACAATTACCTTCATTGGTAATTGTGTAAAAAAAAATACATTTATATAGCAACAGAGAGCTCTACAGGGTGTCCCGTATACAGATGCAAATATTTTGAGGGTAGGTTCAGCCCACCGTGGACTATCATATGAGCGAAACTTGCAGTGGGGCATTTTGCTTCGTTAAAGAGTTATGGCCAAATCCCTGTTTTTCCCACAGGTTTAGAGGTCACTTGGATCGATGCACGTTCTTAAAGAAATGATAGCCAGTAAGTAATTTTTGACTTCATGTATGGATAGTCATGCATATTTCCCTTGAAATGCAGTTGGTTGCATAAAAAAATATTGAAAGACCAGAGAGATATTTAATCAAAAGTTCAATACTTTTCTAAAATTTGATTTTTCCCTGTTTTCCCTTTCGTGAATTTAGAGTACTTCTACAATTGCAATTCTGCGTATCACTAGTTAAAAAAATACCCTATTATGTTTAGTTTTATAAAAAAGAAAGCTCATTTATATTACTTTAAAGATCATGGAACGCAGTACACACAAAGCTCAAAAAACACTTCTGAATCATGATAGAAAATTCAAAGTTGACTGAATTTTAACAGAATTGGCGCGTAATTTGAGGTATAAATACACTGCTCTGGGATGTTTAACAGAGGGAAATTGATCATTCACAGTGGTCGGTCGGTGTGAACTTTTATGTGAATCGGGTTACGGAATCACAGGGTTATCATGAGGAAAAATGAGAGAGGCTGCAACGAAAGCAGCAACCAGTGGTGTAATTATGGAAAAAGAATACACATGGAGAAAGACTCTGCGCTACCAACAAAAATTATGATTTTATTTTTAGAAGTAAAATTAAAAATATCATTTTTGTGTTTATCACAATCATGATATCAAAAACATTACAAATAGTGCCGAAAATTAACCTTGGGTAAAACTCGAACATCCAACCTTAAGGTTACTATTATTATTAATACTTTATTTTTATTTTATAAACAATTGGACCAAGCTTTATTTACATTTTTTTTACAATGAACATGGTAACAATTTGTGAAATAAATATAAACAAAGACTGATCAAGGGTGGTGATACAGTGATACATGTTTGTAGTTTATTGATAAACTACAAACATGATACATTCTGCAACACAGGACATGAAATGAAAAGAACCCAAAAGAATATGTAGCGAACCAAGGGCGAGGTTTAAAGCTTGTGGCTTTCTCTTCCACCGAACAAATTGATCGCCTTGTTATTTTAACTATTAGATTTGATTGATATAGTTGGTTAATAGAACTAATTGTACTCAGAAAATTTTCATTTATAACTTGCAGTTGGCACAAAAATAGTCACACAGACCGCTTGAGGCATCGAGTGTTCTTCAAAATGCAATAGCGCCCAGATTCAAAATTTGAAAGATGTGTTTCTCTCCTTCTGGTGCCGTTTGATAAGGTGTATCTCATTCGTTCCTTCACGCGTCTGAAAGAACTTTGTATTTATTGAAACAAAATAGCAAGGGGTATTTTTTTACCTAGTGATACGCAGAATTGCAATTGTAGAAGTACTCTAAATTCACGAAAGGGAAAACAGGGAAAAATCGAATTTTAGAAAAATATTGAACTTATGATTAAATATCTCTCTGGTCTTTCAATATTTTTTCATGCAACCAACTGCATTTCAAGGGAAATATGCATGACTATCCATACATGAAGTCAAAAATTACTTACTGGCTACCATTTCTTTAAAAACGTGCATCGATCTAAGTGACCTCTAGACCTGTGGGAAAAACAGGGATTTGGCCATAACTCTTTAACGAAGCAAAATGCCCCACTGCAAGTTTCGCTCATATGATAGTCCACGGTGGGCTGAACCTACCCTCAAAATATTTGCATCTGTATACGGGACACCCTGTATACATATGTATTTACCTATGTGATAATCATTGAATATTTCATTAGACAAAGGTAGATAGAGGTCACGAAAACTTTTCTTCTAACTTTCTTAACAGCGAAAGGAGAAACAACTGGCTGCTTATTGGCTTCAACAAGCTGAAAGTTTTTACCAAACAAAACTTCCATGTCAAAGTGTTTCGTCTATCAACAAAATTGCTAATAAAAAAATCAGACTTTGAAATATTGATGAGCGTGAAAGTTTGGAAATTAATCATTTTCAAACCTTTCTCTAAAAAATTATAATAAAGACAACGCGTCGTTGAATACACCAGTTCTTATTTTGTCACTGAAGTTAAGCAACGTTCAGCGAGGTCAGGACTTGGATGGGAAACCATTGAAATTCGAACCTCTTGATTCTGGCTATTTACCGCGCGTCTAGTGACCACTGAATTCTGGCTAATCCTGGCCTTACCCAGGAAAGTGGCTATAAGTAAAGTAAACTGGGTAGCTGGTTTAAGAGTTTCTTGACTGTAGAGGGTAAAACCCCCGTTTCGAATGACCCAGATAGAGAAAAGTTAAACAAAAAAGTTTTGAAAAAATATGTCATAATTTGTGTTATCACCTTCGTGATTTCACAACTATTCAAATTTGCTTTTTTAAATCTATGCTGAAACCGGCATTTGAATCGCCGCGCGCCGACCCCCAAACTACAAGTGTGCCGGCTTACTGTTAGAAACGTTCAGCAAACAATAAATTTTAAGCACCCAAGAGAATGTATGTATTACAAATAAAAGATAGAATTGTACATACTTTTATGTGTGGTTTCTGGTTTTAGTACATATTTTTTCATGCGGTCTGAGGTGTGAGTTTGTTAGAATGTGAGATAGTTGAGAGAAGATGAAGAGAGAAAAGTTTAAATCACGTGTAAAGAAAGGAAAATAAACATAATAAGAAAGAAGATACATCATCATTACAGAAGTCAAAGGTTCAAGAGTAACTTTGAAACCGCCCTCAGTAGCTTGATTGATAAGGCGGTAGACTTGTAACCTGGGGGTCGGTGGTTCAAGTCCCGGATTCAGCGTAGATTTAGTGAGGCGATTTTGAGTAATTATGATATGACAAAAGTGAAACTTTGAAATTTTCAAGTAAAGTAGTATAGTGGTAATAGTTATCGTTGCCGAGTGCAGTGGTGCACTAGGCTTGCACGCACGGTGACCTGGGTTCAATTCCTAGCATTGTAGAAATTTTTTGCTCTTTACCTGGACGTCCGAAGGGAGAGAGAGAGAGAAAGGGAAGATAGAATGAGAGGGAAATAGAGAGAGCGAAGGAGAGAGAGAGAAAGGGAAGATAGAATGAGAGGGAAATAGAGAGAGCGAAGGAGAGAGAGAGAGAAAGGGAAGATAGAATGAGAGGGAAATAGAGAGAGAGAGCGAAGGAGAGAGAGAGAAAGAGGAAGAACAGGTGAAATAGAACAAAGGGGAGAGAAAGAAAAAAAAAGAGAGGGAGAGAGAGAGAGAGAGAAGAGAGAGATAATCAGGATAGAACAGAGGGTTGAGAGAGAGAGATAGGTAGAGAGAGACGGAGAATTATAAGAGGATAAGACAAATTTATGGACAGAGGCTGATAGAGAGGAAGAAAAAATAATAATAATAATTTATACTTCATAAATTAGGACAAAGACTTCCAGTCGCTATTTTTCTGGCATTGGCTTTCTATAAATTTATCTTTCCGCAATTTTCTTCCATATGTTTACTTTTCCTCATTTCTTATCCTCTGGAATAAAGGAACTTAATAGTCCTAATAGGGCAGTATAAATAAAGCGATATTATTATTATCCTCTTTCTTCTCTTTTCCTTTCTCTATCTTTCTTTATTTTCATAAGAAGATAATTTGACTGTATTCTTTCATACTTTTTTTTATACAGACCTCCATCTCATTTTTTTTTTTTTTCTTGGCAGGGTTTCTTTGTCATCAAATTTGATGACCATGCATATCTATAGGTATATGTACATAGGTATAAACTGACTGGTACATACTTAAAATAATACATATTGATCCCTGTTGTCAGAACAAGATAGTTATCTCTTAGAGGTGCATATACTTGATTTATGGTATAAAAATATATGAAAACTAAAAAAAAATAAGTATACCTACCCAATGTTTTCATTATTTCCTAGTCGTACCTGGAGTAAACCCGCATTGCGTTGTTGCAAGGACAACATCTATTTAGGTAGGTGTTAGGTAGGTCAGACGGAATATTCTAGGGGGGGGGGGGGTAATTGTCATTGAGTTTGTTTTTGTTGACACTGGGTCGACCTAGAAGTGTCAAGGCTACGAAAAGTTGCCTTGAGAACCTTGTACCTAATCGAGAGAGGCATTCCGCCATTCATGGTTCAGGGAGAAATAATAATAAAAAGATTTTTTTTAATAAAGGAAAAGATAGGTACATGGGTTGCGTGGAAGAGATTGCCATAGCCAATAACCCCGCCCTTTAGTTAGGACATAAATATGTTGATACATATTTTTCTATTCTTTTTCCTCTTTATTGTAAGTATTTATTGTTTCCAATTTTTTATTGTTATAATAAGTATTTGTACTGTACATTTGTTTTTTTTTATATCTAATAAAGTGTTTCATAATAATTAAGGACCAACTTATAAATTAAGATTAGTTGAATAAACCAATTCTCATTCAGTCACTGAAGTTAAGCAACGTCCAGCGAGGCTTGGAGATGAGTGATCATTCATATTCGGAACTCGTGATGCTTCCTATTCCCAGCCCCATTCAGGCTGGGAGAGGTTAACTTGAGTAGTTGGTATGTGAGTTTTCAGCGCATGGAAGGTAAAACCCCCCGTCCCCATATGACCATGGAGCGATGTTCAACCCAAAAATAAATAAATAATGAGATTATAACAAAGATAAGCTGGTCCCTCAAGTCAGAGTTTCAACCAATCACAGCGCAGGCGTAGTACAGTCCGACTTGAAGGACATCGTCCCTAAAATACTCGAGAGTATCATAAATCATAACACCACCATGTCGTAAACCTACTGCGCTATACCACACTACCGCACGGGATCCTTTTTTTTAACATTTTAAATTTTTTATTTACAGTAGAAATCGGTTATAACGAACTTCAAGGGACCGGAGAAAATTGTTCGTTATAGCCGATTGTCACTATAACCGATATATCGCTTATAGCGAACTTGTTCGCTATAAGCGATATTTATTGTCTATAAAGAACAATGTTTGTTATAAGAGATAATAATTATGTACATATGTACTTTTACCTATATAGGTAGGGTAATAAAAGGTACAATATTATTACATACATACATATTATTATTATTATTATTATTATTATTATTATTTTTAAAACAAAACTTTTACTAAATAAAACACAAATGCAATTCACGATTCACGAAACACTAAAATAAAACAAGAAATGAAAAAAAATTATGTAAAAGATTTTCAGGACCTAGTAAAAAGCAATCGACAAGTTTGTGCAGGATAAAACATGTTTTCTATTTTATTCTTCATAGCAAAAAAAAAAAAAAAAATGTTTTTTTTTTTTTTTTTAAAGTGGGGTTTAACGTCGCTTTCAACTGCCATGGTCATATCACGACGGGGGTTTTACCCTCCATTCGCAGGAAACTCACAAACCTGCTACTCACATTGACCTCACCCAGCCTGAGTGGGGCCGGGAAAAGCCAGCGTCACGAGAATTAGAATTTGAATGGTCACCCATCCAAGTCTTAACCTCGCTGGATGTCGCTTAACTTCGGTGTTCTGAAGGGAACCGGTGTATTCAACATGCCATCGACGCTGGCTGAAAAAAATGTTTGTTATAACCGATAGGAAGTTGGTCTGGGGACTTCAAAATTTGTTCGCTATAGCCGATTTGTTCATTATAGCCGATGTTCGTTATAATCGATACATATGTTAATTTTCCATAAGACTCCAAGGGACCAAAGATTTTGTTCGTTATAGCCGATTATTCGTTATAACCGGTGTCGTTATAACCGATTTCTACTGTATTTATTAACAATATTGGATTTTTAAAAAAAGGTTTTTTTCCTAAGCTAATGATAAAAGCTTCTAAGATAAAAGCTTTTCAGGCTGAATAAAGAAAAGGAAAGGTCAGAAAGGAGCGAACGAGGTAAGTATAAGTACCTAAAAAAGGACATTGTAATGCGAATGTTTGACCAAATTGGAGGTTATAAGCTACCATATGTATGCGACATGCAGGCATGTTTGAACATGCCAAGTGCATATTAAGACGCCATTTTCTCGACAGAAAAAAAAAACATACTGTGAATTGCACTTACTATGATGAGGTGAAAGTCGACGAATCAACTTTTATGTAACAGATTGCACCATAGGTAGGTGAAGACAAAAACAAACAAACAATGCTTGTACAAAAATACAAAATGTACATATTGCACTTACTACATTATAATAATACTATCGACTTATTTATATTTATAATGTCCGATTAGGATTACTTAGTCCCATTATTCCAGTAGTAAGCCCAATTATGTGGTAAAACTTCCAAATGGGAGGATAACTTGTCTTGTCCCGGCTGGGTTCCAACGCAAAACCTCGAGATTCACACAGTCCCGCCTTTACCACTTAGCTACCGGGACAGACAAAATACTACATAGTATAATACTTCACTGACATACCTGTCTAGAGTGTCTAGTAACCCCTACCTAACTGTACTAGGAATAACTTTAAAAAAAGGTTCTACTGGCTAATCTGCAGAAATTTCAATCGAAATCCCACATTATAATTTGCTTGAGAAACAACAGGGATTTTGAAATCAGTGTATTGATGAAATCGATAACCATTAGTAGGTATTTATATATTTTAATTAATTTAAATATTGGATTACGAATCTTTTTGATAAAAATGCTCTATTGATGCTTAAATTAGGGCTGAGTTTGCACGTGTTTTTTTTATTGTTGGAAGGGGGGTTGGATTTCAATGACAAAAAACTGTACTATTTTCTTACTCACATCATATAAAATAGCTAAAACACACCATTCATTATTTGGGTCATCAGAATTCCGAGTTCTTTTTTGGAGTATTATTAAGGATCTATGTGAACACAATGTATGTGAACACATTCAGCTAGAGATACATTGTATGTTATGTCCATATGAACGTAACTATTAATATATGCATTAAAAAAATTATGAGGAAAAATAAACGGAAAAAAGGTGTACCTAAAGCAGTGAAACATCTCAAGTTATAACTGAACAGAAAAAAAATATCACCACACCTACCCCTTGAAATTTTTTTTTTAATTCCAAAAAGTTTCTTTATCATTATGAACATTAATTTTACACATTATTACGACTGTTACAGCTAAATGAGGTATTAATCTGGGGGAACTAAACTAACGGGGATTAAAATTCAGATCATGCAATGAATATCTGACCTGTTTCTCAGCTAATTATAAGAGAAATCACTTACCTAAGTCTAAAAATTTTCATAGAGAAAATTTCAGCTCACAAAAGTCCAAAAAGAATTTACGAAACGCACATCACGGAAACAGTTATTCACTATAAATTTCACATCTTTTTGACACTTAAAACTTTAAAAACAAGGATATCAAAAATTGGATTTTTTTACAATTACAAAAACGACACAGATTTAGTCCACAATACTTTCCGCTTTGGGGAAAGAAAATTACAGAAGGAAAATTCGCTGCTATTGAATGTGAGGACCGCCTCGCTCCCAGCCCCATAATCAATACCCCAGCACGGAGTCCCAAACGCGCAAGTACGTAGCTCCGTTTTGTCTCCAAGTATTTAAAAATAAAACTTTCTACGCAAAAATAGCAATTTTCTCCTTCTCATCCACTT
Source organism: Bactericera cockerelli (assembly GCA_024516035.1). Taxonomy (NCBI): domain Eukaryota; kingdom Metazoa; phylum Arthropoda; class Insecta; order Hemiptera; family Triozidae; genus Bactericera; species Bactericera cockerelli. The sequence continues at coordinate 27,765,670 of CM044955.1, read as the reverse complement.
CTCTCAAGACTCCAGCACTTACTTCTCTTATGTGCCTTTTCTGCCTTCGCTTCTAATATCAAAGCTTCGTTTTGTTGCTCTGCGATTTGGAAAGCAGATTTCATGCTCAATGTTCCTGTCAAACAGGGTTAGGATTCTTGTATCCTCTGGGCATTCGCAAGTGCACTTTGATCTCCCACTTGAACATTCTGTTTCTGCATTAGTAATCAAGTAATCAACTATAGTCAACAATCCCTGGGTACCAAATGCATGGCGCTGTAGCTATAGGTTCATTAAAGTGTCTCTCTTTGTTTGAACTACATTTTCTGGCTTCGGATGAAAGCAAGAGGTAATTATACAAATAAAATAATGCATCGAAAACCTTGAAATGGCAGAAAGCTTAGAAGGATTACTACGAGAGGGAGAGGGAGAGAGATAAAGAGAGACAGATACAGACATTTTTGATTTTATTCTTTTTTTAATACAATAGTAGAAGTTATCATATTATATTATTTGTGCTAATCACTTTCGTAATATCACAACTTCTCAGACTCGCTTTACTAAATCCACGCTGAAATCGGGACTTGAACCACCGAACTCCAGGTTACAAGTCCGCCGCATTATCGATTAAGCTACCGAGGTCGGTAATTTTTTTAAAAGAAAATAAATTTTATATTTTGTTCTGCTCTAAACAAAGAGTTAAAAACTGACACAGTATATATAAGTAGTGCAAACATTATTGTCATTCGTTAGTTAAACATTTCAGGGTAAACTGAACATTTTTGAAGATGAAAATATTTCAGCAGCATCTTGGGGGACAGCTCTTATGAGTACATAATATAGCGATGGATAATGGTAAGTGTTCAGTGTATCCTGAGAATTGTTATGCATTGTTAGTATAATACATAGGTAATATGACACCTCTAAGATAATTCTATCTTATTGTGGAAATGGGAGAGAGAGAATAAGAAATAGAGAAATAAGAGAGAGAGAGAGAGAGGACAGAGAGAGAAATAGGGAGAATAAAAAGGTTCTAAATATAGGTAGATATAATTTCTAGTTTTTCAAAAAAATATTGAAAAAGTTGTGAAGTTTTTTTTTTTTTCTCAAAAAAAACCTTTTTTTGCTGACATGAGGCCTTTCATAAATAAGCGATTCATATAAAAGTTAAACCTCCACAAACGACAAACGACCTAAAGCCATTCAACAAAGAAGCAACTAGGTTACCACCAGGCGAGGTTAATGTTTAAACCATTTTCTACCACCTAACCCTCAGAGTCTTATTAACTTATTATTATGTGGTCACAAACTCAAATTAATAAAGAAAAATTCATGCACCGGGTGTGATTCGAACCAACGGATCCCTACACTACCTGGATTACCAGGTATTGTAGGGATGGAAGTGTTGAATGATTTGCTTTTTCCGAATGGATTCTCAAGGATTCATCTCAATGCGAACCACTCATCATCATCCTACTAGAACAGACTACTCTCTCAGTTATCACAAGCAAGGTATGCGAACTTTGCTTGTAACTATGATCTAGTCAACTGGTTGATATCTTTAAAGAAATGGATTATTAATGGTACATTTACCATTTTAGGGGAGGAGACTTTAGGCGTGGGAGGGAGGGAGCTTTGGGGGAAAGTCGCCCCATTTTGGCAAGTCACTTTGGATCCGGAGCTTACACCCCAGCTCTCTTCAAAAAATCTTGAGCTTCGACACTGTTTGACCACTCTTGTTGACATTCCACGCCATGAGCATGAAAGAAGGTGCCTCTGGCGCTCACTATAGCATTCTCAACTTCTGGAGGACCCGTTTAAGGTTCTCTTATCGAAAAGAACTTGAGGGTCTATTCAGTATATCTTGTTATTATTATTATTATATAACGCTTTATTAAGTATAAATGGACATAATGTACATATAAATAATTATCTTAACAATGGAAAAAATGGAAACAATAATTATATACAATAAAAATGAAAAATAATAGAAAATATATAAAAACATAAGTCCTAAATAAAGGGCGGGGTTATTGCCTATGACAATCTCTTCCACCCAACCCTGTGTTCGGTTGAATGTTAAATGGACCAAGTCCTTAGACCTATATACATAAAGTAAGATTGCGATTAGGGGTTTTACTGTGAAGAAAAAGAAAAAAAATCTGGTGTAAACATCACACGACTTTCCTTATCCCCCAAAAAGGACTCGAATTCCGCCACTGGTGACTCAACATTAACAGATAACTAAAAATAAATGCCGAATTCGTAATCAGCACTTCAAAATCATTAAATTTGATATGTCACAACCCCTAACTAGGATGAATAATAAAAAAGTTAGTCAAAGCGGGTCCCTCCAAAATATCGGTAAATTGGAGCCGAGGTCCAAAAAGTTCAAGATATCAAAAAAATGATCAGAATAGACCCTTATTATTTTTGCATTCAAAGAAAATGTTGTTCTACAACTTTTTTTTTGTATCTTTAACCAATTCAAAGAAGCGGCGCTTGCGGCTAATATTTGCGGCCCTGCGGCCGTGGAATGCGGCCGATTTCAACCAAAAGTTTCGTGGTTCGTCTGGTGTATAAAATCAATTTCCATACCAAATTTCAAATCTCTATCTCTTAACGTTCTCGAGATATCCTGTTCACACACAGACACACACACAGACAGACAGACAGACAGACGCACGGACCAATGGCTGAAAACAACTTTTTTGGTATCCTGAGGCTATGATTCGTCCAGAAATGTGAAAACCTGGGTAGGTCAAATTTTCGACGAATACAATACTTTCCTTATTATAGGATAAGGAAAGTAAAAAAGACACTGACACCTTTCAAAAAAGTTACGTGCAGAACTCGCTGGACATTTTCTCCTATCATGAAAAAAATTCCTGTACCCTTTGATTTAACAAGAATGGATGGAACAGTCTGTCATAAAAAAATTCAATAATTATCCCATCGAAATATATGTAGGACATACCCAGATAGTTCCAATAAATTCTAATTCAGTTATGTGTAATACGCCGTGTTTCTATAACAAATGATGATGGTTATGCATTGTGAAGTACATCTTGAAAGTACTTTGTTTTAGTGGATGTGTCATTGATACTACAAGTTACAACCTTGGAAGAGAGATTTCTTTGTATATCCTTCTAGACTCTAGAGAATCTAGAATCTTGAGTCTAGAGAATCTAGAGTACAACTATCATTATTCTTATTTTATTTATTTTTTTAAAAAATAGCCAATTATAAAAAGGTATGTTTTTTTTTTTTTTTTTTTTTTTTTTTTTTTAAGTGGGGTTTAACGCCGCTTTCAACTGCCATGGTCATATCACGACGAGGGTTTTACCCTCCATTCGCAGGAAACTCACAAACCTGCTACTCACATTGACCTCACCCAGCCTGAGTGGGGCCGGGAAAAGCCAGCGTCAAGAGAATTAGAATTTGAATGGTCACCCATCCAATTCTTAACCTCGCTGGATGTCGCTTAACTTCGGTGTTCTGAAGGGAACTGGTGTATTCAACATGCCATCGACGCTGGCATAGGTATGTTTAATGTCCTACACTGAGTGCTTCCACTTTTCCCTTCAATAGTTTATTCTTTTGATTAGGTCTTAATATTACTAAATTTTATTTTTTCTAAAAAGAATCCATTCAGTTTATAAAGATAGCCTTTTTCAAACTTCTTGGGAGAAAGAGTCATATCGCGATATAACTGTAGGTACTAGCTGTTCCAAACACGCGACATATACCTACCTACTAAGAGTACCATAAAGGGTTAACGTACAAACAGTAACAATAAGGTGCTACGCTCTAGCGACGAATTCAAGCACTTCATAATGCACACTTGAAAAGAGGGGAATCTGCATGACGACCGGAAGGAGAAAGGCGGCCATTATTGTTGTTAGTTTCGTCACGATGCTCGTGGGGTCAAGTTGTGCGTGTGTGTAGTCGGTGGTGTTTGTGATTTAATTTTTAGTGAATTTTTTTGTTAAACCAATTTAAAATGTATAGATCCAATGTGTTTTCGTGACATAAAATCAGTGTTATTTTATTTATTACTTCATGTTACTTATTAATACAATGGAGTTGTTGTTGCACAGCCCTGTAGGAGCGGAGCCAGCGGTCTACCATTGGCCATTGCTTTCCGGAAGGGGATCGGTGAGTTTCTGTTATTTGGAGTGGAGCCAGAGATTCTATTATCTGAACCTTGCTCTCTACTTTTCGAGAAGTTCGCTCTGTTTTGATATTCTTATTTTTTTTTCTTATCCACACTTTACGCACAATTCCACCTTTATTTCTTATCACTAACGGGCATGACTGATAAGGCACCTCGGTACCTGCTCTCATTGATAAGGAGAAATACTTGAAGTTTCAAAACACTCACAAAATGTGTAATCAGTTTTGTTTGATTATCAATTTGCACATTTTTTGTCAGTATTGTACTACACAGTTGATGAACTTATAAAGGAACACTCCCTAGTTTTTTCCTTGGTTGTCTCAGGACTATATAAATATGTACAATTGTATATTTGTACCTACCTACCTACCTTTTTTATCTGAGGAGGATTTTTTTTATTTATTTTTAAAAGATGAGTTTTTATTGCCACAAGAAACATGTGAGGTACTTAGGTACAAAATTTGATGATGGCAACTGTAATATCACTATGGTCATATCCCAGAGCTGATATTAAAATTAATCAGCATTCCTCTGGCAGTACCTACTTACCTACTGAATATTTTGTTCATGTTGGGCTAACATTTTTCCAACCAAAAATAAATAAAATAAATTCAATTTGTATTTTCCTCTGAAAGCAGAGATGTTGTTACTTATATGTACAAGTTTGTGCTTGATTGATATATTGAAGTTCCTGACTAAAAAAACAAGTCTTATTCATTAAAAAAAAGCTGCTGTCATGTTCATTTATAATCAGGTTTAGGCATTCAGGTGCTTTATCAAAAGTCAGACATGGCTATTTCAATTCTGATTTTAATTTTGGGCAGCCCAATTATCATTTTTTGTTGCAAACTTTACTTTTTTTAAAACTAACACAAGGGAGTGAAGAAAAATAAATAGGTAGATGTAGAATAGATTTCTGCTAGCACATGGATGATTTTATTAAAGAAAAAAGAAAACTCAGGTTTTTTAGTGTAAATAGTTTGATGGTTACTGATTTCCATCTGTAATTTACAATACTACAAACTACAATATTGTAAATTACAGATGGAAAATAATATTGAAAATAAAACTGCTATAAGTGTAGGTAACTTGAAGGCTAAAATTTTACTCATTTATAAAAATTTCTATAGATTTTGTTAACAATGACATATTACAATCATAATTTTGTTATTATTAGGTTTAAATTTAAATTTCAATACATTTCATTAAAAAAACATTTAAATTTAATTGAGTAGTTGTTACCTACAGAAATTATTATCTGTCATTCTAAATTTTATTTTATTTTCAATACCTATTTGTAATAAGTAATATCAAAGCAAAAGATAGAGAAATTAAACAGAAAAAAGCTACGTAGAAAATTGAAAAACTAGTTCTTAAATCAGGAAAAGTTGCCCTGGGTAAATTGAACCTGTGACCTAAAAAATGAGACTGACACACTTCTTATTCCTTTACCTTATGTGGGAAGAACAATCTAATAATTAATTGAAAGTAATTAATCCATAATGATCACTAATTTTATACCACTGCATATTTTACCAAGTTTCAATAATAATCCTATTTTAAGAATTAAGAGATGAATTATAAAACTTGACGTAAATATAAGCTAGACTGTCCCTGGAGTCAATCAATAGTTTGCTGCTAAAATTATTATTATTGGTCGAAAATCTGACTTGAAGGAGTCTGGCTTATCACAATTAAAATTAATCCTGAATATTTGCCATAAACGTATCTTAATAATTTAAAAAAAATGTAACATGATAATAAAAGCTACTGAATAAGATGTGTGCTCAGAGTTTTACTATGAAGGTGCAAAATTCTGTTGGATCATGTGTGGGGGGCAATGACTCTATTGGCCTTGCTCACTCCGTTCCTATTGCTATCATTCAATGCCCTATAATGAGTCCAATGATATGCCAAATCAATGAATCATAGGCCATTATTAAACATGTTAGATCAAGTTTTATTTAGAAATAACATGGAATATATACATACATAGAAATTAAATTTAACAAAACAAAACTTGATCAAGGGCGGTGCTTAAACCAACGGCATTCTTATAGGCCATCAATCAAATTATCACATTGATGACTGATCATTTCATCGCACTTCATGGAATGACAAAAAAATTTTCCCATTTCCAAATTACCTAGTTTATTTGTAAATAAATGAGAAGTTTCTGAAAAACCTAACCTTGGCTACTGGTGAAACAAGTAGGTAGAATTATGTTTTGTGATGTGATCACCGTAAACTTTTGCTTGAAACCCCTGTGAGTTGACACAAATAACAAAGGTTCCCAAAACAATGGTGTGATGAGTTGATAGTCTTTGGGATCAAATCAACGTTGATAGTCTGGGTCACTGTTTGAACTCAATAAATTTTCCTCTGTACATGACCAGTAGTGTGTTGAGTTATGATTTAACCATTTTGGGCATGGGAAAATCGCGTTTGTTTACAAATTTAATAAAGAGAGGAGCAACCATTGTTTACAATTACATACTTTTTTTTAGTGGTCGAATTCACGATTTTTGTGGGTAGCGCAGCATTACTAAGAGCCTCCTGTACTTTTCAAATTCTATTACAATAATTTCTTTTTACTCTGGTAATGCCGCCACTGAGCGCTGCTCACATCGAAGGAGCTACTCACTTTTCCTCTCGAGGCATGTGATGAGGACCCCGAATATCTAAAGAGGCTACAGGCCCAAAATTTCCGCTGGGATTCGAAGTTTGTCACAAATTTAGAATCTGTCTGCTCAGTGCTTACTGCCTATTATAATTAGAAGGAAATGATATTTTGATACCTAGAATTAAACTTTGACCTTAATCTTTGTTTCAGGATAAACATGATGGAGCAGTGGAAATTGTAGATACAATACGGTAAGGCCCAGTTTAAGTTTTGAAACTCAAGATTTGTTTAATTTTTTTATTTGTTTAAATATATTCTCTGGAGATTGGAACAATGTTCGGTGTTACGTATACCTATAAATTAGAAAAAGAATTCGAGTTACGTTTTTAGGTATGTTGTCGGCTAAAACTAGAAAGTCATACTTTGCTATCAGTTTAAATAGGCCTCATATTGTTGCTGCATTTAGAGTAGTTACACAATATTTATTACAATAATAATCGTAGTAAGGTACGAAAAAGTGAACTCGATAAAAGAAGACGAAGAAAACCAATAAAATAAATAATAAATCATGCGTTTAGTCACAGGTGACATTCGTATGGCGAGATTCAAGTGTCATAAAAAAACAACAGTACCTAGCTTGGATGATTACGCCTCGGATCGTAGGGTCTCATTATGTCATTAAGAGAAAACGTGTAGTGAGAGCCGTGAAAAGAGAGAAGAGAATTATTTGTGGCACTCGGAGGTATCTTCCAGCGGAGCCAGCGCATTGACCCTTGCATCTCAAGGTCCTATCAGTCCTGTGTCAGGGCTCTGGCTCTAGTACGCTGCTGCCTGCTGGTCATTGAACGAGGTTTGGTTGTGTTTGGTATCTCTTTCTCTCGCTGTACCATCCCAGGACTGGTTCTATCAACCAGATTACTTTGTAAACCAGATACGCCAGATAGAGGAGAACAAAATGGTATCGATTGTTGTACGCCCATGCCAGAAAGTTGATCTCCGTTGTTTAGGACCGAGAGCTTTGATGAGAACAGGTTGTCTTAATTGACGCCAGTTTTGAGAATGTTTTGGAAATGTTAGAACATGATGTTTATCCTCGATTCAACTATGAGGTTCGAAAATTTCAAAGTAGCCATCCTTCTTTTTTTAATTAATGTTGACTGCAATTACATAAACTTAATACTTAACCTAGGTATGATTAATATTTTCTAATCCTGGTTGTAGCTTACCTTCTTTCTTATAAAATAAAATAAAAAAGTTATGTCCATAAACCTTTTGAATAATTATTTTGGAAAATCTAGATTATTATCTATCTTTAGTTTACTTTTGTTTATCTTTGGTTTACATCAACAGTAAAAACCTCAGATGTCTCTGTTGGTTCGAATCCCACTGAGTGCATGAATTTATTTTCATTTACTGGCACCATAACAACTGCTGCAGTAAGGGGACTTGGTAGTCCTAATTGGGCAGTATTTAAGTTAGTGTCTTAGGTATCTGGCCCGGTAGCTCAGTGGTCAACGCGTCTGACTGGTAATCCAAAGGTCGCGGGTTCGAAATCCAGCCGGGACATGACAAGTTATCCTCCCACTGTGGATTTTGACCACATAATAATAAGTCTTGGGCTTACCAACTGTTGTGAATAAGTGGACTCATAGTCTTAATCGGGCAGTATAAAAAAGACGATATTATTATTAATAGGTTATTATTATCTATTATATAAGGTCTTAGTCATATTTAATCATTGATTTTTTTCCTGCATTCTTTAGCTCCCGTTAACACCGATTAGAATCTAGAATAGATCATTGAAACAATTATCGTCTGGAAACATTAGGGAAGCTAATCATCTTCCAGCGTCCTATTAGTGAACATGTGTGTACACTAACTACATTAGAGCAAAGATAAGCCAACAGTTAAGTCGAAGAACAATAATTGAGTACCTATCAAATGATCTCAAATACCGAGTATACATTCTGGGATAGAATAACTACTTTGTCAAAAGTGTCAAGTTCAGGGTTAAGGCAAAAGGATTCTGTGTTCTAGAAGTCCATATAAGCTCACTGTCTTGTATGTTTGATGAGAAGTACAACAGACATTAATGTCATGTTAGTAAATCCCTTCATGGTATATTAAAGGCTAGATAATTATTTACAAAGTATAACTGTATTCAATGTATTATGTCTCAACTGTAGCTACTTAGTTTCCACCGCACATCAAAATTTTTGAGAATTTTTTTACCCATCTGGGATTCGAACCCGGGTCACCGTGCGTGCAAGTCTAGTGCGCTACTACACTCGGCCACGGTGACTAGAGTATGAACAAATATTAAGTTATCACATTTGTGTTCATTACTTTCATGATGTTACTTAAAGTCAAGCTGTAATATTTTTCCGAAATTCAGACTCGAACCACCGACCTCCAGGTTATAAGTGCACCGCCTTATCGATCAAGCAACTGAGGTCGGCTATGTACAAAGTATTATTGTTCACAATACATCTTTTAATCAGTTCGGGCCAAATTATGAAACAGGATTAAAGTAACGATAAGCCAGACACGCTCTCAATATAGAGTTTCAAGCCATCACAGCGCACTATAGCCCAAGTTAAGGGACAGTCTGGCTTAGCTTAACTTTAATCCTGTTTTATAATTCGGCCCTTAGTCTGTTAGTCTTACCAGGATAGTTAAAATTTGTTCTCGCTGATCATGAATAACTCGACAGTTGGTTCAACAAATATGACACACGTCATACACGTGTCACACACGCACAGTAATACAGGCAACTAATATTTGACTAATACAGGCAACCTTGTAGAGATCAGCTTAATGTCAACCTGGCATGTATGTTCGCATCTACCTGGTACGTGTTAATTGCTGAGTGGGAGATGCCTGGGTTATTTCACTGCCGAACATTCAAATAGGTAGATTCAGTACTTCGGTCGGTAGGTCGCTATGTCTTATATCCATTCTGCTGAACTCTCTTCAGGCCTCAATGTTAGAGAGAGTACTTTCACTTTTGTTCTGAGGCGGAATGTTTCAAATGAAATGGTTCGTTTGGTTACCTCAAGAATATTAGTTGAAAGGGTTATCCGTTCTCATGACCATGGGGATCCGTTGGTTCGAATCCCCATTGGAATCCGTTGGTTCGAATCCCCATTGGAATCCGTTGGTTCGAATCCCTATTGGAATCCGTTGGTTCGAATCCCCATTGGAATCCGTTGGTTCGAATCCCCATTGGAATCTGTTGGTTCGAATTCCCATTGGAATCCGTTGGTTCGAATCCTCATTGGGATCCGTTGGTTCGAATCCCCATTGAGATCCGTTGGTTCGAATCCCACCTAGCACATGCGTTTTTCTTCATTAATTTGAGTGTGTGACCACATAATAAGAGGACTCTACGGGTTAGGTGGTAGAAAATGCTTTGAGCAAAAACCTCGCCTGGCGGTGGTTACCTTCCACTAAAGAGTGTTATTATTTGTAATGCCGTGGCAGTCAAATGGTTATTACCTTGTCCTCCATGCGTTCTTAACTCATCAGATTTAACACACGCATGATAAGGTGGCGAACTCATAACCTGGAGGTCGGTGGTTCGAGTCCCAAGTTCTATGGGACTCGAGTATTTTATGGAAATAATTTAGTTAAGCTAATAGTTTGAGTAATTGAGAAATGAGACATTACGTACGATTGTGATTAAAATAGATGAATTTTCGCTGCTACTTCTAAAATAAAACTAGCTTTTACCGTTCTCGAGATATCTTGTTCACATACGCACGGACCAATCGCAGAAAACAACTTTTTTGGTATTCTGACGCTATGATTCGTCCAGAAATGTGAAGAACTGGGGTAGGACACTTTCGACGAATACAATACTTTCCTTATTATAGGATAAGGAAAGTAAAATACAATAATTTCCTTATTATAGGATAAGGAAAGTAAATCACAATACTTTCCTTATTATAGGATAAGGCAAGTAAATCACAATACTTTAATTATTATAGGATAAGGAAAGTAAATCACAATACTTTCCTTATTATGGGATAAGGAAAGTAAATCACAATACTTTCCTTATTATAGGATAAAGAAAGTAAATCACAATACTTTATTTATTGTAAGATAAGGAAAGTAAAAGCCCCGAATATCATTGGTCTGCCCCCATACACTTGTATAACCTCAAGAGTTCACTGAACTCTCGCTGTGTCGCATTCCCACTATCCCCCAAAGTTGTGTTTACTACAAGGACACAATTAATTCGAGTGATGGCATACATTCCGGGCGTACGCGCTGTTTCCAGGGACTTTCATTCGTAGTAAATGTTGTGACCTATGACTCATCTTCTAGTAGCTCTACACATGGCCGGACCCATTCGGGAGGGAATTTTTCCATTCATAAATTTCGGCAGTGATTCATTGAGAAGACAATTTTTTTTACGCTGAAGAAACCGAATAAATTCAGCGAGAGTTTTTTTTCTAGTCTGATTCATTTGCTGATAGCTCGAGAACAGGAATTGACGTATGAGCTGAATTTGAGAAAAAAAAGTTGGTGCGCCGTTAGTCAACCCACTTTATGAGTAACACAAGTCGGATCACGTTTCCGTGTGAGTCATCAAGGCTGCTAATTGCAGTCCTTGCAGACATATAGTTGATTTTTTAGACCCGGTCCACTGTCAGTCGGGATAGTTGGCAATTAAAAACATACAAAATGAGGAACTGAGTAAAAGGATTTTAATATAAAAAAAAATCGGAACTTTTTTTTTACATAAACAAACACAATACCTATTTTCGATTTCTAACATTAGAAATTTCTCGGAAGTAAAATGGTGTAGTACCAAGGTAACTTGGCCGGAAACAAAAGATATCACTACCTTCATTGGCAAAACTTTTTGGATTGGCCTTTTTTCCAACGGTAATTTTTTGGGGGATCAGTACAGAATAGGGAGAAGTTGGGACTCGAACCTCCGGGTAACGAGAGCTACCTGGAAGTTCGACTGAGGTCGGTATTATAGTTGTGCAAAATAATGATGATGACAATTATAATGCAAATTTAAAGTTAAACCTTTGTGATAATTAATTTGTAAACAAACCATCATATTGCCAACTTTCAAAATAAATGCATACATTAGTTTTCAAGGACAGCGAAAGTTTTCGCCGCTGTTAAAGTTCCTTCTTTAAGTTGCCTGGTGACTTATATACATAACATATATTGGAATTGTAATCTACAGGGTTATAGCTTAAAGCAAAATTGTAAAATTTCGAATTTAAAATACGCTTCGCTAAAAATTGACTCACACGTTATTATTACTTAGGATTTCTATGATTGGTGGTTATTGATCACGTGACCTTATTTCTACATGAGCTTGAACTTAGCATGGGCTCACGTGACCTTACATCTACATGAGCTTGGACTTGGCATGGACTATCTAGACCTGGGCCTTAGTGACGACTGGCCACCAGATTTTTTATAAAAAAAAAAACTGTACCTATCTTCTATAAAACAATTGAAAAAAAAAATCATACAGAGGGATCCTATATTTCAATATCATCAGTTGAATGCCAACTTCCCATACGTCAGAGAGCTGAGTAACAATGAGCTAATCATACGAATGTTGCTACTTTATTATTACCAGTGAGTCAGGTAGGTAGTCAGTATACATACAGGGTTTTCCGCGTGAGTTATACAGAAGATGATTGGTTAGGTACCGTACTTTCCAGGATTTTAATCATGGTTGATGGTATAAGTGCATTGGTAGTCAAGTGGTTAACGCGCTAGTCTGGTAATAAAGGCATCGTAGGAATTTGTTGGTTAAAATCCCACCCAATGTATGAATTTTTAGGGATTGTCTGTTTACAATATCACAGCCCAAACGGTAACAGATATTGAAATTTTCATGAGAGTTGACCCCCCCCCTGAACCACCATCAAACTACATAGAAAGAAAACTATTGAAATTAAAATATCTTTTACCATTTTCAAGTAGGACACCAACCACGGGAAAAAACATTAACGGCGACACAGTGCCGAGTTTCAGTTAGTTGTAAATAATGTTTGATCGAAATTCTTGAATAATAATAATCCCTTCTGTATTGCATCACAAATATCTCATTACAAAACCAACGGGGAAAATTCAAGGACACGAAATCCAACTGATGTTCGTACGAGTTATGTTCAATAACATGTTCGATCCTTAAATAATCCATGGAATAAGTGTCATAAAACCAAACCTGGTAACAATAACTGCACGAATTATGAGAGCCAATAACAGTCTAGCGGGAACAGTTAAAGAAAGCAAAATACGACGCTTCACACTCGAAGCAATGTCATAACTCATTCTCATACGAGTGAAAGTGAAATCGTTAGTAGGAACTTACTCAGAACTGTTTTCGATATATCTTCTTTTATGTTCAAAACCAACCTTGGTAGCTTGGTCGAACAAGCTGTAGACTCGGAATCTGTAGGACCTTGGTTCGTTTTCCTTCAGCTTTTGACTGCTGATTAAGAAGATGACTGGTCTGCCAAGTAGTGTCGGGTTCCCTTGGTTTGAAATCCACCCAGTATGTACATATTGTACATGATAATCATCATGGGATTCAGGTAATTGACCAACCACAGGTTATAATAGCACCAAAACAAATGCTAGTTTAATACTCGGGCTGTATGCATAAGGTCATTTGTCATTATTATTGTCCTAGGTATTATTATACAGGGTGTCCCACCAAACTTGGACACCTCAAATTACTCGGCCCCTGAAAGAGTTTTTGAAAAATAAAAAATCCTAGGGTACATGGTCTAATTATGCGGTTTCAGTCATGAAATTTTTTTTATACAGGGTGGTTCAAAAGTCAGAAATTGAGGTGTCAACTTTCGATTTTTAAATAGATCGACCTGAATTTTATTTGATCAATTTACTTCTAAATGGTTCCTGAGTATTTTTTTAAACAAAAATTTTACATACAGGGTGGTTTTTTTTCGACCAATTTTTTTTCTAAATCTCGAATAAATCAAGTTTGTTTAATTTTTTCGATAACAAAAATAGAGAGTGTTTGAGTGATGAAAACACACACTTTCAATTGGCATCAAAAAATTTTATACAGGGTGGTTCACAAGTGAAATAATGAATTGATTTTTTTTAAAACTAAGTTTTTTTAATTTTTTATTTGGGATTAATAATTCTAACCTAATTTTACACATTTTTTGTTAGTCATATCGAAAAACAAAACTAAAGTGTTGTACAGGGTGAGACATAATTTTTTTGTAACACCCTGTATAAGGGCAGTCAAAGAGACGTAAAATTAAATATAAATACTAAATGCGCAAGAAAAACTTTGATTTTTAATGATATTAAAAAGTTATGGTGTTTTAACTAATATTGTCACATGGACCACCCTGTAGATATTTTCTTAAAACATCATATGGGTAGTCGAAATTGTCTGAAATTCAACGAGGAGTCCAAATTTGAAAGAAAAAAATGGATTCAAAAAGCCATTTTCAATTTTGTGTCTACACCTACCTACTTTTTATTTCTAGTTTTAAAATTATTCAGTTTGTACACCAAATTGAAAATGGCTTCAAAATTCGTGTTTTTTACTTGTTTTTCCCCACGATTCGAAGTCTTCGTTGAATTTTATACAACCTCGAGTACCCACATGATAGTTTAAGAGAATATCTACAGGGTGGTCCATGCAACAATATTAGATAAAACACCATAACTTTTTGATATCATTAAAAATCAAAGTTTTTCTTGCACATTTAGTATTTATATTTAATTTTACGTCTCTTTGACTGCCCATATACAGGGTGACACAAAAAAATTATGTCTCACCCTGTACAACACTTTAGTTTTGTTTTTCAATATGACTAACAAAAAATGTGTAAAATTAGGTTAGAATTATTAATCCCAAATAAAAAATTAAAAAAATTTGGTTTTAAAAAAAATCAAGTCATTATTTCACTTGTGAACCACCCTGTATAAAAAATTTTGATGCCAATTGAAAGTGTGTGTTTTCATTACACAAACACTTTCTATTCTTGTTATCGAAAAAATTAAACAAACTTGAGTTATTCGAGATTTCGAAAAAAAATTGGTCGAAAAAAAACCACCCTGTATGTAAAATTTGTGTTTAAAAAAGTACTCAGGAACCATTTAGAAGTAAATTTATCAAATAAAATTCAGGTCGATCCATTTAAAAATCGAAAGTTGACACCTCAATTTCTGACTTTTGAACCACCCTGTATAAAAAAAATTTCATGACTGAAACCGCATAATTAGACCATGTACCCTAAGATTTTTTATTTTTCAAAAACTCTTTCAGGGGCCGAGTAATTTGAGGTGTCCAAGTTTGGTGGGACACCCTGTATATCAATTTGTCGCTTTTGAATATTTTTTAGTGGATATTTCCATACTTGGGAGGTATTTTTTTGGTTTACATCACCGCTTTCAACATTTAGTTGAAAGCGGTGATGTAAACCCATTTAGGTAATATCACGCTTGAGAGTTACTGCGAGTAGCTCTTGTAAATTTCGTACATTCTACACCTTCTTCTAATTTGGACATCAACGTTGCCGTCTATCTCTCCACAAACATTGGTTCCTCTTGTTTTCTTGTCTCCTTTTTCAAGACTTAATACAAGAAAGCAACGTGTGTTCCCTACAACTCTAATCAACACATTGAAAGTGTTTAAATCAAGTGGACAAAACAAATGCCGTTTTTATTGTTAAAACTCATCCTGGTGTTTTTCTTGTGATATGTTTATTTGATTGAGCTAATTGAATTGTTCTTTACTGTGTAAACGAATGAATAGTAAATGCGTTGATATATCAACAATTTATGTAGAATAAAAAACACATACCTAGCTTGATGTACTCTTAGAAATCTTAATATATAAATGTCAAAGACACTCACTGACCACTGACCACTGACCACTGACTGATCATCGCTCTACAGCCCAAACCGTAAGTCCTAGGAAGCTGAAATTTGGTAGGTAGCTTTGTCTTATAGTCTAGATGTGCAATAAGACGGGATTTTTCGAAACTCCCACTACAACACCTGCCATTGGCGAAAAAGGATTTTTTGCTTTCACGGCCATGCCTCGGCCCGCAAAGCGGGCGACAGCCCGCTAGTGTAGCATACAAAGAACCCCTTGTGGCAACCAAAGTTATATTGACGATATTTTTGGTTCCGCTTTATTTGTTGTCAATTAAAAAAGGTCTATGATTTTATGGTATCTTGATTTTGAAATTTAATTATTTTGAATTGTAAACAACTCACTTGCCCCAAACTTGTCTTTTTAACAAAACGTTTGGTTTCTTTGTAACGATTGGCTTCAATAAGGTCATGCTTGTCTATCAATCTACTTTTTGATTGTGCATGTTTCTTGTGAACGATGTCTTGTTGTTTACACTGTATTGTTTCGATATTTTGTTAACAAAGAACAAATTTTGAACTAGGTTCAACTGTTCTTTCCTATGTCTCTTTTAAACTTAAGATTTGAGTTAATTTTTATTTAAAGAGATTTTCATGTGGATTTGTCAAAAATTTGAAAATTATTCCAGCAACAATTCTTTCTATTCGGTAGGAGCTCAATAATATTTTTTTGAGAGAGAGAAAAAATATTTATAATGGCAATTTATCGGAGAGTAATGATATTAGTGTGTGTTTTCTTTTTATTTTTCTAAGAATCTTGCGAATATTTTATTTCTTAAACTGTATAATTTAGATAAACAAGGTTTACGTGTTGTGCTTTCCAGAGCATTGTTGTTCTTTTGAGACCCCTGCTCGTTGTGTCCTAGATAGGGCATTTCCTACCTTCCTACTCCAGTTTATCAGACAAGATAACTGCAGAACATCAACTCATCATCTCTGCGAGGCAAACTCGCATCACTTGAGTTCATTCGTTCCGTTTTATAAAAATAGCACAGCCTGCATAATGTATGTGAATATAGCCTCCAGCAACGTATTCACCTGGCAACCTTGCGTGTTAGCAACACTGTAAACAATGGTGCGATGAGTGCAGTGTGTGTTCAATTTGAAGTGTGTAGCTAGCTGTACCTGGATATTTTATTATTTATTTAGAACTTGCTCGGGTTGCTCGTTTAGTTCAAGTTGATAGAGCGAAGTGTACAGTAAACAGTTAGCAAGGGGATAGGGGACGAATGTTTTAGCGAGGGAGAGGTTTGTCATGCTGGTGTGGATTTTTACTTCCTCATGTAGATTAGCTTGAGGTGACAAGGTTAGTTTGGGGGTGTGAGGTTCACTGATCGACTCTCCCGCAGTGGGAAGGTAGATAGTCCAGGTTCAGTGATCCCATGTGTCAAGGTGATGTAACTGAGCGCATCACGTGTAGAAGACACATCACATTATCTGAAGTCTGTGGACTTTGCTTTTGGGGACGCCTAACCGTGTTGTGCCGTTGTAAACTAACTGGACATAATTATATTGTTCTTGCTCATTACTTTATCTTTCTCCGAAGATAGAAAATGTAGTGTTGCTGCCCTTATGGTACTGTTCTCCCAACGCGCAACGTTTTGATAAGGCTTGCGTTACATTTGAAAGGTAGATCTTTTACTTTTGAATTCCTTTTCTGATGAACGAATCCTGCAATGTAAAAATTGTTGCTTCTTTCACAACGTCCCTGTCATAGCCTGAAGTATATTGCACATACTGAAATTTTATGTCATTCGTACTGTCAGTTGGACTGAACTTATTGTTGCTTATCTCATCTACTTCTTGTGGTGGCTCCTTGGCTTTATTTTCTTTCCTCTGTAGTTGTGAGGTCCATGCTTCGTATTTTCCATAGCATGACATGTGCGTTAGTGTTTTCTTTCTTTCCTTGAAGTTTTCATGTATATTTTGTATTCAGTAACCATAATATCTTTCGAATAGTACGATATTCTACCTTTGAATGATATTTTTTGTATAACTTTGGTTCCTACAAGAGGGGTTCGTTGTATACTACATTTCCAAGAGTACATCAAGCTATGTGTTTTCCATTCTACATATTGTTGATATATCAATGAATTTCACTATTCGTTTACACAGAAAAGAACAACTCATGGATTGTTGAAGATGGTAAATTGCACTGGCGTGTTTAGCTGTAGCCCATTCCTTTTTAGAATTAATAATTTCAGTTTATTAAATAGGTGTTCTGTAGTAATAGTAAACAAAGATGTTTTTCTTGTGTAATTGTTTACGTATTCTTTACGAACGTAAAGGAACCACCACATAGCGTGTCGCAAGTCTCTTTTGAGTTTTGTACTTTATAGAATGGCAACTCTGAAGAATATTGCACTCACTCGAGACAGTCAGAGTTCTCAGCAAACATTGCATGTCGTCGGGAACAGCTGATCGTATCCCTGCCTGGGTTCTAAATTAGGAACGCAACATTGCATCCCTCACAAGAAAGGGACAAGATTGGGGCTGCGCAAGAGAATGGTTCCTAGAGATGATGGATCTTTAGAAATTGGTAACAATGCGAAGGGCGAGGGACCCCAAAGGTAAATAATTCTTTTTGTGGTACTTCACCCACCCAGCCTTTGTGATCGTTTAGCCAGGTATTTAAGAAACTGTACAGGTATTGTCGAGCCCGGATTTGGTATTGTTCTTTTTTCCTTTCCTTATACATACTATACTCGTAAATGAGGAAAGAATTGTATTTTAAATTTCTTACTTTTGAATATTTTTAGATGCAGTTGAAGTTTCTGTTCTTTTTCTTGGTAATTTGTATTTTTCTGGGCACCTTTGTAGTAAGTGAATCGCCGAGCACCTGTTTCTTACTGCTCTATGTTTGTCCTGATCCCTGAGCTCACAGTAGCTCACTAAGATGAAGATTGTGCTGAGATGTATCTCCCCTCTTTTTTTATAATCTTGCGTTCAGGTTTGAGATGGATGAGAGAACTGGGGTCCGGTTTTCTTTTCACGATTTCGGTTGGAAAAGATTGTTTTGAATCCTCGTATAAGATAGAACAGATGGTGAAAAATCGGCCGGCATGAATTTCTCGTTATAGAGACACACACTTTAAAGTATAACCCAATAATCAATGCTGTTCACATTATCAGGTTTTTGTTGTTGCTTGGTTAAGTTGAGTGTTCCTTTGACCTGTAAGCGGGTTTCATAAACAGGCACATGCGTTTAAGTTGACTATATTTTTGACATGTAAATGGATTTTAAAAACATGTGAATATACCTGGTTTTAAGCAAAGCCTAGGGTATGGAAATGGGATATAGGGTATGACATGGCCCGCTAGGTTGACAGGTCCGTCGGATTTTCAGATGAAAACTCTTAAAGGAATTTGAAAATCGAAATTCATGTTGTGAGCGAAAATGGAGAAAATTAAAATTAGAGACACCCAGGTAGAGTAAGCAAAAGACCCCTTGAGATATGCCTTGCTCGGCTGGGGTTGAATGATTTATATTTTTCCCTCATTAAATTAAATTTAAAAAATGTTTGTGGGGTTCGCCCTATGTACGGCCAATGTGTATTGCAGTTATTTAACAGTATCACGTTCCAACTCTGAATGGAAGAAATGTTTTTTTTACGATTATATGTTTTATGCATTTTGAAATTCCGTTTTTTATGATGTCCAATCATGAATTTTTTATTTTGTTTATATTTGAACTCTTCTTAGTTTTTTTCCCTTCAAATTCGTATTAGGTAACTTGAAAAAGAAAGTTGTTCGATTTCGGTTTTCTAAATTCCATTCTCATTTTTGGTTTAAGAATTATTAAGGATGAGGATATCTCCATTACTCGCCCATCGAAAATTTAAAATGTCGTGTTACTTATAGACCTAATAGTATCTACTATGCTGGGGTCGATCAACTAGTAACTCGATTTTCGAAGAAGTTTTACTACATACCATCAGGATTATCTGTTCTTGAGCTCAGTGTGTAGGTGCCTTCATTGTATGCACATGCTCTTGAGTTCCTAATAATTGGTCCACTTCCAATAGAAGGTCACTCATTGGATTATTCAAGAAAGTAGGTTCTTGTGGGAGATGAAATATAGTATGTAGGTATAATGTATATAGGTAATACCTACCACCCTCAGTAGATTGGTCGATAAGGCGGCGGACTTGTAACCTGAAGGTCGGTGGTTCAAGTCCCGGTTTCAGCGTAGTTTTAGTAAAGCTAGTTTGAGTAGTTGTGATATAACGAAAGCGATTAACACAAATATGATAACTTATGCTATTGTATTAAAAGAATAATAAAAACTTAAAACTTACTTTATATAGGTACTACCTTTATGCATATACAAAGATAGTGAATGGACATGGACAAAGCCAGTAAGTAGGTCCACAATTAAGTCGGTTTTCCCTAGCTTACGCAGCACGCAATCCGTGACTTAGGGCCACAGGGGTATTACAAAAACATCTTTAATTTCCTCCTTAAATCTAGGCCTGTTCCATAATTCGGCCCTTGGGTTCAAAGCTCAACTGCAACTGCTCAAATTCCAATCCTCGGACGCTGCATCGGCATGTTGGTACGTGCACACTACAATGCCCAAGTGCATTGACCTTTGAAGAACGACACTCAATCCTGAGTCTGACTTGGAAATAATTATTGTGAAATCATGTGTCGAGAGAAAAAAAAAAAAACTCAAAATAACGGAATACGTGTTCGCGCGAGTGACGACCAAAAATAATGTCGTTAAAAGAATTGTTGAGAAAAAAAAAATGGAAAAAAACCACAAAAAATTAAAAAAAAATTCAACGCCAGAATGTGTTCTGACCGAAATAAAATATGCATTGGTCGGGAGTGTGCCAGACAATTGACCTCTTGGGTGGTTCCAATTTTCACTTTCAATGACAATGTTATCAGTGAAACTCGCGTAGTCGCGGCAGCCTTATCACTCCTCGCCGCGGTCTACGCTTGACTGATAACAGGGTCTCTTATCAGCAGGAGTGGAACGTCATTAACGTGCTTTATTGTATTTAATCAATGGTGGTCCATTTTTTAATCATTGTATTTTTTAGATGGTATTTTTTTTTTTTCTTCTTTTTCGCTCAAAGTCTCTCTGACATCAAATGTTGTTCAAAACAGGGTTTTACTATGTTGTTATTCTGAGCTATTTTAGTGGAACTTTGAATACACCAGTTCTCGTCAGATCATTGGAAATTGCCATGCGGAAGGTACCGGGTTCGAACCCCCGCGCCGACAAAATTTTGTATTCAAAATTTGCTTACAGTTTTTCAGTAAGGGATCTTCCGGTGCGCTCGTGTTGACCCAGCACCTAAATGGGAAGTATTGTGTCACTTCTCGCCCATCAGAGGGGTGGCACACTACGGGATGGGTAAGCTACAACACAGATCACAAGCGTCTACTCTACAGTAGCTCCTGTTTCATGGCTACGAAATAAAAAAGACTGTGAAACACTCATCTTCAAAACAAAAAAAAAATCAACGTACAACGAGGATATAAAATTTGAAGGATCAGCACTCAAATTTGAACCCTCGTGATGCTTGCTGATCCCGTCTCAACTCACCCTGTCTCAAATGACGTTAAACATAAAATATTATGTTGATTTAAAAAAAAATGTACGTTCAAGGTTCCTACTGTTTGCTGCAGTTGTGTGTATCTGGTATTAATAGTGAGGCAGGTCATTGGCTAGAATTGTGTCATATAAATATAAATAATATTCATATAAATATAAATCCCCCAAAAAACACTTCGTGTAAAAATAGTCGTCAAGTGTTGGAATAGTTAAAAAGAACTGATATCAAAAACGTCAATTTTCTATGTTTCAAGGAATTATTTTTCACGTAATTAGTCACACAACAAAATAATACTCTTGAAAGAATCATGTTGTATAGTTACAGAACCACGTCCTTGACTACTGCACACTGTTTTGTTCTGAAATTTATGTGTAGTAATCTGCTAACAAAACAGTGTGCAGTAGTCAAGGACGTGGTTCTGTAACTATACAACATGATTCTTTCAAGAGTATTATTTTGTTGTGTGACTAATTACGTGAAAAATAATTCCTTGAAACATAGAAAATTGACGTTTTTGATATCAGTTCTTTTTAACTATTCCAACACTTGACGACTATTTTTACACGAAGTGTTTTTTTGGGGGATATCACTACTTTTTGATTTAATTGATTTTCCTCAATCGGTGATACAAAAAGGGCGTAAATCGACTTACGCCCTTTTTCCATCAAGCCCCGCAAACAAAAAACAAACTTTAGAAAGATGCTGAGAGAAAATTTAAAGTACTTTCGGAAGAGAGGAGAAATCTTGAGATAACAAGTGTGATCCTTTCAGTGACACTAAATAGCGCTGAGCAATTTTCTGGATCTTTTCAAATTTTGAAACCCACTGCTAGATTCACTAACAGAATTTTTACCCCGTTTCAGTATTGTTGGCAATAATTAGAGATGGGTAATACCGAGTATTTCATAGAACCGGTACTTCAGTAATCGATTACATAAAAGTACCGAGTATTTACCCAGGTTCTTTTGTACTTGGTTTTTGAGATTCTGAGAGCGGATGTAAATGGAATAGTGGATTCGAGTAATTACGAGTCCTAAAACTTGGAAGGGCGACACATTTTTTTTTACGTTTTTAGACCTAAATGACATTTTTTCTCGAAATTTGTCGCAACGACCTATCAATTCAAAGCCAGAAAGTTTTAAGCAAGGGTTTGAGCTTTCAATTGACATATCGATCGCGAATTTCTGATGAGCCGTTCTTGAGCTACGCCAGGTAAGGTAAAAAAATGGATGGGTAACACGTAAAATATTGCGACCTAAATGACATTTTTTTTTAATTTGAAGTGACATATCAACTCAAAGTGAGGAAGTTTTAGGCAAGGGTCTGAGCTTTCTTTTGACATATCGATCTCAAAATTCTGATGAGCCCTTCTTGAGCTATGCCGGGTAAGGACAAAAAGTGGATTGTGACACAATTTTTTTCTCACATTTTTACTTTTCTGTGCGGTGTGGTGTGAATGTGGTATGTGTGTGTTGTGTGTATGTGTGTGTGGTGTGGTTTGGTGTGGTATGTGTGGTGTGGTATGTGTCGTGTGTGTTTTTTGTGTGATGTGAGTGTATGATGTGTGTGTGTGTTGTGTGTGGTGGTGTGGTGTGGTGTGTGTGTGTGTGTGTGTGTGTGTGTGTGTGTGTGTGTGTGTGTGTGTGTGTGTGTGGTGTGAGTGTGAGTGTGTGGTGTGAGTGTATGGTGTGAGTGTGTGGTGTGAGTGTGTGGTGTGATTGTGTGGTGTGGTGTGTGTGTGTGGTGTGTGTTTTTGTGTGATGTGAGTGTATGATGTGTGATGTGTGTGGTGGTGTGGTGTGGTGTGTTGTGTGTGTGTGATGGGCTGGCGAAGCGGTGGGTGTAAACCGCTAGTGTTTCAATAAATTAGGGGTTTCCAATGAAACCCTTACAATTAACACTGCGACCAAATTAGATTTATTGTGACCAGTTGATTCTATTTGGTTTTAACGTCCTGACTGAGATAGTCAGGACGGGGGTTTTACCCTCCATTCGCTGGGAATCGTACCAGCTACCCACATTAACCTCACTAAGAGTGGGTAGGGCCGGAAATGCGAGCCTCACGTGTTTGGATGAAACAGAATTTTCGTCGAAAAGTCTGCCCCAACCGAGAGTTGAACTCGGGAACTCTGGACTTCGGGCAGTAGTCACAATCATTAAGCCACGGAGGCTGGCTAGATATAAATTTAATAATTATTAATTAATAGGCAAACATGTATCCATGAAACATACCCTGAAAATTTCAGCTCGATTGGACAAAATATGCAACTTATATCACGTTACATACATAGTATAGGTAGACCGATAGTTAGATTGTGACATATCAATGTTGATCGAGTTAAACCATACTCACTTCATTCGAAGTTAAACCGTCATAGGAGGTTGACTCAAACTAGTAACTACTGTTTTTTTTCTCACGAGATATAAAAGAAAACCGGCCATCCAAAGTACAGAGTAAAAATTCTACCTAGCCGGGATTCGAACCCAGGTCACCTTGCAAAGTTTGTGTTTTACCTGCACCAGTCGACGATCACAGAGACTACTCTGTGATCGTCGACTAATATCATTTTATCATTATTTTATTATAATATTATAGTTATCATTATTTTGATCTACATTAATCAATATTCTGCCTCTTACTGGCCAATATTTATACTTTTCTAATAATATCAGAGGCACGCTTCCTCTCAGTAGTGAGTTTGAAGAAATGTTTTACCTCTGAAATATAATTATGATTGTTATGATAATATTATCGTGATGTAGAAATCTTTGAACGAATTTAGAGGACGTTATTATTCCTATTTTGATAAAACAGTCTGCTGGCAGCTTGGATGAAGCAAAGACGATTATATTCCACCCATATTTTAAGTTGTATGTGAGGCGAAGATTTTTTGTTACTCTCATAAATCTAAATTCAGTTTTTTTCTTTTTATGTCTCACACTGTCGCTGATTTTTCTAAAATTTTATTTACATCGTATTATAATTCTGCGTAATTAGATCTGTAGAAAGAACCTTCAGTCATCAACTTGGGATAACTAGGCGTGGCTCCAGGGTTCATTATAGATATTCCTTTAGAGGGCTTTAAAGACTTTTCTACTTGTTTCAACCATCTGAAATGAAGTGATCTTATTCCCTTTGACTAGACCTTTCTAAAAACACCAGAAATACATCTCTAGGATAACAATAGACGGCTCTGGGCTCCAAAATAAGTATACCTTTCAAAGGCCCTAACTCAAGTTTAGTCCAGTGTAATACTTTGGTTATATTTTTATATTTTTTCCTATGGTAAGGCCTTTCGAAAAATACCAGAATCGCAGCTCCAAGATAACCAGGGGCGGCTCTGTGCAACTTTCCGGTTTTATTTTAGAAGGCTATATCTCCTATCCTATAAAAAATAAATACTTGAAACTATAAAAGGTATGCAGAAATAAAAATTCCCTATCCAAAAACGTAGCTCACGTCTTTCCACGACAAGCACACATTGCTGTACCCTTGACAGAAAATTGGTCTGAAGAAAAAAAAAACCTGTATGAATATTTTCATGAAACTCAAGATTTTCGGCGTGGCCAGAAAACGACTTTAACTGTACGTAGGAACCTCGCGCTTTCGTGAAACACGATCTATTTTCGCGTCTCATTACGAATTTGAAATAAAAAGTGATAAAAGTTAGCGGGAAGTGGGCGAAAACAATAAAACAAAATACATATAAACTCTGTTTCGTGTTAATATAGGCCGGTGGGCTGGCGCTACTTGACGAGCGCTCGCCTCCCGGCGAGCTTGATAATATTTTTACTGAACCTATGGAGACCATGGAGCTACAAATGTATGAGCTATTGGCTGTTGCATTGCCAGAACAGAAGTTATACACGTATGCCCCAGGCCTTACATGACATGTGATATTAGTTATCTGTAGGCCACTTAATTTCGCATTGCAAGGAAGAAACAATGACTATAATTGATGTATCTATGACATATTTCCAGATAGGCACAGCTCTTTACATGAAAACATAATATACATACGATACTGTCATACATTTTTGTTTGGGATTAGAACTTGAAAGACATTTGTTTCAATATCTTGAGTTATAATAAAAGATTTCGTTGTTCGTGTTAACGATAAAATTCATTCATAGTATATATGTAATAATAATGCTTTTTTTGTGTTATTAATGTCACAAATTTAGTGGGTAGCGCAGAATCATAGGACTTTACCAAATTTACAATATCTTGTTTTTTTTTGTTTGTTTATGATTCTGCCACTTGTCGTTGCTTCACATTAAAGCAGCTACTCATTTTTCCTCGCGAGGTATGAGTGGACCCCGAACATCCAAGTACAGAGCAGAAAAATTCCTACCCCGCTGGTGATCGAACACATAGTATAATATGTCTTTAAGTAATATGTCTTTAGCTGGGTTGACTGATCAAAAGGTTTAGCACAAAATAACAAAACAAAAAAATCTGAAAATATCAGAATAATCAAATAAAATATTACCACGGATTATTTTATCCGTGGTATTGTTGGAATTTCAGCTTTGTCTGGAGTAGGTTTGTGTAAAATGAAGGTATTTGTCTAGTGAAGTACATACCATAATTTCTTGAAGTTAAGGAACATGAAGGTATATGAAGAAGCATTAAGAAGTCAAGAGTGAAGGAATATCTAAAGGATGACTTCTATTTTTTCTTTGCCGAGTCGGGGGCAATCAATCGCTAATCTAATTTTGCACTGCCAACATTTTGCAACTTGGATTGAAATATGCAACTCGAATGATAAAAAGCATTATTTTCTAGAATGAAGGAATAAGCTAGGTATAGGTATGTAAAAATAATGAAATGCCATTATTTTCCTGAGGCAGGAATACCATAATTTCCTTAAGAATATAGGTAATGTAATATCATTATTTCCTAAGAATGAAGGAATATGTACTAGGTATGTAAAAATGATGAAATGCCATTATTTCCAAGAGTGCAGCAATGGCATAATTTCCTAGAGTGAAGATGGAATATACGGAAACAGCATTAATTTCCTAGAGCCAAGGAAGAGGCTGCTGCACGCTTATACGTATTAGGTAGACGAAAAAATGTTATCAGCTTTATTTAGAAAAAACCGACCGAAAACAATACTTTCTATACCTTACAGGTAATCTATACAGGGTGGACCAAAAAAAACGTTTACACCCGTTAATGGTAGATTACTGACGACATTTCCAGGCCGGATCTGCAATCCGTTTTTTTCGGATTCGCATTCGTAACTGCACAAAGTGATTTTTTGCAACTTTCCGAAAAAGTCCGACTTGGGCTTATTCTTCAGGTCAGTACTTTTTTCCTGTTTAAGATGAGTTGATTCTGAACAATTCTGCAGAAAGCCAACAAAATTTCGATGTTTCTAGCTACACTACTTTGTTTTTTACTATTTGGTTTGTCATATTTTTTTACACCTGAAAAGAAAAAAACACCCAAAAAAACTTTTTTACTAAATAAAACACTCGACATTTGTCCGAACAAATTTTGGCATAGACATGGGCAAGTTTGATAAAAGTTGGCGGCCGCCCCAAGGATGCTAAAAAAATAATTTTACGATTTTTTATCACGTGATCTTCTGGGAAAAATTATTAGATGTTTGCCAAAAACTCTTCAAAAATCCTAAGAGTTTCCTAGCTGTAGACTGTGTAAGGGGGTCTTGTATTGTTTACAAAAATTGTTTACTTTGCTTTTTTTGAATACCGCGGTCTCACATGCCTTCATCAGCCAGTTTAGGAAAATTCAAATCGCCGCTGCAAACACAAACTGTCGTATCTGCAAATTTTGCCATTTTCAGTTAAGAAGCGCACATAGTGGTTTGAAACTTCCTTTTTCACTTCGTATTTGTATCTCAATACCTTCCCGAAGTATTCAATTTTTAAGGTTAGTCGTATGTGAGTTTCAAAGATTCTCGGCAAGCACAAACCACTATGTGCGCTCCTTAACTGCAATGGCAAAATTTGCAGATACGACAGTTTGTGTTTGCAGCGGCGAAATGATAAATTTCGTGCTACTCAGATTGTTAGTGGTGTTAGCTAGATGTGTTAGTGCTAAGAGTGTTAGTCGCATGACCGAAGTTCAATTCTCGACGGTCAATATTATTTTAAATATCAAAAAAATCTGATGGAATATTTTATTCATACCTGTATCTGACCTGTTGTAACACCAACAACTTATGGTTTTTTTGGGGGTAATACCATCTGTAAATTGAGTTCTATCAGACACTATTGGTATCACAATACACATATTTATTATTCATGTAAGTCCCTGAGAGACTGCCTTGATAATGTAAGGATGGTATTTTTTTTTTTTTTTTTTTTTTTTTTTAAGTGGGGTTTAACGTCGCTTTCAACTGTCATGGTATATCACGACGGGGTTTTACCCTCCATTCGCAGGAAACTCACAAACCTGCTACTCACATTGACCTCACCCAGCCTGATGGGGCCGGGAAAAGCCAGCGTCACGAGAATTATAATTTAAATGGTCACCCATCCAAGTCTTAACCTCGCTGGATGTCGCTTAACTTCGGTGTTCTGAAGGGAACCGGTGTATTCAACATGCCATCGAGCTGGCTAGGATGGTTTTTCTTATGCTTCCCTACGAGAGAAAAAAAAAACTAGCGAATTTTCCAAACGAAAATAGAGTTTATGAAATAAATCCAGGTAAATATGTAGGTAGGTTCTTCTATCATAAGCAATACTAATTAAATAACAAATATTTACGATTGCCAACTCAATAGAAGTCTTGAAAAAAACAAGATAATATTTTGGAAAATTAATAAACTTTTGCAGTCTTTATTATGTTTTATACTTTTTGATATAAACAAAAAGGTATTTAAAAAAAAACATTTTGTGTTAGTATGTTCAATGAGAAACGATGAGACCCACGATTAGCTCAGTGGTAAGCTAGTCCACCCGGTCCGAACGCCAGGGTCAGCAAAAAATTCATGACTACAAAATAAAAAGACTGTTGCCATAGTTACACACTATGGATTCTCCTCACACAAATTTTTGAAACCAATGGTGACTTTAGTACCTTAGTTCTAACTCAGAACTGTCCCTCTACCTTTTTGCCTTACTCCTCTCTCTCTCTCTCTCTTCTCTCTCTCTCTCTCTCTCTCTCTCTCTCTTTCTCTCTCCTTCTCAATTCCCTTAGAGGAACTGTTGGAAGTGGCGTCCACCTTCCTGGATGCAAAGGTTGAACCTCTTCATTATGTTCCGTCGAATGTTGCGGAAGATTCCAGGTTTTTCTGTCAGGTCATCGAATGCCAACAGCATTCTTGCTACCAGATTTCGTAAACTATGTTTTTCACGTGATCCCAAATGTTCCTGTTGGCAACTCCATATGCTAAATGCGTATCTGCCATTTCAGCATCCGATTATAATAATGTAACTTGTACTAAAAAAAATTCAAGAAGTTTAAAGATAATATTTCATAGAATGCAGAAAAATATGCTTGAAAACTATCATCGAGAAACAAACAATCATTCATTTGACTGGCCTTTATTAATTCCAAGGAAAATAATTATCAGACATAAATAGCTAATTACTCTTTGAGTACAAGACGACCCTACACGGTCAACACTTTTAAGATTTTGAACATCATTTTTGAGACTTACCTGTTTGTTTACCCAGAAGATCACGTGATAAAAAATCGTAAAATATTTTTTAGCATCCTTGGGTGTGCCGCCAACTTTTATCAAACTTGCCCATGTCTGTGCCAAAATTTGCTCGGGCAAATCTTGAGTGTTTTCAAAGTGTAAAAAATTTACATGAGAATTTTTTTTCTATTCAGGTGTCAAAAAAGATGCCAAACCAAACCGTAAAAAACAAAGTAGTGCAGCTAGAAACATCGAAATTTTGTTGGCTTTCTGCAGAAATGTTCAGAATCAACTCATCTTAAACAGGAAAAAAGTTCTGACCTGAAGAATAAGCCAAAGTCGAACTTTTTCAGAAAGTTGCAAAAAATCACTTTGTGCAGTTATAAAGGCGAATCCGGAAAAAACGGATTGCAGATCCGTCCTAGAAATGTCGTCAGTAATCTACCATTAACGGGTGTAAACGTTTTTTGTCCACCCTGTATATACAGGGGCTTCATAAAGTCTCACCCAGGCCTAGTTTCTCGAAAACGACTCAGAATATCAAAAAACGCAAAAACCCGTATTCCTTTATATTTAGAGGGATTGATTTTCAGCCAAAAAATTTTTGCCTACACGGCCCCAGTCAGGCTGGGCATAGACCAACTTTAAAATCTTAAATAGAATGGTATGTCTTGTGGCATATTGTTTTAAAGGTCTTATTGAGATAAGTTCATTACAATAAGTTTCAGTGTGCTACGACTTACCGTTCTCGAGATATAGGGTCGGACGTAATGCGTAATATCCATATATTTTGACCTATAACTCGATAACCGTAAATTATGGAGAAAAATTTTCTTGATAATAATAATTCCTTATGATGAGACTTTTCGAACAAGTTATAACTCGACATACTCTGTTGATGTTAGTTTCTGGTCGGTTTCGTCAGCCAGCCGGACGAACAGTCGAAAAAATTTTAACGAAAAAACAAATCAAGTTTTAACTTGTTCGAAATTTCTTGCCATAAGGAGTTATTATTAACAAGAAAAATGTTCTCCATAATTTACGGTTAACGAGTTATAGGTCAAAATATATGGATATTACGCAAGACGTCCGACCCTGTATCTCGAGAACGGTAAGTTGTAGCTCACTAAAATTTGTTGTAATGAACTTCTCTCAATAAGACCTTTAAAACAATATGCCACAAGACATACCATTCTATTTAAGATTTTAAAGTTGGTCCATGCCCAGCCTGACTGGGGCCGTGTAGGCAAAAAAAAATTGGCTGAAAATCAATCCCTCTAAATATAAAGGAATACGGGTTTTTGCGTTTTTTGATATTCTGAGTCGTTTTCGAGAAACCTAGGCCTGGGTGAGACTTTATGAAGACCCTGTATAAAACAGAAAAAAGGACTACCTACCTACCTACCTATGTTTGTTTGTTGTTTGTCCGGAGTTGTTTAGCCAAAACGGTAAGAGATACCGAAAAATGTCTCAGAACTGACCCCCCCAAAACCATTATCGCTTTGTCCAGAAAAATTATAAAAAGTTCAAAAAGGCATTGCTGTCCAGCAGTACGGCCATGCCTTAGTAAATTTGAAATTTAGTCCCGTTGCAAAGCACGGGCAAACGGCTAGTAATTTATAAAGTAACAATGAAAAGTCATTATAATCCAAGAGTGCAGCAATGGCATAATTTCCTAGAGTGAAGAAGGAATATACTGGAACAGCACTATAATTTCCTAGAGCCAAGACTGCTACTCAGTGCTCGCTGCTGACGGCCGAGAGAGTTGTGGCCATGTTTTCGTAATGAGATAAGAGGACGAGTACCGTTACCTCATGGCGAGAGCACTTTCTCCTGGAAACAGCATAACCAGAAACCAGTCGCTCGCGAGTCATCCGAGCTGAGCAGAGAGCAGTCCGACGAACTCGCGCTGTCCGCGGCGAATCGCTATCTGTCTGTAAAATAACAACAAGTAGTGGTTTCGGCTGTCAACGCAAGACAGGTTACTCCTATTTTGCCAACGTTTTCTTTAACCCAGATGGGGGCAAGACAGGTTACTCCTATTTTGCCAACGTTTTCTGTAATGTACAGTAACGTGTGCGGTGAAACGCAAGAAAAGGTCATCTGTAAATCTGCCTGTTAAAAAAGTTCAGCTGTTAATCGAGCACCCTTCGATTTAAAAGTCAAATGAATGCTTTGTCTTTAGCAAAACTCAAATGTTTCCTAAATTACTTAAATATGGATTTACTAGCGGGCTGTCGCCCGCTTTGCGGGCCGAGGCATGGCCGTAGTGTATTGAGACATGACCGTAGTGTATTGAGGCATGGCCGTAGTGTGTATTGAGGCATGACCGTCCTGTATTGAGGCATGACCGTAGTGTATTGAGGCATGGCCGTAGTATATTGACGCATGGCCGTAGTGTGTATTGAGGCATGACCGTCCTGTATTGAGGCATGACCGTAGTGTATTGAGGCATGGCCGTAGTATATTGAGGCATGAACGTAGTGTATTGAGGCATGAACGTAGTGTATTGAGGAATGAACGAAATGTATTGAGGCATGACCGTAGTGTATTGAGGCATGAACGTAGTGTATTGAGGCATGACCGTAGTGTATTGAGGCATGACCGTAGTGTATTGAGGTCCGTCTAATTGAAAATCTAGAGCGAAAAATAACCTACACACCAAATTTGAACATTTTTGGACTTACCAATACGGAGTAACAGGCAGTTGTTGTAGTGGAAATTTCGAAAAAATTGTGTCTAATTTCTCATCTAGACCGTAAAACGAACCTACACACCAAATTTGAACTTTTTAGGGCTTACCAATATGGAGTAATAGGCAGGTGTTGTAGTGGGAGTTTTAAAAAAATCCCATCCAAATGCACATCTAGACTGTAAAAAAACCTACATACCAAATTTGGACTTATTGGGCCTTACCAGTGCGGAGAAAAGTACTGGAAGTAAATTTTCCTTTTTCGCCAATGGCAGATGTTGTAGTGGGAGTTTCGAAAAGCCCAATTTTGCAGATTCAGACAATAAGACAAACATAAATACCAAATTTGAACTTTCTCGGATTTATCAATGCGGAGAAATAGCGGTGAAAATAAAAAGTCCTTTTTCGCTAATGAGAGGTGTTATAGTGGGAATTTCGAAAAATCCCGTCTTATCGCTCATCTAAACTATAAGACTAAGCTACCTACCAAATTTGAACTTTCTCGGATTTATCAATGCGGAGAAATAGTGGTGAAAGTAAAAAGTCCTTTTTCGCTAATGAGAGGTGTTGTAGTGGGATTTTCAAAAAATCCCGTCTAATCGCACATTTAAACTATAAGACTAAGCTACCTACCAAATTTGAACTTTCTGGGATCTATTAATGTGGAGAAATAGCGGTGAAAGTAAAAAGTCCTTTTTCGCCAATGGCAGGTGTTGTAGTGGGAATTTCGAAAAATCCCGTCTTATTGCACATCTAGACTGTAAGACAAAGCTACCCACCAAATTTCAGCTTCCTAGGACTTACCAATTTGGAGAAACAGTGATGAATCAGTGAGTCAGTCAGTCAGTCAGTCAGTCAATCAGTCAGTCAGTCAGTGAGTGAAACTCTGTTTTATAAGTATAGATGTCCTGTAGGACTTGGTATCTAGCGACAGCTGTGGGTCACCAATCTGTCTATTTACTACTCTTTCAGACAAGAACCTGGATATTGTAACTCGATTTATTGTTACCTCATTTGCTACTTACACCTACATGTAAGTGGGAAATTTGGAACATTGAGTCGCGGTGGAACATAGAGAGAGTTCTCTGTCATTCAGTGTGTACGAACATCAACGGCAGGCTGGATTTGCAAGGAGAAATGGCAAATTTCTATCGTAGAGCTGGCGCGGGGTCCGTTATTTGGGTGTTATTTCTTTTTCAAGGTCAGTGTGGTTGACTGCCAATGGCTGTAAAATTTGTAGATATGAACCGCCTTGAGTCACAAATCGCACTTCGCTTCCTACGGTTAATAGTAACCGATCATCTCGACTTCTTAAGGTATTGCAAGTCTTAGTTGCAAGATTTATCTTGCGCAGAATTTATGAGCTCGGAGTCTCGCTGTGAGAGATCGTAGAGGTCATCCGCTAGAGAAATAGCATGCACTTCAAGATGTGCTGGACCTTGTCCAAGTTGCATTAGCCCCGACTAACTGCATCCAACTGCATAATGCGTTCGTTTTGAACTTCGCAGTGAACTGAGGTGACAAATTTGTCAACGTTAAGAACTCGAAATGAAGTACTTTCACTGGTTCTAACCCAGACAAAGGTCATGGTGTCCGCTTGCTTACAGTGTTGGCACGCTTATCTTAATCTGTCAAGGAATGAGGTATTAGTTATCATTAAATTTTATTGGGTGCTATTAGTTTTTCAGCTCATTTAACGTATGTTCTTGGGTGTTTAGAGTTTCTTGATCAGAGAATTAGATCTATTCTTTTTGATAAATGTTAGTGAAAACAATTGAAGGAGGTGATGATAGTACGGCACATCAACAGGGGTGTTGCGAATTCCAGTCTTACGTTTCTGTTATTTATCAACTAAAGTTCTTTTTGCAAAGTAGGAACAGCTATTTTTTTCATTTAAAGTACACATACACACTGATATCATGATATGTAATACATAAATGAGAAATAGCTAATCATTTATTGTAGTTGAGAACATTTCACTTCCGATCACATTGAATTGAACATGGGGGTCACTCGCCTAGGTTCTCCCCATACACAACAAGGAACTCTTGGCAGCTGATCATTCCATCATTCAAATTCAACACAGTTTCATCTGAAACAATCCAAGCCAAGGTTCGAAGCCAATAAACCTCGAAATGTATTCATGCCTCACTTCTCTTCTCATCATGCCAAAAGGTTTCCCGTGTCGGCACGAAGATGAAACAATGGACGCGAAGTTGGTTTTGCCTGCGGGACTCAAATGATCATTTTTCCAAGGTGAGCCAGTCTCTTGGATTGTTTTGGTGTGGAAATACTTGGCTCGACCGTGAAGTACATGATCAGGCTAGATAGGCCGATTCTGTTGGTACTAAGGGGTTGTAACGCGAGAGACATCCGGTCCTGAGGTCGGAACACAAACACATGTCGAGGAGGTAGCTGATGCCAGGTGCTGCCAAGGGAAGCAAGACGATGAAGATCTTAGTGGTGATTATCTTTTCGAGAAAATAAAAAGGAGGATTGAACACAAGTGAGCCGGTCCAAATCTTAAATTCGGTTGGCGCCCTTTCTTTTTTTTATCTTTATTTGAGACTGATACTTATATGGGAAAATTTGATGCAATAGATTCCTATCAAAAATGTCATCTTCGACATCCTCGTAGGGTGTCATCAATGTAAATGATAGTACCATAGAGTCAACGTATGATTTTTAATTTCAATCCTAGGGTATAAGCATTCTAAGAAATCTGATAAGTGCCAAGACCCCCTATGGACCATCTTAGAATCTATAACCATGTCAATTCATTTTACCTAGACAACCAGAGCTTGAAGGCATGCGAAGTCTTTTTAATATTTTAATTGTTAGAAATTTAGCCTCCGCGCTTTAAATATCAGAATAGTTGGTATTTTTTTTTTTTTTTTTTTTTTTTTTTTTTTTTTAAAGATGAGTGTTTCACAGCCTTTTTTATTTCGTAGCCATGAAACAGGAGCTACTGTAGACGCTTGTGGTCTGTGTTGTAGCCTGCCCATCCCGTAGTATGCCTCCCCTCTGATGGGCGAGAAGTGACACAATACTTCCCATTTAGGTGCTGGGTCAACACGAGCGCACCGTAAGGTATCCCTTACAAACAACTGTAACCAAATTTTGAATACAAATTTTTGTCGGCGCGGGGGTTCGAACCCGGGACCTTCCGCATGGCAAGCGAGTGCTTAACCACTGAGCTATTCGTGCGCTATGGATATGTCAATTTCTTGGGTTTAAATGTTTACGATGAACAGAAAGAAACCAACATGAACTTTGAATGTTTCATAACTATAGCGTTGGTACACTTTACCAAATTTATGGGATTTTTATATGACCTTTTGTATGACCAGGAATACGACCACTCAACAAATACAGAAATACATGGGAAACAGATATTTTCCTGTAGTGCAAGATTTGTGGTCCATTACTCAAACATATTTTTTTTTGTTTGTTAAATAGGTTATTCACTTTATTTATCCAGACTTTGTCTTCAACTTAGAAGACAGTTGGAATAGATGATGTGTCTCATAGAAAAGAAATGACATAAGAAGAAATCTTTGAAGACGATTTCATGATTGTCAGCACCTGGTTTAAGAGCTGAGGACTCTATCAATTCTATCGTCACATGGCTTGTATTTTCAATGTTCATGTATGTAGGTACTTCCGTGAATCATCTATAATTCTACATACAAGTGCACATACACACATGGAACACATGTTCACTAGCTGATAGGAAACAGATGTTTCTTTCTAAGTAGCACACAAAGATCATACAAGATCTCAGGTACTTCAGATATTATCTTCGTTGGATTTACCTATGATACTTCATGTACGATATACGATTTCTTTATGTAAACACCCTAGGTATTCTTGAAACATAGAAAGATTCCAGATTTCGAAATATTTTTCAGATAAACCTTGCTGAGTTTGCTCGTTACCTGCTGTATTTACTCTATCTGATACTTTTTAGACAAGTTTGCTGTACCTGGGTTTCTATTTCATTTGCCATAAAGCAAGTTATCCTCATCTGGTACCTCTCAGTACGATGAGAGTACTGAGTAGTTACTTAAGTATGACTTGCACCCAGTAATGAGGTCCTTCCATTGGTCATGTAGTTTCATGTTCAATCCCAGCAGTAGTTTTGCTTGAATGTGTCTTGCAAAATGTGCTTGGCCTTACTGTACCTACTTGTTGCAATATTATCCCGGTGAGGTTTTGTCGTATGCAGTTGCATGCAACATCAAGGTTGCAAGTGTCAATATTCAAATGCAGTTTGTAAATAATGCGAAACTGCTGCGCTATTATTACGTACATCTATGTGGTATGTGGGTTGTGTGACTGAGAGGCTCTTGTGAAGGGCATCTCCAGTGTTGGAAGATTTGTCATCTATGAAGAACATTCATGTCTTTAGTTGGATGCAGTTCTGTTGTTTATTCATCGGTCATGTTGTTAGTTGATGTTAAAAACGTTTGGTTTGCTTGAGTTATAATTATGTGATTCTGAGTGTTTCAAAATTTGACATTTATGAAGAACATTGATATGTCTTTAGTTCGATGCAGTTCTGTCGTGTGTTTCATCGGTCATGTTGTTGAAGGTAGTGTGGATGGTATATAAACGTATGGCTTGCTTAAGTGATGCAGTGGCAGAACTTAATTTGAAATACAAGTGTTGAAAAATCTTTTTCTTTGAGATCGTTTGTTTGGTCATGATCGCCAAATTCTTATTTAAGTTTGAAAAAAAATAGTGCCTTGTTCCTCACTAAATTTTTCATCCACAAAAAACTTTCCTGTGTTTTGATCTTTGAATGAGTTTGGTGGCACAAAGCTTCTTTGTGCCTACAAATTTCATGTCCAATAGGTATCTCATTCGGTCCAAGTGGCCAAGTTTTGCGTTTCAGTCTGCCCTGTATCTGAACTATGGAACACACTGCTCCAATACTACAACGCAGCTAACCTAGTACTCCTGTTGTAGTTCTAGTAGGTGCTTCATCATATTGTTCTCGTTTTTTATATCACTCGCTATTGTATTAATAGGCAGCGAGCAACATTGAAAGAGAGAATGAGTGCAGTAACATTGGAGCAGAGTGAGTATTCATTGCCATGTTGCCAAGCCTTCTAGTTGAAAGACCTTGGCTCGGGCTGTTCCATTGCAATTGCATTTTATGTGAGCACATTATGTACTTTGTACAGTGTTGTCACTATCATTATTATCGTCAGCATGAATGCAGTTATTATGAGTACACTGTGTAGAGTGTAAATATCATCGTTATTATTACTGTATCTTATGCATTTACTATCAGTACACTGTGGAATTGTACAGTGTTGTCAATATCTTTATCATTGACTCCTATGCAATTGTTATCAGTGTTGTATTATTATTAATTTATTATCATTGATTACTATGCACTTATTATCAGTGTATTTTGCACAGTGTTGTCACTATCATCATCCATTAACTCCTATGCAATTATTATCAGTGTACTTTGTACAGTGTTGTCCCTATCATTTTATTTTTACTTTCCTTATCTATAATAAGGAAAGTATTGTATTCGTCGAAAATTTGACCTACCCAGTTTTTCACATTTCTGGACGAATCATAGCCTCAGGACACCAAAAAAGTTGTTTTCAGCCATTGGTCCGTGCGTCTGTCTGTCTGTCTGTCTGTCTGTCTGTCTGTCTGTCTGTCTGTCTGTCTGTCTGTGTGTGTGTGTGTAAACAGGATATCTCGAGAACGGTAAGAGCTAGAGACTTGAAATTTGGTATGGTAATTCATTTTATACACCAGACGAACCATGAAACTTTTGGTTGAAATCGGCCGCATTCTGCGGCCGCAGGGCCGCAAATATTAGCTGCAAGCGCCGCTTCTTTGAATTGGTTAAAGATACAAAAAAAGTTGGAGAACAACATTTTCTCGGATTAAAAAAATAATAGGGGTCTATTCTCATCATTTTTTTGATATCTTGAACTTTTTGGAATTCGGCCTCAATTTACCGGTATTTTGGGGGGACCCGCTTGGACTAACTTTTTTATTATTTACCCCAGATGGGGGTTGCGACATATCAAATCCAATGATTTTAAGGTGCTGATTACGAATTTGGCACTGATTTTTAACTATCCGTTACCGTTGAGTCACCAGTGGCGGAATTCGACTTCTTTTTGGGGGATAAGGAAAGTCGTGTGATGTTTACACCAGATTTTTTTATAGTGCAGTCATTATCAGTGCAGTTGCATTTATTCTCTCGGTACATTTTATTATCCACTGCAGATACAGGACAGGCTGCTGTTCGCTTAACTGGTTTTCCTTATTGTTTCTGTCAGGAGTTGATATTTATAATTTTCGTTCAAGGCGAGTTTTATGAGAGCTATTTTTTTTTTCGACAGTGCCAACACGGTGATCTAATTTTTTCTCTGGGAGTGTTTCAGTAAGCATTGTTTCTATGAGGCACTTGGAGTGACCATAGGTCTATATTCTCTAGGTAGGGGAGAGGTTTTTCTGTCTATTCATGCACTTACTCGTGCTAGTCATACTAGTAGCCTTTAGCTAAGTACCTAAGTAGTTATCGTGTTCTGAAAAGCGAGCTCAGTACTCTTATTAGCTCTATTGATAAGACATAGGACGCTTAATTTGATGTCCCAAGTATAGAAATATTTTTAGTAAGGCGAATTTGATTAGTAGTTGTGGTTAACACAAATATTACTTTACTTATTAGTTAGATACTGAAGCTTGAAAATAAACGACACATTCACTGGTATAGACAAAACCTATGCATAGATTTGTAAATATTTTTCACCGAATTGTTGGAACATCAAGAACTCGTTTATGAGGTGTTGTTATTCTTGAAGCACGATTCAGATCTGCCTCTATTGCCCCTATCAATTCTATTGAATACATTTCGTGAGAATAAGTGATGTGTGAATGTATAATTGTATGATGTTAGTATGATTTGTAAGTGTTCGGTGCAGGTGAAGTTCGTCATTAATGAAGGACAATAAGCTAATGCCCTTACGAAGGTTATCGAGCTGTTTATCTTCTAGTGTTTCTGCTGCTTTCCTAGCTCGAGTTCAGATGCACTATGTTCTTCAGCCTTGAGTTTTCCGATCGGAATGCACCTTGCAGCTGGTAGAATCAAATCTACTGGACGCACCGTGACGTCACATCCGGATGAAGAGCCAAGGTCCCTGCTACCAGGTGTTTTCAATGTCCTGCTGATCCCTCTGTGGATACCCAGCCTGAAACAATAAACGTAAAAAAGCTTCGCTGTTGGCTATTGTTTATTGAAGTATTCAAGAGGTTAAGTGTTCAGTTTGACGAGTATAAACAAAAACTGCACGCACAGAGACTATGGAAGAAGCAAACAAACTCGAGCTCTGAGCTGATTTGTGGTCGCAAATTGAATACCTCTGCCATTGTCTTTCAATGCAACTTTCTGAGCCATCCCAGGTTTATTAGCTCAGGGACCTCAAGAAACAATCACCGCGATGAATCTGGTGTATACGGGCTGAGCAAATCTCGCCGTGGACTCCGGGAAACCAGTTTGGTCTGGGCGATTTCATCTCCAGACGCTATTGTTGAGCTAAGACCTACCGCTACCCGAAATTCCAAAACTTCGTGGCACCAGCACCACCAGAAGCGTGCAAAATTATTCTGCAGAATGGGAGAGGAGCGGAGAAGAGAAAAACAGGTTGAATGAAATAATTAATTCGCGATAAACGGAGAAATATTTTGGTGAGACGACACGACGGGTCAGTCAACTCTTGACGCGCTGAACAAAGCTACTTCTGAAATGTACGGTGAAACGTTTAGAAATACTGGTTTGAGGGACATAATTGTCTTCTAGGTGTTTGCCCACCAGGTTTAAAATGTAAAAGACTTGGTAATTCAGGTCTCCCTTGAGGAACATATTTGTTTTAAAAAAATAAGAATTAGACGATCCCACTTCTAAAGAACAACTAAAGTAACTGAATTTTGTTGTAATTTGAAAACGTCTTTCGAATAACATTTGTGAATTTTGGTCTCTAGCTTTTCATTTTGTAGCTTTCAAATTGCTTTCATTTTGTCATTTTTTTCTCATGAATCCCCGGTTTCTTGTGTTTCCATTTTGAATGACTCCTACTTACTTATCTAGCATTCAATTTCAATGCTCCTATTGAAATTTTTCGAAGAAAAGGTAAAGAAAAACTCAGGATTCTTTGTTACCTCAATTTTAATCTTTCATGCCATTGACATAAACAATCTTGAGAATTGGAGAAAAAAAAGGAGCGAAAAAGTTCTTCCTTGCCATTTTAACTTGTATTCACATCAGTTATTAAATAATTGATAAACAACAAACGAATATTCAAAGTATTTTGCAAATTAATCAGCTGGTAAAGGAGAAAAGCAAACTGATCAACACAATTTGCTGAAGAAGAAAACGTAACGTTCAATCTTGGAACAGTGTGACCACCTGAGTGTGGAAGTTAAAGATAAACCCCCAGACGAATTGTTACAGGGTGTGAACAAAAATTAAATGAATACCTAGTAGAAAACGTTATGTCAAGTTCAATGACTCTCCATGATCAAATAAATGTGACTCTGTGTTGACTAACTCAATCGAACGGCGAGCGATAAAACTGGAAGGTCAGTTGTGTGACTTCCAAGCATTGCAAATTTCATAGCGGATTGAGTTAAAAAAGAAGGTCCTCAGTAAAAATGTATGATGTTTGGGTTGTTTGGCAACAAGCCGGTTTGATTAAACATTAATGTTTCACTGTAGAACATTTAGGGTCAAATTAAGAAATAGGAGTAAGTTGAAATGAGCCAGACACGTCCTTAAGTCGGAGTTTCAGCCAATCACAGCTAACTAATGCCCGAATTGAGGAACACTCAAGTGGCTTATCTCAACTTTAATCCTGTTTTATAATCTGGTTTTTGGGATTTTATGTTTTTTATCATCATCATCATAGTAGGGTGGCGTCATCGTGAACGATGGTAGCCATCAGTGGAGGAATGACTCAGCTACCACTGTCTTTACAAGGAA
The DNA here is from genome assembly GCA_024516035.1 of Bactericera cockerelli. NCBI lineage: Eukaryota > Metazoa > Arthropoda > Insecta > Hemiptera > Triozidae > Bactericera > Bactericera cockerelli. The sequence continues at coordinate 27,725,090 of CM044955.1, read as the reverse complement.
GCTAATAATTGACAAGGCCCCCCAGAACCAAGCCAATGCTGATGTACTCCCTGTGTATAATCCCCCAGCCAGACAAATGTTTTTTTTATCAATTCAAATAGAGAATGCTTTTGCTGAGTTATATGTTCAGTAAAGTGAGTTCTTTGCTAACATGAGTGAGGAGGTACATGGCTCTCTGCGGACCCTGTATTCTGATTCCGGTTTCATCCTGAGCGTGCAACAGGTTCCTGGTATTGTCCTCCCCTCCCCTCCTGAGCATCTGCACCCTCCTCAGACAACCCCAGCCTCATGCAACCCCCAGCAAACCGTCCTGTTCCGCAACCCCTTTTCTTAGCCAGGACGGGGTAGGAAAATCGATAGTCCTGGGTGTTTGTGTTTATATCTTCCTCTCTCTTGATTTGCTTCGAGAGGATGCTTTTCCGTGTGAATACAATCTGGAGTGATGTAATGGTGTACTGACCTTACACATACTGGCTGTAAACATGGGAACATCAGCACGATCCATGGTTGTAACCAGCTTACATACATACATGGTATATTTTTATGTAAATAGAAAACGTAGATATACAATAGTGCACTCTATTGTATCATTTGTATCCATATTGAGATTTGAGGCAGACTAAAAATAATGACATCGATTCACAGTTTACTTGACCTATAAATTAATAATAGTCTTCGAATAGTATATTGTTCTCTGTTTCCTGAGCCCACACTTCGTATTTTCGTGATTTCCGATTCTTATTAACATTTTTTTTTTTTTTTTAATGGCTTCATAGGATTTCCTAATTACTTTTTAATGACAATATTTATTTATGCATATTGCGTTTCAAATCATTTTGAATTTTTATAGGTTCTGCAAAATTCAGCCCATTATTATCATTCATATATCTTTTTAGTTACTATGGAAATATTTTTCCATTTACTTTTGTCAGTTTTCCCGTTTATCAATCGAACGTGGATTTATCCCGTGTTTATCTTTGGAAGAGAAAAAATATGTCCTATGATCACGGAAGAAGTTGAGATCGCTGAAGATATTTACTCGAAGATGTAAGAGGAAGTTTGACTAGGGGACGGGCGGACAAACAAAAGACCGATCAGGGAAACGAAGAACTCCCTCAAGAAACACAAAGAGTTCCAAACCAAGCGTCTTAATCTTGTTAGCAATACCAAATTCTAAAGCAAGGGATGTTTTTATAGAATTGAAATCCTAAAATCGCTGCTTTAAAAAACAGACATGCGTAGGTGGATTTGAAATGTCTGAAAAAATGTCTTTGTTGTACAATCGCGTATGTGTACGTACCTCTATGTGTAATGTGTATATCTACTTTATCAAGCATGTCGTAAATTTGGAATCTATTGTGTTGCTTGTTCAATAAAAATGTCTCAATGGAGGGGCGCATTACGATTCGGCCCAAAAAGGTTTATGAAAAAGGTTTTCGATTTCAGGTAAAAAAAGGTCACCGAACGATTCGGCCCAGTGCAACATTCTAAGTACCGTACATATTGAGGGATTTTTTATTATTCAACATTAAATTACGGAATTACCTCTATGTATATCAGGCTTTGGCCTTCTATGTATTAGGCATGGCCTACTATGTATTTTACCTAATCCTACTATATTCTTGAGGCATGGCCTTCTATGTATTTTACCTAACCCTACTACAAACCTAAGGCATGGCCTTCTATGTATTTTACCTAACCCTACTACAAACCTAAGGCATTGCCTTCTATGTATTATCCCTAACCCTACTATATTCTTGAGGCATGGCCTTCTATGTATTTTACTAACCCTACTATATTCTTGAGGCATGGCCTTCTATCTAACCCTACTGTCAAACACTCAAATAACACTGATAACAAAGATGACTGTTACTATAGTTCAAAACAATAACATCGTGAACACCGCCATTGTTCTCAGTTCTTTCAGGGCAACGTTTCCATACTATTTTATAGGATTTTTTGGTGGAATGAAAGTGGGACTTTTTGTTAGAATGAAAGTGGGACTTTTTGTGTGGGATCAAAACTTGATAGTGTGTTTTGGACGAATCATGCTATGGAAAAGGTCTCCTCAGTAATTTGGGCCGAATCGTGAAGTTCCCAATGGAGGAAGTTCTTGGAGAAGAAAAGGTCATTAATTCACCCCCTCTACAACAGAACTTAATTAGTCGATAGCTAAAGTGCTTCTTCACTCTGACGCTAAAACAAAAACACTGGAAGTGAACTATCAGGCTCACCCTTGTTGATAACTTAAGTAACCACATTACATTCCTTTCAGTTATAGTATTTTTGACTATAAGACTATAACTACTATTATTCAGTAAGAGAGTATTCTGCCAGTTTATGCAAAGAAGGTGTTCCTGATACTTAGCATTGGAACGTTTTCGGTATCTCTTGATATTGAAGAAGTAAGACTATCTTGCCAGTTTCTATTACTGTAAATGAAAAAGATGTCATTACTTTCATAATTATAAAGCTTTATGCTTTAGTGTTAGCCTCGTTAGTTGGGGGTTTTTAATCAAACTATCCTTGCATTCTTCTTGATAATTACACAGCAATCTACCGATAAAATTGGTTCCAGGAGTAAGTGTTGGTTTAAAAATGTTTGTGATTTTTGTTGAACTAAATCGAAATTATTTGATTCTTCCTTATATTTGATCGATTGGTGTTTTCATTACTCTAAATCCAAAATATCTGTTGATTTTCCCCAAGAAATGCGTAGTTAACCAATTTGTTCACAATAACACGTGAAAAAAAGGTGCTTTTTTGCTCCAGATTCAAACTATCTGTTGGTTTTTTCTCATATTATTTGCTTCACTACTACACACTCTTATTTAGTTACTACTTCATCCCATGTACGAGTATATGTTTTGAATTCAACAAGTTTGACATCTAATGTATGTTGTTAATGAGAGATACAGTTTTATTATAAAACGGTGCTGCCCACATATTTGAAGGTTGCTTAAAAACTCAACATAACAATCAATACATAAAGAGTACATTTTTTTATATGCATATTTTCTTTCTCAATTAGTTAGTATAGATGTGAAATTTTACTATTTCAACACTGTCACAAATAATAGTTTGTGATAGTATTTTTAGTAAATTCTTGGGAAGGTTCAACTTGTCAAAGAAATCTAGAACACCTTTGGATATTTATACATTATAGATATCAGTGTTCTCTACTCCAAATATCATCAACATATCATCCACAGAGGTATCTGTCGATTTCTTCAGTTCATTTCTCGACATCAGAACAGCTTGCATGGTGCTAGCTAGCTCGGTGCCTGAGGTGCGGAAGTAGGTTTGGTAACATCCTTCGTGTTGAATATCCTTGCATGGCGGAGGCGGGTATGAGCACGAACTCGATTCCTTAGCGACTCCTTTGCTTCCAACACGTGGTTTCCTTGAGTGGCATGCAATATGGAGGTAGTGTAGGACCGTAGGATATGGGAAGTGGTGAAACCCTCTTTGAAAGGAGAATATGAAATGAGATAGCATGAACTCATTTAATTCTAATAGGTATTATTAATGCTCTTCTTTTTTACTCTACAACTGTACAATCTGTACATGCATTAAACGTTGAACATACAATTCTACGTACAACATAACACTTCAACTTTTTTATATCTCTGTGGACTGTCTAGATAATGCGTTTAGTTTAAAAAAAGAAAATGTTGTGATCCCAATGTCGTCTATTATTTTCGTGCCTAACCTAGACATTATTTGTGATCATGTTTGAAGGCTAAATACATAAAATCTAGTGCGCTTGTGTAAGAATGTTTTGGTTTGATTTCCAACAAATGTATGCATTTTTTAAAACCTTGTGGAAACTTTATATATTGATATGTAAATTAGATACACATAATATTTTGGAAAAGCTATACCGTCTGCTTTTTACGGTAAAAAATGGTGTGATGGTTCTTTTTATCCTCAATATTACTATCAGCTCTTATTTCATCGATACGTTAAGACTTAGTTTAATCTGTGAGAGTATTGTATTATACTATGTAATTGTATGTTTCCATCGTCATATACTTTAAGTTGAAAATAAATTGATTAAGCATTGGTATTCGCAGTAAAGAGCCTAACTGAGGAATCAAAGGGCTCATTAGTTTGAGCATTTTTTCTTTGGGTTATTGTTTCCACGTGTCCCATCATATTATCAGAAATGCATACTCAGCTTATCAGCAATATCAGCACACTCGCTGTGTAACATGTGTAGCTGATAAGTAATTTCAAATTTCTTGCTGTGGTGATGTTTGAAGTACATATTTTGAGTTTTTTTCTTCTATTGTTTTTATTGAAGTCTTGTTGTTGACACGTTCACATATTTTCATCACCATTACTTCAGCGTGGCCCAGTATTTCTGTCAAGTGCTCCACTTAATACAATACCTACTTTTATAATTGTTTTAGCCTGGCTTAGCTTATTGTATGTATATTTAATTATTAGATTTTAAGTTAGGTCCCCAGATGCACTTCAGAAAAATCTAAATCTCTTTTCTGTTATTGAAAGGTTATGTCCTTTGGATGGGAGTTCTTGGTATTCCAATTCAATGTATCTCATCTTCTCAGATAATTGCACTTCTAGAAATGGCGTGTTATCTCTTTGCTTGACAGTGGGCAGACTGGCCATGTCCAGCTCTGGTGTGGGAAGGTGATCATAGAAAACTCTTTGCTTTGGTTTCCATTACTTTCCTACGAGGTGGCGGCGTTGGTGGTTGAAGCGTGGACAAAGAAACTGTGAAATACTCTGGCTGTTCTTAGCTATAGTCATATTGCCATGGAGATTAATAAACAATGGAGTCCAGTTAATAATAAAAGCCGACCTCTGTGGCTCAGTGGTTAAGAGCATTGGTTGTTGACTCGGAGGTTGCGGGTTCGAATCCCGGCCGGAGCGGAAATTCTGACCGAGTTTTTTATTTCATGGTTTTCGATGGTCGCCAAAGTTGATGTTTACATCAAGTTTATTCAAGGCCTCTTTACCGATTCAAAATTTGAAATGTGCGAATTCATCTGAAACGTCTTCTACGATTAAATAAAATCCTCTTGTAGATAAAATTCTCGATGCATGAGATTCATCCTTAAGATGTCTTCTTTGATGTGTTTATTAAGAAAGAACAATATTTTAATTACAGGTTGGGTGATGTTAGCTAATGACGCTCGTTGGTATTCTGTATTCATTCCTGAGCTGTGTACGTGCATTCAACTTTCGGGTCACAAGTTCGCGGCGAGGGAAGGGATCGACCTGTCTAGACAGACTGACTGCATAGCAGTTATATCTAGGTACCTCTGCTGAAATTTCCATAGGGAAGGGTTGGGTGGAAGAGAGCGGGGAAGCTGGGGGTGTCTTGTTTTTCTTTCCTCCCAATAGAGATTGTGTTGCAAGTTTTTTTTTTTTTTTTCTTGATGTTAGCGTTGGAGTTTTTGACAGTAAAGAATTCCAGACGGTTTCATTGTTTGTTGTTGATGTTGATCAATGTCTCTTTAACATAGACATAATTTGAAGCGGGGTTTTCTCATTCATTCAGAGGAAACTCACAAATCTGCTACTTAAATGTACCCCATCTAAGGAGAATTGATTGACACCAAAAAATCGCACCCAGGACCTACGGTTACAGAGTTAAAGCAAATTGTTGGTTATGGAAATTCACCATACTTTTATTTTCTACTCCCGGGTATCGCCACTATCACTTAAGTGAAAATCACCTACCCAATCTTCATATTACTCGATATTGGTGAACTTCAGTAATCGAAAACTGGTGTATGCAACGTGCCATCGACGCCGACTCTGGTTTGCTACATGTTGAACGTCAACAGTTTCATACTTAGGGCCGTCCGAAGAACAGTTTGCATCGGACAGTTCTTTTATGCCTAATGAAGTTGCCGTTGTTGTCCCCGGTCAAGATTACTAGACAAACAGGTTTGTTCTGTACCAGGTGCTGACCTCTCGTTGCCAGTGAATTAATTCAATGACACACCATTCATATTCTTGGAAATGGTTGGTTTACATATTTTCTCTTCTCAAGTTCAGATTTACTAAGGGCCTGAATTATAAAACAGGATTAAAGTTTATAAGATAATTCAGACTGTCCCTCAAGTCGGACTAAGTAGTACGCTGTGATTGGTTAAAAGTTTGTCTTGCTGAGGGAGTGTATTTTTTTATATTTAAATATGAGTGTTTCACAGCTTTTTTTATTACGTAGCCATTAAACAGGAGCTACTGGAGACGCTTGTGATCTGTCATGTAACTTGTCCATCCCGTTGTATGCCTCCCCTCTAATGGGTGAGAAGTGACAAAATATTTTCCATTTAGGTGCTGGGTCAACACGAGCGCACCGGAAGGTATCCCTTACAAACAACTGAATACGGGAACTTCCGCATGGCAACCGAGTGCTCAACCACTGAGCTAATACCGCGCTTTGGTTTATCTTGGTTGTAATCTCATTTTATAATTCGACTGTATGTCTCTTTAATCTCATCAGCTTCCTCTGTATGATTTTCGCTGTTTCTAAAGGGTAGTTTTCCGTGCGTGTCCAGTGTCCAGTGTGTCCACAGAGATTTTTTTTTTTTTTAATAACGATTATAATCCTAGCCCTAGCTTATCATAACGATTTCAATAACTTTTTCTTTGAAAAGGGCGTTCTTCGCAACTCGCCACCTCTCTGATATTCTAACACCCAGGTGCTGTAATTGAATTGTAACATATTTTTAACGAAGAAATTCATCCCATGAATTTATTGGAAAGGGTCCTTTAGAATGACTTTAGACCCAGTTAGTTCACAAAACAGAACGACTGAGTTGAGGGTGACCTCGATAGTATGGTGGTGGACTGACAACACGATGAACTGAAGTGCTGTAGGATAACTAGGGTACCCACTGGTAAGTGTGGTAAGTCGAGATCTCTCTGATTGAATCAGCGGTGAGTGTGGTGAGAAATTGAACCTATTCTAGGAAGGTACTTCTCACTTTGACTTTGCGTGGATGGTAAAATTTCTTTCTCTTTTGTTGTTGTTGTTGTGTTGTAGCACCGACCTCAGTAGCTTGATCGATAAGGCGGCGGACTTGTAACCTGTCAAGTCCCGGTTTCAGCGTAGATTTAGTAAAGCCAGTTTGAGTAGTTGTGATATCACCACCGGTCGCTTCCAGTGATGCGTGGTTGATTTTGTACGGGCTTATGGTTTATTGAGCCATGTCGGAATAGATTTTTCTTTTTTCTTCTAAATTATTTTCAATTATTGAATTATTTAAAAATATAACGAAACTTCACGTTTGATCTCTTATCTTAAGTCTTAAGATATTTGCCAAGTCAAAGTAAGAAGTACTTGGCTTCTTAGTATTTTAGCATAATTATTACTCCAGTTGGTAATTGCTGAGCATTCCTAGGTTTCATGAATGTAGATAGTTCTAATCACTGTACTGCTTGGAATGTGGAATACCGTGATATCTTGGACTGTGGTCAGAAATAGTGGGTATTCCCCGTTCCCACCGGCGGCCCTATCATTACCGACAGGTATTGCTTCTTCTGTGGCCAACCTTGCTCTGGACCTGCTGTAACCTCAAGTTTCCAGCAGATAGTCTAGCTGAAGTTATTCTCTTGATAGCGTTCTCTTGTGAAGATACTATGAGTATATCTATTGTGTTATACATAAAATTATATGAAGAGTACGAGTATATGAACGATTAGTGATATTATGAACTTGAAAAGATATAGTAAGTCAAGTTTCAAGAAGTCACGAAACCTCCTTTTAATTCTCATGAGTTAAGAAAGGTGATCTCGGATTTTCACTTGTGTGAGATGCCAAAAAACCTCGTTCACAATCATTTTGTACTTTAGAGATCTAGACTTTTAGAACATCATCTCACCTCTCTGGAAGTGATCGACCCAAAATCACTCCGCGATCAACTGGTTGAGCAGCCCTGCTCTATGATATGAAGAGACACGTGTGTGAGTGATATTCCTCCTATGGTATCGTTGGCATTCCTCACACATACACATGGCCTTAAAATTTGACCCCTTGACTCTCAGTAGTGCAAGAGAAGAAGGCAGAGATTAACGCAAGATAAGAAGAAATCAGGATAAGTGTGAAGAGATGCACTTAGGATAATTATGTATGTGCCAAAAGATGAACTGTGAGGATAAGTGTATGGAGTGAACAGTGAGACAGTGACTCACTTAAGGAGAACAATGTCGCTTCGTAGACTTTCTTAGTTTTAATGTCCTGGCATCAGGCAATCATCGGTTGGGTGGAAGAGCTAAGTGAGAATCCTGCCGTTAAAGCCATAAAAAAATCTGCTTTGTCTAGATAAACGATTTTATGATAGGTTTATTTTTCTTAAATTTTCCGTCTGATGTAAGTAGAGACACCAAATTGTTTTTCCCCTGAATGTAACCACAAGAATATTGTCAAGTTTTAATTATTATAATATTATAGTGTCTTATTTATGTATATAAAAATTATGATTATGTTTGCAAAGAAAGTAATAATTTCTTCTTTTCCTATTAGACATACTCATAAAATATGGGAAAAAACGACTTCTAGCGTAAAAAGAAGAAGAACCTGTAATAACATGGATGTCTTCATAATATGTACATTTTAGTACATATTCCATACTGTGAGCTGCTTATGCTCTCCTGTAAGGAGGTCATTGGATCCTTATTAGGTTCATGTGTAGTTGTGTAGCTACATATGAGTAACTTGAATCTTATATTTTCATCGTTATTATATAATAATAACACTCTTTAGTGGAAGGTAACCACCACGCGAAGATTAATGCTCAAAGCATTTTCTACCACCTAACCCTCAGTCTTGTTATTATGTGGTCACAAAGTCAAATTAATAAAGAAAATTTTATGCACTGGGAGGGATTCGAACCAACGGATCCCTACGTTACCTGGAATACCAGACTAGCGCGTTAACCACTTGACTAACAGTGCACGTTATTCACATTATTGTAGATTGTTGATATATAAAATAGATATACACATGTTTAGTACACTTTTCTTCAAAATACATTAAAGCGTGTCCTAAGGAAAAAGCTACCTACCACGGCGATATCGGTAATTTGAAGCTCCTTGTTATCATTGCTCATTTACAATTGTGCTACAAAATACACAGAAAATATACCTGTCGTGAGAAGGTTCATTTGTAGCTGTTTGGTAATTTGAGGGCGAAATGAATAGTCAAAATCGATAACTTAAGTCATTGCTTTTCGCATCGGTTTTCCCCATCTTTACAAAACGTCTATTAATTTCACCCTGAAACTTCATGTAAGTGCAAACATGATGTAATGGTTGGGTAGAAGAGATTGTCAGAGGCAATCTGTCGCCCTTTAGTTAGTACACAAATATGTTTTTGTTTATTAATCTATTTTTTACCCTTCTATTTCTATATTGTTTCATTTTTTTTTTTTTTTTTTTTTGTAATATTTATTTGTTTTACGGTACAAGTGTACAACTGTACATATATTATGTTTTTTTTTTCTTCTAATAAACAATTTAATGGTAGTAATAATATGACTGTATTGTACAATTTTCCGTCTCTCTCTCTCCTTGTGTTTAACAATATCTCGTCTCTCTCTCTCTCTCTCTCCTTGTGTTTAACAATATCCCGTCTCTCTCTCTCTCCTATTCCCAGATGGGTGTGCGAGGACTTCCCCCAGCTGAAACTGCCGTATTACGAGACCACCAGCAACCTGGACACCAAGGACTTCGACAGCATGAAGAAGCTCTGCGACAAGTTCAACCGGTCCATCGACACCATGCTGCAACTGGTGAGTTAAAGTTATCATATATGTTTCTTTTTTTTAAGTACCTACTTAAGATGACTTTAACAAGTAAATACTCGTAGTGTGGTTTTTTTATAGCCTCGTACCTAATTGTGCCCTGGAACCGCTTTCGCATTACTTCAGGGCACTTTACCTTTACATGCATGCCATCCCGGAAACGAAAAACTCGGTCAGAATTTCCGCTCCGGCCCGGATTCGAACCCGCAACCTCTGGGTCAGTAACGGCCATCATATAATTATGTGTTAATTACTTTCAAGATATCACAAAATACTATTCAAACGCGCTTTACTAAATCCACGCTCAAACCGGGACTTGAACCTCCGTCCTTCCAGGTTACAAATGCGCCGCCTTATCAATCAAGCTACTGAGGTCGGTGAGTTGTCCCAGAGAACAAGGCGTCGGGTGTCGTCAATTCAAAGGTGGCGAGTTCGAAACTCAGCCGGGACATGCATGACACGTTATTCTGCCATACCGACCTCAGTAGCTTGATTTATTGCAATTTTCTTCGAAATCGCGTTTTTGACAGTTTCGGGGTCATAAAAATATGCTGCTTCATTGGTGAAGAGCCGTTGGCTCTCCGATAGTTAAAAGTTTACAAAAACGGACCATATGACAGATAGCTTGACAATAAGGTGACAACGTTTCCCCTGCAATTTTGAAAAATGCAGATAGCTCGTTTTTTGAGCGAGCCCTTCAATTGCCGACTTGAGGTTATGGAAAAATTAATCTTCCATGTTTTACCACCATGTTGCTAGAAATAATAAGGATATTGGTGAGGAAACATGAATTATTTCAATGACTTTCCTTTTCTTTGCCTCCTCGCTTTAAAACAACATTTTTGTCTGTCATCTCCTTTCAATTCTGTTTTGTTGTAAATATAATGACATTTCTTTTTCAATGACCTTTGACTTACATTTATATAAAATATTTTTTATGATTTTCTACGAATTTTCAATGTTTCTGATTGTGTGGATGATGATGGAAAAGTTGTAGACTTGATATTTTTGCAATAAATCTATCTGACTGACATCAAAGTTAAATAAAGGAATCTCTATACTTGTATTGCCTACTTAAATATCCATTATGCCATATCCACACTTTTCTTGGCAATCAAACACCTCGGCCGAGGTGTGAAGAACGCCAATACAAAGAAAGAGACAGCCCGGCAGAGTGTAAGGTTACGGAAAACAGAGTTCCCATGCATTTCATGTACTTTCAGCCAGCGAAAAGTTCAGAAATTTCACACGAATTTCAGAAATTGCAGAAATGGGCTCTACGTTGAAAAATAAGTTGATTTTTGTTTGACTTCCTAGGACAACGGGAACCCTATTTTCGAGACCCCCCAACAATCGTGAAAGACAAGAAAATATTCATATATATATTTTTTTTTTTTTTTACTATTTTTTTAATACGGATCCTTTGAGACCTGACTTCATGTCCATAACTTGGCATTAAAGATTAAGTGAGGTGTCTAAACAGGATATAACGACAATGAGCCCAGACCAAAAAAAAATTCTAAAATTTAAGCTGGCGGCCCATTTGGGGGACCCCGGGTTTTGGGAGCCCAAATTGGGTAATTGAAAGATAAATCTAAGCTTAAGGGGCATCAAATTTAATGAAAGGTCTTGATGGGCTGATACCGAATTTATTTATTTCATATATGTTCATCCGGTCCACTACACTTTTCATTCGTGTTCATCCGGTACACTTTTCGAGTCCGACTGAACTAAAGTAAGTTATCATGTTTGTGTTAATCTCTTCCGTGATATCACAACTACTCAAACTCGCTTTTCTAATACTGCACTGAAACCGCGACTTGAACCACCGTCCTACAGGTTACAAGTCCACCGCCTTATCGATCAAGCTGCTGAGGTCGGTAGTCCGACTGAACCACCACAAGTCCAAGATATTCTAACGTGTGGATCCTCCTCCGTCTAATTTCGCATTCATTCGGGTTTCCCCTCGGGCAGCTAGACCACATTCCAGTGGTAAATTTCCCGCAAACCAATATTTCTGTCATGGTTAACTGATTTTATCTGCGCAAGTATCGCTGTGTTGAAACGGATACCTCTTTGTAACTGTTCACCAGTGTCTTCTGTTTTGTTATTTAAAGTGATTCTCATTCGATGCATGGAACGGTTGATTAGAAAAGCCTTCTTGCAAAAACAAGTGGAAGTATAGAAAAGTAAAGTGATTATGATTTTGTGAGGAAAAAGTAAAGTAATTCTTATTATGTAAGAAAGTAGGCAAAATATTACTTTCCTTGTCTTATAGTAAGGAAGATAGTCACTCTCTTTGTCCTATAGCTATCCCAAGTTTCAGTCATTGATTCGTTTTTGCGTCGGTCTGTAAACAGGATTATTATTTCACGAACGGTTAATCCTAAAGGACTTCAAATTGAAGGCCCCAGGGGCGGTATCGCTTTTTGGGAGTTCTAGCCAAACGGTTTAGTCGTATAGGACATTCGAACTGACTCAGTAGCTCGATAGAATAAATAGGAACTATCACCTAGAGTGGTTCGAGTTCCAACGAGTACGGTAAATTTTAGTAAGGCCTGTTTGATTAATTGTGACAGCGCTCTTGTAAATAACACAAATATGATGACCTTATAGTAACTCACTGAAGGGTAGAATCAATTATAAAAATACAGCACGAACGACAGGTGTATTCCTTGTTAATGTGCTTTACCAAGAAAAAAATATATATATATATAAAATTAATTCGAGAACATTTAAAGTAGGCTGATTTTATGTTGGCCTCAACCAGTCAACCTTCCTGCCATGAGATACATGCGCTGACTAAATTGACTTACATAGTCGTGACGGTACTTCATCCATATATTAAATCAGGTGCTCAATGAGCTAACAGCTGACAGGCGCGCGTGCCCCAGCCACACAACTGATACGCTTATCCTTATCCGTCACCGATTTGATCAATTAAAACTCGATCGGTCCAATTATCTATCGCTCTCGTGATACATTTCCAATCGATTGACTTTCCCCCGATCCCGCTTGGAACGATTCGAGTCAGGCAATCAGCAGCTAAGGACGAGACGCAATGAGACGATGCAATTAGTGCAAGGAAATGGAGTGCAGTCTCGTTACTGCAAGTGTGGTAATTATTTTGTAACCAAGTGCAGCGATGCAGTCTGAGCTGACGTAACGTTCAGCTGATGATAAATCCAACCTGTTGAACATGAATATGATGAACTGCCATGCCTTTTACAACTCGCACCTATAATTCGACAGTGAACTTGGTCTAATATATATGTGTCAGGTAGGAAGTATTCCTTGATTAAGACGACTAATGATAAAGTTGATTTAAACTAGCAAACTAAAGCAAAATTGAATTCCCACTTGTTTAAAATTTCCCATCAACAATGTTTCTTTTTCCCCCTCTTCTTATTTTTGGTTACCTTTAATTTGGGTGGCAGCCTACCAACACCTTATAACTCCTATTCAATTGAAAATCAAAGAGAATAAAATTCCATGGCTCTGGCAGGTTCTTGAACCTCGCCCCTACGGATAATCGAGCCGATCCTACAAGTACCACGGGGTAGTGAAAGGTCTCCCAGACACCAGGGACCAGTCCTGTTCTGGTTTCTTTAAGAGGTCTGACTAACCAAGGAGTGAGAGAGAGAGAGAGAGAGACTCGTTGGTTCTTCTTTCTGATGTAGTTGGGTTATTATCCTAACGGTTATCCCCTCTCTCTATCTCTCTCTCTTCTCTCTTGTAGTCCTCCGGTGATCCTTCTCTATCTCTCTCTCCTCTTCTAGTCTTCAGGTGCTCCTCCTATCTCTCTCTCTCTCTTCTCCCCTCCCTCTATTCCTCCTTAGGAAGGCGCAGGTGTATCATCCGATACAGAAAACAATTACCTACATAGGTTACTCCTGGACATGTAACATGTAACGTCAATGCTAGTTATAGAGCTTTGTTTTGACTGTCCACAGGAAATGTCATCATGCCAATGCTGGCAGTTCCTTACGTGTACAATGCTACTAGCTACAGCAACATATTGACCATGTCACTGAGGATAACAGTTGCAATTATGTTGTCTTTCTGGTTTTTTTCAACATGTCCGTTTTAAAAAAAATGTTGTTTCCTTGACTTTGAAACGACATGCATTTTTAATTTTTTAAGTTACATTCCTTGATAACCCACAAGAATAATTTTATTATCAATGGAAGATGGAAATATTTTGCGAAATAATAAATGAATATTTAAAATTCCTCACATTACCTAGTACAGAAATAAAGAGAATCAGTATAATAAACAGAAAAGTATTAAGTTTGAATTATTTGTGGTAAAGCAAGAAAGATCTTCCACAGAATTCCTCACATTACCTGTACAGTATTTTAAATTGGTCATCCTTTCATTATTCATCGTTTCAATGTTTTGAATTATTTGAATGCCTGATAACATTAAAACATATCAAATGGTTAAAAGAACATTTATCTCATGCAAGTCAGCTTTCAGTAACCCATACTCCGTACTGCTGAGTGCTGGTTTTCAGAACTGGAATCCAGTCATTGAAGTGTTTCGAAAGTGAAACCCACCGGCGCGGGAAGGCAAGGGTTAAAACTCTCGGAAAGCTCTAGTGAAAGCTGTCTAACGCCCCGCTACCCTCCGCTACTGCCACCCTCATCCTCCCTCTCTCCTCGCCCTCCTCCTGAATGATCAATACATATGGGTGTGAGAGAGACGCAGAGAAAGAGAGAGTGCGGAGGCAACCCAAGCTTCACTCTCACTTGTTTTGTCACCCCCACCTCCACACTCACCCCCACTCCTCCTCATTCACTCACTCACTCACCTCCCCACCAGAATGTAAGGCAAAGAGAAAATCGATACGTTTACCATCGCCGCGTCGCGCGTTTTTCTCGGAAAAGTTGAACTTTTCCTATGTAAACTTACAGTTCTGATGTACATATATAAGTCCATGTACTTTTCGACCGAGCACATAGTTTGCTTTCATATAGATAGATATCCCCCCTCCACTCCTGTGTAAACGCACATAATACATGATATACATTAACATACATTCAGTTCATGTACTTTTCGACCATGTATGTATGTAGTTTGCTTTCATAGATACACCCCCCCCCCTGCCTGCCCAGATGCACACTAAAAGCTCATCCTGCAGTAGGCTCGACCTTTAACAGTATGTTTGGGAACTTGATATTTATGACATATGTACATACATTAGGTACCTAACCTCTCCTCCTTAACACATCTTACGTAGACGTTCTAATGTTATTTATCATTGATTTTTGAACGTTTATATTAGTATACTATTCGACTTTTAACTATCATACATGTAGGTACAGTTTTTTTTTAAGACTCCAATCTTGTCCCATCTTCGAGGTGATTTTTTGATAAATAATGAGTAGGGCAATATAATTGACTGGTAACACAAGTCATGCAATTTTCTAATATTTGGTGATGAAATTCTAGTTTTATTCTAGATACAGAACATGTGTGGCTTTTGCAACTTGAACTTCTATGATACCATTGACCCCATCTCACTACAACTATATTGCTTTGTTGACATATTGTTTCTTAAATTCTCTACCGAAATGAAATCAATCATTTCCGGGTAATCGATTCTTCTGAAAAATATACATTGGTTCATCCTGGAGAAAGCTAATAAGTGATTGGCGTTCTTAATTTTCCTCACCAGCCTCAGCTCCTCAATTTTCCTCACCAAAAGCCCCCATCAAGGCTGGCCTCAACCTCTGCTCCACCTCCACTGATGGCGCCAGTAAACTTTTCTCTTCCGTTTCCTGTTTCTGCTCAGTCATCTTCCTCGCTCGATTTCTCATCCTCACCTTCCTTTCCATCGCTGTCTCCTTCAACTGCTTCTCTTCCTCTCCATTGAATTTCCTTTCTTTCATTCTCTTCCTCTTTGCCACTTACGTTCTCTGCTCCTTCAACTCATTCCTCTATTCTCTCCCATTCCTTTCTCACCTTCTTTTCCATCTCTGTGTCTTTCCTCTCCATTGAGTTTTCCTTTATTATTTTCCTCTCTACCATTTCTCCTTGTCCTCGTTCTTCTTTTCCGTATTTGCCCGTCCATTTTCTCTCCTTCCTCTATTTTTTATCAACAAAATGCCTCCCTCCATTTACAGTCTTTTCTTTTCTTCCCAAGGTTTTTGTTTTCTCCTTTCACCCCTGTTCCTCTTCTCTCTCTCCTGACTCTGTACTGTCCTTCCGTCACTCCTCTCCATCTACTGTCAGCGTTTCTCTTCCTGTTTCCTGAACACGTCTTCCCCATTCCCTCCCCACTCGTCTGCTCCTTTCCCTCCTTTGCCTCATTCCCAATTCCTTCTGCATCGTATATTTCTGTGTCGGAACAGAATCCATAGAGGCGTGTTTCCTTTTGTGTTTGAATTACGAGGCGCTTGGCCCATCTACATTATGGATTTTGTTGCATGCAGACGAACCGTTTTCATTCACATCTGAGTTGTAAAGGTTTTCGATTTCATACATAGATAAATGTTTATTCTGTCCCTCTTGATTTTTTCTTCGATATCACGTTCATACAACAACCATAGATAAATATTTATTGTTCCTCTTGATATTTTCCTTTAAGAAGAATCTGTTTCATGTTCTTTTCTACTGATGGTGTTTATAGTATTTTCAGCCCTTTTGTTCCAAAACTTTTATGTATTGTCTAACAAACACATCATATTTGGCCCAGACTTTGTTATGGCGTACTCCATACTTGAGGAAAATCCTAATAGCTAGAATTTCAACTATGCTTTTTTGAATTGTCGACAATGCATGTCGACGACAATATTTTTTCTTGGCAAATACTTGCTGAACAACAGGTGTCTGTAAAGAAATTCTGATGATAAAATCTGCAGTTTTCCCAAACACATGCATCTTAATCCCATTAACGGTAATGCACACTTGAATTTTGTTTGGCTTCCTACCTCGTCTAGGTCCCGCTCAGTATACTCGAAGTAACCATGAGTTATAAACATTGCATGGTTCGCCAATCTCAGAGAAGCACTAGATGCTGATATCGCACGAAACACAAACAATGTGCTGATATTACAAAAAGCACATTTTCTCGTGGCAGCGTTCTAGAGTGACTTAAGACTGAACCCAGAGCCTCACCTCACCAAGGTGCATTGAACTTAACATTGCCTCAGCGAGTCACTCTCGGTTTCCATTGGCTCCGGATCAGATCGTGAGGCATTGGGAGTTGTTCAGGACTTTAAGACGCACATCGGAGGAACTTTCTCTTCCATTGTGAGGAGTTTTATTGTTGGGGGACGTGCATTACTTTGGGTAAGACTTAGTTCTGCTCTGGTATGCCTAACTGTGTCTTCATCTGCAATGACTGACAGTGACAGTGCTTTATGTTTTGCGATGGAGCGGTAAATAACATTTGAGTAGTCGAGTTCTGAGTCCATCATTAGTTCCCATTGTCCGTCGTTTGCTGGCATTTTCTTTTCTAACTTTAAGTCAGTCAGTATGAACTTGTTCTTATAAGTTTGATTAATGATGTGTACCAAGCTTCGGTTCTGTAAGTCGTACTGTTTCATTTTCAATGCTACCATCCACCACGTCTTGCTTCTCAAGGAAGTTTCATGCAGAATGTTTGATGTAAGTTCTAAATCAGGTCCGTTAGGTCCGGTTTGCGTGCATTGGTTCTGCCTGGCTGTACAATTGTGCACATCAACTCGATTAGTCAAACTCCGGAGCTCTACTGATGATGTCTTCACAGTCTTTCATTGTTTGCTTTTCATCCTGTCCTACCGATGTCGTGTAAGATGGTTCAGAACAATACCCGTACACGCGCAGTGTTATTTTTAATCCTTCGCGTTTCGCTTGGCGTGCTACTTTGTTGGATGCAATACCTGTCAAGTACATGATTTGTTGCATGGTCATCATGTGTACGTTTTCCAGAGCGTTATTACAAGGAAATCAAATGACAGAAGCGTAGTTCGACAGAAAACAGGAGTTCTGCATGGGAAAAGTGAGGCGTGTAGTTTAATAATGCAAGTACGTGATGTAGTAATAAATTGCGTTATGAGAAACAGGACAATCTTAGAAGCCAAATAAAAATGGCTTGAGATGGGTCCTCTGATGTATACAAAAAATAAATGAAAAATAAAACAAATGACTTATTATTATTTAGTATTTTAGTAGATGTCCTAAATGAAAATTGCCTTAAAGTAACGCCGAATAAGAAAGACATTACTTCTAAGTATGTGACCTGCTGTTCAAAAAGAACTGCAATCAGGATACGTAATATATTGTGTTGTGAGCCACAGGACATGATTTAGTAAGATGCCCTAAATGAAAATTTCCTTACAAGAGCACCGAATAACGAATGTCGCACGAGAAAAAAGGGAGTAAAATGCTAAGGCATTTTTGGCTCGACTTTCATTTCAACATAAATCTTCCACAGCCTTTGTCTCAGAAACACAACACAGACTCAAGTTCAAGGGACTTAAAGTTTTCATATTCGACCTTGCCAACTTGTCTCCTGCGACTCGATGCATTCACTTGATGTCATTCCGACAGGTCCCCCTCCTGTTGCATTTCTGTGGAGTTACTTATGCAGCTGCAATTTCAAGACAATAGTGCACTGACTGCTCGAACAAGTAGATCTTCACTTGTGACTCGGCGAGCTTTTGCCAGGGCTCTCTCTCTGACCAGCTGGCATTTGTTGTGGAGGAGGGTGGCAAATGACTTGCGAAGAAAAGGGGGATGTGCACGTATTAATACACAGGAGGACGTGTATTGTTCTTATTAGTACAATAATAATATCATTACTCTCATTATTATTATAGTACCTATTGTTATTATTATTGTTCTTTATCATGATGTGGAGGGTGGAAGAAAAGTTCTCTAGGTGGAAGTGACACATGTGATTGTACGGAATAATCGAATGATGACGTCATTGTATCGATTTTTTGTCGAACCCCGTGAAGAAAATTGGTCACGGACATTGAACTGCGAAAGATTCACCCCTTTTACGCATATATGAACTTATACATCTGCTATTAGTGAAACTTGATAATATATACGTGTATAGAATTTCCTCTGAATTATTTATTGAATGCATCTTTTGAGATAAGAGAACCACATGAATTAATAATTGGTTTTCTGATTTCCGTACATGATTTATTTAGTAATAGTAATTATTTATCCATTGGTTAATTATTGTGACAGTTTTATTTTTACTTGATTGAGTTAAAATGCTCTTGTATGGGACCAATTTATGGTTTAGACTAGCCTAGCTGGCAGTAATTCAAGGATTCATAAGTTTCATATGAACTCTGATCTGAGACAAACTCAAAAAGAGTTTTTCGGCCGTTTGTATGTGATAAATTATTATGAAAAGAATAATAATATCACCTCATTTACACTCCTCGATTAGGAATCCAGCAGTAAGCCTAAGACATATTATTATGTAGTCTAACTACCAAATGGGGGTATAGCTTGTCATGTCATGACTATAACATGTCCCGGCTGGGTTTCGAAGGCGCGACCTAATGGCTAAATACTTATTGACTTTAAAAAATTCTAGGAATACTACCAGACTAACTATATATTCATGTATTAAAATATTATCTAATTTTTATTAATAAAATCCATTTATATTCATTTATAATCAACAGAACTCCGAAACAGCTGGACCAAATGAGTCTCAATTTGACACAGAGTCTCCTTTTTGGTACTTCGGTGCGTACTAAGAAAGGATTTGTCAAAATTCCAAATAGGACGCCAGCCACGGGCGAAAACCTGAACGGCGAAAAATGCCGGGTTTCTCCATGTATTTATAGTTTTCATAGATGGCAAGATAACTCATCTCCGTTCTCACGGTAGCGAGGCTTACTATAGGCGGCCATCGTTCGTCCGCTCATCAAGCCATTCATAGTTGTTTTTCTTGCCAGTACAGCAAGCAGTATTCCCCCCCGACACACGTGTTTGGCCATTTTACGATCCTGCCATCTCCCTCGCGAGTCATTGTTGTAGACTAGGGAAAGGGGGGGGGGGGGGGGGGCACGCGACCTTTGCAGTTCCTTGGGATGGTTCCCCTTCTTTCACGTATGTATGCTTCATTTGAATAAATTTTCAAATTAATACTCCTCTCCTCCCTCCGAACCCCCCCCCCCCTCCTTTCTTCTATTGTCTGCCTTAAAAGTTTGAGCTTTTCTGCTCTTTTTTCTCCCTAATTGTATCTGCTCAAAATCAGCCACTGGATATCCAACCTTGCCATTCATTGTATTTGTCTTGCGAATTTCATGTATATAGCCAGAACGCTCAAGTCAGAGTTTCAACCCATCACAGCTCACTTGAGGGACGTTCAAGCTTACTTGTGTTGTAATCCTATTTTATAATTCGGGAGAGGTTAGAAAACTCTTTCATAGTCCGCCATCTCCGCCACTCTTGACTCTCGAACCACGACCTCCAGATTACCGTGTCCTAACTGAGGCTGTTGAGAGTGAAAGAGCAACCAGTAATATAAATATTTTGTAAACTAAAGGATTAAGTCAACTCTCACTATCAGTTGAGCCTTGCTATCTATTTCGGTGCATCTTAAATACGGTTTTGAAGTATTAGTGAAATAATATGTAGGTTACAACAACACGAGGCAATTCATTCACTTTCTGCTTCTCTCTCTCTCTCTCTCTCTTTTTTCTCTCTCTCTCTCTTTATCTCTCTCTCTTTCTCTCTCTCTCCACACCCACACACACACCTGAATAAAAAGCGAATGTGTGTTTGTTTAGAAAATGTAATGTAGGCCAAAAATATGGCTCCGGAAGGTGCATTAGCCTGTATTAAATACGAGAATTCGTCCGATTTTTTTCTTCTTCTACAAGTGTTTACTAGATTTGCATGTACATAAGTTGTACTTAATAAAATTGTAACATAAACCCCATGCCCCCTTATAGAACTTAATAATCTTTCACATTGTTAGCAATTGGTATAGCATGGCTAAATAATCTTATGTGATAATAACCCAAAGTGTTTCAAATTTATTTGTGATTTTTTTTCAATACCTTTTTTTACTTTTTTGATAGATACTATTTTTTGATATTTTTTGATAAAAAAAAAATCAAGTTGTAAAACTAAACAAATAAAATTGACTTCTTCTTTAGGATAGTAATCAAGAGAACACGGGCGTAAGCCAGTTTTTGAACTCCACAAGTACATCACAAAAAGGCGTAACCCGACCCTTCTCCATTAAAGAGAAAATTGATCAAAATAATGACAATATTGATTTGATAGTCACAGTTAAATAATCAAATTTGGCAACAGAAAAAGTTCGTATGATCATTCACGGGTACAGGGAAGTGATAATTTTCCTACCGTGAACAGAAAATTTATGCACAAGAAAACTCATTTTGGCTCTCCTGTAAAATTTCGAAAATGTGGTTTACGCCTCTTTGTGTTGTCAGAGGCGAATTGTAACATAAACCCCATGCCCCCTTAGGCCCTTATAGAACTTAATAATCTTTCACGTTGTCATTTTATTTATTTATGCTCCATTCGCTGGAAACTCACAAATCAACTACTCAAATTAATCTCACCCAGCCTGAGTGAGGCCGGGTATAGCTAGCACGAAAACATATTACGATGTTTTTGATCAATTAATAAAAATTGGTCAATAAATAGAATCCTGCAAAAATACATTCCGGCCCAACCCACGCTGGGTAAGGTTAATGTGGGTAGCAGGTTTGTGAATTTCCTGCGAATGGAGGGTAACACCCCCGTCGAGGTATGACCATGCAGTTGAAAGCGACATTAAGCCCGCATTATAAAAAAAGAAGAAAGTACCTCGTCGAGACATGACTGATGTTAGCTTTGTTCCCAAGTACAAAGACCTGTCCTTAAGAATCAGGCATTCTCCGTCATCTAAGTGCTTTATGGATCGTTATATCACCTCGGTGACTTATCACGGCCAAGATAAGAAAGCACCTTCTTGGTCACACTTCACAATATCTGCTGATATGCGTTTTATGCTCATGTTATCGTTATGTTATCGTTTCTGATAATGAGAATTAGGCCTAACGTCTTTGTGATAAGTCTGATAAGATTACGTTGACGAATGTAAATTTGTATGTGTTAATAGCTTAGTATGCAAACTTTACTCATTTAAAATTCTAGGGCGAAATTAATAGACAACATCGATAACTCAAGTCATTGGCTAAGCGTCGGTTTTCCCTATTTTACACAGTACGCAATCCGTGAAATCCAAAAGGATAGAATCCTAATTTCGAGTTACCGGGATTTCAAGTAAATGAGTCATTGCTAAGCGTCGGTTTTCCGTATCTTACACAGTACGCAATCCATGACTTAGCGCCACAGAGGTATTACAAAAACGTCTATTGATTCCGCCCCTAATGTTCAGATGTAGGTATTTTAGGGCGAAATCAATGGACGTTTTTGTAATACCTCTGTATTACAAAAACGTCTATTGATTCCGCCCCTAATGTTCAGATGTAGGTATTTTAGGGCGAAATCAATGGACGTTTTTGTAATACCTCTGTAGCGCTAAGTCATGGATTGCGTACTGTGTAAGATAAGGAAAACCGACGCTTAGCAATGACTCATTTACTTGAAATCCCGGTAACTCAAAATTAGGATTCTATCCTTTTGGATTTCGAGTGAGCGGGACTTTACTATAAGTATAGCAATACCTCTGTAGCGCTAAGTCATGGATTGCGTACTGTGTAAGATAAGGAAAACCGACGCTTAGCAATGACTCATTTACTTGAAATCCCGGTAACTGGAAATTAGGATTCTATCCTTTTGGATTTCGAGTGAGCGGTACTTTACTGTAAGTAGCAAAATGACGAATAAAAAAACATCAAGTGTGGCTTTTTTGCACTTAACCCCTACTCTACACGATGAGGTATTGTCGTACTTCATTTCAGGCTGGAACTCGCTGCCGCAAATATTTCGTAGCCAAAAGTGTCAGGTCTCGTTCTGCGAAAGCGATGTTGGTGTTTCGCCATTTTCCGTCGTTGTCAAGTTTCACTTCCGGTGTCGGATTTTCTTTACCAACTCCTCAAGGTCACCGGCTGAGTTCCTTATCAATTGGCCACGTTATCAGGACGACGCAGGAGGGGGGGGGGTTGATTTAGTAATTATTACCTGTGAAAAGCTAATGATGTTTCGTGTATAAGTTGCACGTAAGTGACGTATATGCGTGCCAAAGTCCGATGTGATGAGCAGTTCGGATCACGTCTCGTGTAGCTGTTCTTTTATTATTATTATTTTACGCTTCATTTTATAAGACAAAGTAAAATGTATACAGTACAGTACAAAGAAAAAATAAATAGATTGAACAATGATGAAACAAGAACAAAAAAGAGAATAATGCGAATGTCCTAATACCTAAAGGGCGGGAGTATTGCCTGTGGCAATCTCTTCCACCCAACCCTATTCTTTAATAGCGGGCTGTCGCCCGCTTTGCGGTCCGAGGCATGGCCGTGAAAGCAAAAAATCCTTTTTCGCCAATAGCAGGTGTTGTAGTGGGAATTTCAAAAAATCCCATTTAAAAATATTGCACATTTAGACTATAAGACAAAGCTACCTACCAAATTTCAGCTTCCTAGGACTTACCAGTTCGGAGAAACAGTGATGATGAGTCAGTCAGTGACTTTGACATTTATATATTAAGATATTCCTTTCTTCCTTTGTATTTTTACGCCATGTTACCCTAATATGTACTTAGAAATTAACATAAATATGTAGGTTATTACGCGAAATATATTCACCGCGCCACGCCCGTGAGTGTGCTGCACTGCTGCACATAGCATCTCCCCACACTTATACATGGGTAGCATTGACTCGCTCATAAAATTCGCACACCTCACACTGATTTTATGGGGTCATTATTTTTAGCTTTGACCTCCAAAATGCAATTTCGGCACTCGACACCTTCCATGTTGGTATTTTCTGTGCTGCTAAAATCTATTAATTCAACCTCGGTGACAATGGCGATACAAAGAGTATAGTATATGCACACAAAGAAGTTATGGACGCAAGTCGTGGAGGTTTCAATTAGAGGAAACATGTCCAAATTTCCAAATTTGAGTCTAAATTTAAACACACTCAATGAACAAAGATCGAGGTCGTTAAATGAGATGTTTACTTGATATAAATACTCGTACACAATGTACCTAAGTACATTATTTCTACATAAGTACATAAATTTTTATACAAGTAAACGTTTTAGTTAAAAAAAATGTGTGACAATTATTATCATTTGCTCTTATTTTATGCTCACAAACAATATAAAAGTAGAGATAAGGTTCAATTTTTTGTCATTTTTGTGAAACAAGAGCCTAATGAATTTTTTCTTCCAACACCACTATTATAATTTAAACTAGAATGCCGCACTTTTTATATACAAGCAGATAAGGGCCGAACTATAAAACATCAGGACTGCAACAAAAATAAGTCAGGACTGTCCGTCAAGTCGGGCTAGAGTGCGCTGTGATTGGTTTATGCTTGCTGTAATCCTATTATATAATTCGTGTCTTTACACATGTGTCTTCACAACTGCAATGTACCTCAAACAGCGCCCCAACGAACTTACCTACCAGAATCCAAATCCATAGAATGTAAAATCTTACGTATAAGATTGCTACTCAAGGAAAACTACTGAGGTAGGTTTGATCGATGAGTCGGTGGACTTGTAATCTGGAGGTCCGTGGTTCAAGTCTCGTTTTCAGCGTAGATTAAGTAAAGCCAGTTTGAGTATTTGTGATATTACGAAAGTGATTAACACAAATATGTATTGCACTCAATAAATGGTAGTTGTGCTCTTGTAGTCAAGTGGTTAACGCGCTAGTCTGGTAATCCAGGTAGCTTAGGGATCCGTTGGTTCGAATCCCAACCAAGAGCATGAATTTCTCATCATTAATTTGAGTTTGTGACCACATAATAATAAGACTCTTAAGGGTTAGGTGATAGAAAATGCTTTGAGCATTAACCTCACCTGGTGGTTAACTTCCACTAAAGAGTGTCACTATTATTATAATAAATTACTCAGGTAACATTCATTAGTAGATACGCACAGGTATGAATTTGTGTATTTTTGTACTGAGTGAAGATCTCAGAGTGCACGACACTTGGTCACATGTGTCCATGTACCGCGATTTGAAATCTCAAAGTCATTGTAAGGTAGTTTTTTATAGACGCGAATTTTAGAGTTTGGTGTCGAAACTCGAACTGTATCATCGAGAGGTCGTTTACACGGAAAGAAATGCTCTTTCGGTCTGGTCGTCATGTCTTCTTGTAAGCATCTTGTCACTCTACATTTTATTATGAAACAATTTCCACGCGCGTCATATCCTTTAATTTGTTTGAGGCCTTCTTCACACCTCGGCCGAGGAGTTTGATTATGCTAAATTGTGTCTAACGTGACCAATATGTCACAATAAATATATTCGATTTTTCTGCATCAAAATATTTATATATTCGATGCAGAAGATCTCATGCGATTCGATCAGAAGATTTTCTGCATACATCTCATACCAGTACGAGTAAGTAGATTGTACAACCTGCAACACGTCTTGTTTTACATCCAAAGTAAGTTCAGAGTAGAAAACTCTCTACCTAGCCGGTAGTCGAACCCAGGTTCCCGTGCTTTCAAGACTGCAAGCCTAGTACGCTACACCACTCAACCACGTTGACCACTTTTCAACGTGTATTTAGTATGTGCAAGACCTAACAGTCGCTACTAACCGCTACTCGTATGAAATTACTAGAAAGACGCTGATGGTTTTTCACGTCAAGAAGGTAATGCCATTCAGTTGTAATTTATGTATTTAGTTTACAATACATTACGAGTATACAGTATGTTTCAGAAAAGGTGGCCACCCCCTCGTAACTTTTGAACGCGACGGAATTTTTCAATTCTGTAAAGTCCTAGGTATAGGAAGTGCCCTATGGCCCATCCTGTGGTTATATTTATTTTTGCCCCCGGTTGGCCCTTCCGGCTTTTAGGCCATATTTTTTCATTTTTCTCGCGAATTTCAAATGGAATGCTATATTTTTTATTCCTGTTAATTAAAGTCCAAGTTAGGCTGAGTATAATGAGCTTTTAAAATTTTCAAAAACCTTATCAGGGGCGGAGCTAGTAGGGTGCAAGTTTCAAAATTGTTACACCCTGTATTTCAGCGTTAGTTACATTTTTTAGTACTTCTTTTATGTTCATAGGTTCAAAATATTGTTTTGCACCATATGAAATAAAAAAAAATTCTTGTTTACTTCTAATCAGTGTCATAGTAAGGTTTTTGTAAAAGTACTTTTTTCTCACGTCAATTTTTCCGTAAATTAATGGTGTTCTCGAAATTGGCATTTTTAGAGGTGAAAGTCTGCTGTGACATACGTTTTTTATGCTTGAAATCGAAAGAAAACTTAACGAAGAAGCGATTAAGATCATAAAAAAAGCCATTCAACCTGCTAGTTTTTTCACAACAGTGTCCGGTAAAGTGGGTGAATTTCGTATTGGATTTTTTTTTGTTGAGGAAACACAATTGGCATAGAAAATAAATAATATCTAATAAGGGAATATTACTTCAATAAACATAACCAAATGCGAAATTAAATGAAAATTATTTCTTCTAAATCAGTGCCGGAAACTTTTTTCTTTTTTCTCTCTCTTTTTTTTCACTTTTCAAAGTTCAAGTTGTATCAAAAATAATTATCGGATAATGCTGCTTCTAAAGTCGGCCTAGGGGTCCCCTCTTGAGACAATTTTAGTTGGTAAGTTGGTAAAATCTGTAGAAAACACATTGTCAATAATTCTGGAGTCAGTCCGATGGCGCTTTGAATGCAACGATTCTTGTAGGATCACCGAAGTTAAGCAACGTCCAGCGAGGAGAAGACTTCGTGATGCTGGCATTCCGGCCTAGCCCAGGCTGGATGAGATAAATGTGTTTAGCAGGCTGGGTGAGATAAATGTGTTTAGGAGGTTCGCCGACCTCCGTGGCTCAGTGGTTAAGAGCATTGGTTACTGACCCGGAGGTTGCGGGTTCGAATCCCGGCCGGAGCGGAAATTTCTGATCGAAATTTTCCGTTTCCGGAATGGCATGGATGTAAACGTAGAGTACCCTGAAGTAATGCGAAAGCGGTTCCGGGGCACACTTACCTAAAAAAAAAAAGAGGTTGGTGAGTTTCTTGCGAATGGAATGTAACACCCCCGTTATGATATGACCATGCAGTTGAAACGCGATATTAAACCCAAATTAAAAAAAAAAAAAAAATCATACCGGTGTTGCTAGTAATGAATAACAGGTCTCTAAATAAAAATCTAATTATCTCGAAATTTAAGAGAAAAAAATACCAGGTCAAGTACAAACTCTTGGGGGTGAAAATTAAACCAATTCAATTATTTTAAAGAGGCGAAAGAGAGAGAGAAAAAAAAAAATTATCCGGCACTGATGTAGAAGAAATAATCTTCATTTAATTTCGCATTTAGTTATGTTAATTGAAGTATTATTCCCTTATTAAATATTATTTATTTTCTATGCCAATTGTGTTTCCTCAACAACAAAAAAATCCAATACGAAATTCACCCACTTTACCTGACACTGTCGTGAAAAAACCAGCAGGTGAAATGGCTTTTTTTATGATTTTAACCGCTTCTCCGTTAAGTTTTCTTTCGATTTCAAGCATAAAAAACATATGTCACTGCAGACTTTCACCTCTAAAAATGCCAATTTCGAGAACACCATTAATTTACGGAAAAATTGACGTGAGAAAAAAAAGTACTTTTACAAAAACCTTACTATGTCCTTATTAGAAGTAAACAAGAATATTTTTTTGATTTCATATGGTGCAAAACAATATTTTGAACCTATGAACATAAAAAAAGTACTAAAAAATCTAACTAACGCTGAAATACAGGGTGTAACAATTTTGAAACTTGCACCCTACTAGCTCCGCCCCTGATAAGGTTTTTGAAAAATTTAAAAGCTCATTATACTCAGCCTAACTTGGACTTTAATTAACAGGAATAAAAAATATAGCATTCCATTTGAAATTCGCGAGAAAAATGAAAAAATATGGCCTAAAAGCCGGAAGGGCCAACCGGGGGCAAAAATAAATATAACCACAGGATGGGCCATAGGGCACTTCCTATACCTAGGACTTTACAGAATTGAAAAATTCCGTCGCGTTCAAAAGTTACGAGGGGGTGGCCACCTTTTCTGAAACATACTGTATACTATCATTACTATCAGACGCGGAAAACCCGTGAGGTTTTCACGTGGAAAATCGAATGTCCTTTGATGAGTTTTTCCGAGAAAGAAAAATCTCAATGGGAATTACTATGGAATACTAGGGAATTACTAGATGTTACCGCTATACGTTGGTAATTTTCCCGCCGTAGCTCCAAGTCCAGATCATGTGTTTTAAAATGTGATGTCATAGTGATCGTTACCTGCTGCCAGTAGATGCGTGAATCCCACTGCCACTCTTTGTTGGTTTTTTTTTCTGCTTGACTAGTGACGTCGTCCAGTCTTCTTCTTCTTCCTCTTTGCCTTTTCCCAATCCTACTTGGGGTCGGCATTGACCAACCTCATGGTTGAGGTTGGTTGGTTGTGGCACATGTTTTACGGCTGGATGCCCTTCCTTTACACCTACGATTCTATTTCATTGTACGTCCTAATTTGGACGGGGTTTTTACTCTCCATTCGCTGGGAACAGTATTAGCTACCCACATTAATCTCACCCAGCCGGGGTATGGCCGGAAATGCCAGTCTCACATATACGGAGGGAACAGAATTTTCTATGTGAAAAGTCTGCTCCGACCGGGGATCGAACTCAGGATCTCTGGACTTACGGGCAGTAGTCACAACCGTTACGCCACGGAGGCTATAGATATCACCTACAATGTGTTGTAGTTTTGCAGCAACCGGCGTGTACAACCTAGCTACTCTCTTCTACACTGTATGTGCAACACGAGAAACTGCAAGAAAGATGTTGTAGGAATTGCACAAGTGCATAGCTAAAAACATTGTGCATGGAGTGCATAATTGCAATGCATGGTAGAGTACCTGCATATTGCAACGATGGCGATTCGCAATATGAATGGCACTTTGGATTTACCTTGAATTATCTACATAGGAAGTGTGCGTCATGTAGTTATCTCTATGTACATTTTATGTAGTTGTGTACTGTGATATGGCCAAACCCCATGTATGTCTAATAATATGGGGCAAACCCGCGTATGACGAAACATTGTGGGTGCATGCATATATGGAACAGGATGTAGCGGAGCATGAATGCATGACAGGTGATGAGTGTTGGACGTGAATAGATTGTGGATGAATAGTCTCAATCAGCAACTGATAAGTTCTCCGCAGACCCGGGTTCTGATCCCGAGTGAGGGAAGAAATATTTCTAACTTAGGAAATATAAACTTCCTCAGGTTACAAATATTTCTACAGTTTATCGACCTCAGTAGCTTGATTGATAAGGTGGCAGACATGTTATAGGGGGTTCAAGTCCCAAGTTTAGTAATATTTAGTACAGCCAGTATTGTGACTTCACGAAAGTAATTAACACTAATACGATAACTTTTTTGTAAAGTTCTCTGCTCACCCTTGACGAAGATGTTTGCTTTTATTTTAAATTCACATTGCATTTATATTTTGGTTCGGTTTGGCGTAATCTTGGGGAACATAAGGAAACCTAGGGCGGAATTCATAGACTTTTTTGTAATACTTCTGTGAAGCTTAGTCTAGATTTTGCGTATTGTCTTAGATGAGGAAAACTATTGCTACGTCATGTCTTCAGATCGAATCTCATAAAGGTCTACAATTCAGATTCATTGCTATGTTATTTATTCAGAATTTATAAATCCCTTTCCCAACGGATTGTAAATCTCTTGCCTTTTCCCTTGTAAATCCAGTGACTTCTGGGGTCGTTTCTATTCACAATTTACATGAAAAATATCCTGGCTAGTGAAATTTAGAAATTTACAAGAATGGTTTAGTTTGTCAACAGCGGAGTCACTCCCATGACAAAAAAAAAATATGTCAAAGTAGCCAACCCCCGCTCGAAGACGACACTTGAAGAATGAATTGTACTATCTATTTTATATACATACAATTTATATGATACAATTTTTATTATATAAACCTACAATTTATAATATACTATTTATTTTATATACCAGTGGTTCCCAACCAGCGGGCCGCGGGCAGCTCACTACTGGGCCGCGGATGCCGGCCGAAACTCGAGAAATAATATCAAAAAAATGCAAAATAAATCGGGGTGGGATTTTTTTTTAAATATTATTGGGCCCCCAAACTAAAAAGGTTGTAAACTACTGTTATAGACATTATTCGTAATCCTATTTATATACATGAAATAGGATTACAAATATTATGAGTGGAACTAATGAGTAATGACCATAGCCAGTGGATGAACATTAATGAACCCCACCGGCCCGGATCGGATGCACATTAATCTCGTTTGACAAGTGCATCGAGAGAAGAGCTGCATATTGCACATAATAGCATTGTTCACTTGAACTAGGTCAGGGATATGGCAGCCAGCGAGTTCACATAAAAATAGACAACATGAGAGTTAACTTTTTTTTATTCCCGTCGCGTTGGCTGTTGTTTTTGTTGTGGTTGGTGACGTCTCCAATCTCATTTCCACGTTGCTGTTGTTGTGTTTGTTGTTAATTATGTTTCCGTGGCGCCGCTGTCTTTATATCCGATCTGGTTGATGTCATTGTGTCACACAAAAAAGTTTCATGTACCTCAACAGTGAGAGCTTGAGTAAATAGACCCAAGTCACCCATAGCTTTTTTTGTCGCAAAAAAAAGGATTAAAAGATTCGTGTTTCTTACCTGAAAACGTTATTCGGTCGAATGTAATCGTTGGGTACTACCGTCTGACTCCTTTGGCCCTCTCTTTTTCTGTTATAAAATTTGTAAATTCTTATTTATTTTAATAATAATATCAGGCGAGTAATTTCTTAGGGAGAGGGCCACAAAAATTGAAAAAAAAAACTAAAATAAATATACGTTTTTATTTATTTTTTAACATCATTTTACAAAAGTTGAGTTTTTAAATGAGCTTTTTCAACCTATGATGTATAGAAAGTATTGTCTTTTTTTATAATAGTTTCGTTATCTAATTAGTTGCTCTCTTGTGTTCCAGAACAAAGGCGCCAGCGTGACTCATGTGCCCGGCATAGCGTCGCGGGGTCTGCTCAGGCACATCATCCAGCAGACATACAACCAGTCCGTCATAGAGCCGGAGAAGCTCAACGTGTACCAGCCCTTCTCCCCTTTTGTAAGTTACGAGTTGAAATTAATCATCATCATCATCATAAGGTGGCGTCATCGTGAACGATGGTAGCCAGACAGTGGAGGAATGACTCAGCACTTCTACCACTGTCTTTACAAGGAGGCTAATAATTGACAAGGGGCCCCAGAACCAAGCCAATTCTGGTCTACTCCCTGTTTATAGTGTTTATGGTCCCCCAGCCAGACTGCTGGTCTACTCCCTGTTTATAGTCCTATTTATAGGTTTATGAAAAATTAATTGGAATTATACAGGATTGAGTCGGATCTCATTTTTTTCCGTTTAGAACGTAATGGAAAATTTGGACAACTTTTTTTTACTATCAAGTCTTTAATGTCCATTAATCTTGCAACAGTAGCAATTTTAAAAGAGCTTCTTGATAATTATAAAAAAAAACTATGGTTTAGTTTGATCCTGTGGAGTTCAAATCAAAGCAATGTTCAAGCCACATCCTAGAATTTTGCCACCCAATCCTTATAATAATAATACTCTTTCGTGGAAGGTAACCACCAGGCGAGGTTAAAATATTTTCTTTCACCTAACCCTCTGAGTCCTATTATTATGTGGTCATATATTCAAACTGATAAGGAATACGATATTTTCCTTGTTATAGAACAAGGAAAGTAAAAATTCATGTACTGGGTGGTATTCGAACCAGCGGATCATTACATTTCCTGGATTACTAGACTAGTACGTCACTTGACTACCAATTCGCTTCCTGGTAATCCAGGTAGCGTAGGCATCCGTTGGTTCGAATCCCACCCCCCCCCCCCCTCGTACGACCTGATCTGCCGCATGATAGACCAGATCAACGCCACCCCCGAGGATGTGGCAATCTCTTCCACCCAACCCTTTGTTTACACTATTGTTCAACTCATCTCCCCTCTCTCCTTCTCTTCCACCCAACCCTTTGTTTACACTATTGTTCAACTCATCTCCCCTCTCTCCTTCTCTTCCACCCAACCCTTTGTTTACACTATTGTTCAACTCATCTCCCCTCTCTCCTTCTCTTCCACCCAACCCTTTGTTTACACTATTGTTCAACTCATCTCTCCCTCTCTCCTTCTCTTCCACCCAACCCTTTGTTTACACTATTGTTCAACTCATCTCTCCTCTCTCCTTCTCTTCCACCCAACCCTTTGTTTACACTATTGTTCAACTCATCTCCCCTCTCTCCTTCTCTTCCACCCAACCCTTTGTTTACACTATTGTTCAACTCATCTCCCCTCTCTCCTTCTCTTCCACCCAACCCTTTGTTTACACTATTGTTCAACTCATCTCCCCTCTCTCCTTCTCTTCCACCCAACCCTTTGTTTACACTATTTTTCAACTCATCTCCCCTCTCTCCTTCTCTTCCACCCAACCCTTTGTTTACACTATTGTTCAACTCATCTCCCCTCTCTCCTTCTCTTCCACCCAACCCTTTGTTTACACTCTTGTCTAACTCATCCACTCTCTCTCTTCCCGCAGGTGTACGGTGAGACCCAACCTTTTGTTCACACTATTGTCTAACTCATCCCCTCTCTCTCTCTCTCTCTCTCTCTCAGAAGTTATTTTATTAGCTTAGGTGGTAGTTTAAGATTAATTTATTGTAAAAAATATATGAAAATTATCAATCAATCAATCTCTCCCCGCAGGTGTACGGTGAGACCTCGTACGACCTGATCTGCCGCATGATAGACCAAATCAACGCCACCCCCGAGGATGTGGCAAACTCTTCCACCCAACCCTTTGTTTACACTATTGTCTAACTCATCCCCTCTCTCTCCCCCCAGGTGTACGGTGAGACTTCGTATGACCTGATCTGCCGCATGATAGACCAGATCAACACCACCCTTAGAGGATGTGGCAATCTCTTCCACCCAACCCTTTGTTTACACTATTGTCTAACTCATCCCCTCTCTCTCTCCCACACTATTGTCTAACTCACCCTCTCTCTCCCCCCCAGGTGTACGGCGAGACCTCGTACGACCTGATCTGCCGCATGATAGACCAGATCAACGCCACCCCTGAGGACGTGTTCGTGGACCTGGGCTCCGGGGTGGGACAGGTGGTGCTGCAGATGGCGGCCGCCACCGGCTGCAAGATCTGCTGGGGCGTCGAGAAGGCGGAGCTGCCGTCCAAATACGCCGAGGTCGGTCCAGTTCTTGTTCTGTTTTTTTTTTTTTTTTTTAACAAATTTTTATAGATGTATTTTACTTCAAGGTTTATAACATGTTCTGTTTTTAAAGTTATCTGTTTACACAGCCAGATGAAATTGGCTTAGGATGGGTACTCTGTAAAAAAAATGAAACAAATGATTTATTATATATGGTTTTTATTTGTGTTAAAGCACAAGGCCTCTTCACAATGTTTGTGGGTAGTGCAGCATTACTAAGAGCCTCCTGTACTTTTCGAATTATTCTATTACATTAATTTCTTTTTACTCTGGTAATGCCGCCACTGGTCGTTACTCATACAAGTAACTACTCATTTTTCCTCACGAGGTATGAGTTGACCCCGAACACCCAAGAACAGAGCAGAAAAAATCCTGCCCCGCTGGGGATCGAACCCAGGTCACCGTGTGTGCAATGCCTAGCGCGCTAACTCACTCTGTCACGGTGACTTTCAAATGATTTATTATTATTAATCTAATGTTCATAAGTTTGAGCGGGTCGGAAGGCGAAAGGTAAAAGGAACTTTTTTCTATGTACATCAATCCTCAGAATTAAATGCACCATGATAAACTGTTTAAAATGCAAAAATGAGACCAGATCTCGAATTATGAAACAAGATTAGATTAATTTAAGTGGAAATCATCACTTAACTAAGGCTATAGTTCGCTGTAATGAAATTCCCAAAAGAGCAATTTTTAGGTGTGAAATGCTATTTATAAACTATGGATATTAAACGTGTCAGAAGTTTTAAAATTCGTCTGAAACACGGTTGATCTCACGTAATATTAGTCACTGACCCGGAGGTTGCGGGTTCGAATGCCGACCGGAGCGAAGATTTGTGACCGAAATTTTCCGTTTCCGGAATGGCATGGATGTAAAGGTAAAGTGCCCTGAAGTAATGCGAAAGTGGTTCAGGGGCACATTTACATTTTTTAAATAAAAAAAATACATTCGTTGATTCTGATCCACGTGCCAGCTCAATTGCCAGTCTAGTGCCTTGTCCGCTAGACTGCCAATGCATAATAATAACTCTTTATTGACAAAGGGCGTGATTATTGCCTGAGGCAAACTCTGCCATCAAACCCATGTATGTAAATGTGTCTCTATCACATACACAATCCCTTTGCCTTATTTTAAAGTGTGAGTGGAAATCTTGATACAAACAATCATGTTCATCTCTCTACCATCTCCTCGTTATCAGTCTCACATATTTCAACTCTTTGGGGCTATTAAAAATAGTTATTTTCGACACTATAATAAAAAAGCTGTTATTGTTGCTAGTTTTTATACGAACTGTTACTGTGTTCTCTATTGTTATGCGGTTATAAAAAAATACGACGTCATAAAATAATATTAGGTTAGGTTAGTGCAATGGAGTTTTTCATAAAAGTGCATACATCTTGCAGTTGAACAATAAATAGGACCTTAATTTTTTATCGGTATCATAAAAACTAAATTTTGTGTCACTGAAGTGTATTGCACACTTTAACGCGCAAGTCTTACGTGTGTGTTGTATCGTGCTGTAAGCCTTCTTACGGTTACTCTAAATGTTAGTATGATGTACATTTGGGGACATATTTACTTAAAGGTACTTAAGGTTACCTATTATTAATGTAATATTTGTTTTCAATCAAATGATCGAAATCGACAAATTTATGTGTAAGATTTGATTGAAATGAAAACATGAAAAAATATCGATGAAAATCATCTAAAGTCCTATAATGAATCAACTTAAATTAACCCGTGAGTAAACGCACATAGGGAAAAATTCTCACATGCTCGGCAAAAACGCTAGAACTTGATCAATGTTGGTCCTAACCTGTAGGAACCTGGAGTAGCTGTTGATAATATGTTTATCTAGATGTATCCACAGTCCCTTGAGCTATTTTCAATTTCTGTTGCCCGTGACGTGGCGAAAAGTTCAGATCGGTCTGAAATGTGAGATTTTTTTTCATCGCGCGTGTAGCGTGTACTGACGTAACTTTTTTTTTTTTGAGAATTTTTTTTCCTGTTACTAACTATTTAGTTTAATTTAATTAATTATTTATAATAATTAGTTTTAATAATTAATTAATATAATAATAACAATTGCTTTAAATAAAAAAATATATTTTTTTAAAGAAAATTAGTGCGTTTACCTACCAAATTCGTGATTGTTCACTATTGTTATAATAATTATTATAATGATTTTTAACTAACAAAATATAAATTTTTAACTAACATTAATTAAATTTCTTTGTAATAATATTAGGTAGTTAGGTACTTTCCTACACTTTTTTTGCTAGATACTGAAATAATTAGTATTCTTTGTGATCTTTCTCCATCTACTATAATGGGTACCTACCTACCTACTTACCTCCTAGTATAATCTAAGTACATTTATTTTTTTATCGTTTCTGTTTTTAGCTTTTAGAAGTACCTAAACAAATATAATTACATAATATTCTTGATTATAAGATATACTGTGAATTGCCCTACAAACTTATGTCAGTATGGCTTACGATGAACAAATTTTGGAAAAAAAAAAAATTCAAATCAGGGGTTCGAACTGCAACCATTTGGAAAAAAAGTTGCTAAAATTACTTTAAATATCTTTTAAGTACATAAGTCAACTTAATGTATCTTAAAAATATTATATAACTCATCAAGCAGAACGAAATACAAAGCAAAACCAGGTGTGAGAATTTTTTTCATCGCGCGTGCACAGACGTTCGGATTTTTAACGCGTGTACTCACAGGTTAAAAGAATAGATACGAAACCCTATCTTTTGAATCAGAAAATATTTAAATCATTTGTTCAATAGGTATTTTGAATTATAAATGTAGTGTTGAAATTATAATAATAAAATCATCTAAAATTATAATGATAAAAATGTGTCATAAAATATAAGAAGTACCCTACATTTATGGAGAAAAAAATATCTAAAATTTATGTCATAACATAAAAAAAAACATAGAAAATATGGAACAATTATTTTAAATTGAAATTTTAAGAAAATATAAAAAATTTATCTTTAATGTTTTTAAATATTGAACTGATATCATGTATGTTTACCTCACTCTTACTTGTTTATCTCTATCTGGAAAGGCTTGCCGATTCGCTGTCAGGTTGTATTCAAAGGCTGTGTGTTTCCGCCTCACACAATAACTTACTAACTGTGTTGGTGCTTAAGTAGGATTTTTTTTATAATGAGAATGAGATGAGATAGGATGTCTTAGGTAATACAAAAGATATTAATTCTAAAATCACCCGAATGCTGTATTATAATCAATTTAAAAAATCCATTCGATACCTTTAAAAATGAGATGTATAAATTCAAATAGGATGTATAAATTCAAAAGACAATTGAAAATTACGCGACTGATGTATAATAAATCTATCGATTCCATTTGATGAACCTATTTATAATCAAAAGACTTCAAATTAAAATCACGCGAATTCTATTCTTATTTTACTGAATCCTTAGAATTTTAGGACAGGTATGTGCAACTGCAATGCTCTAAATGACTTTAATAGGTTGAAATCTCATCCATAGGCAGTCATTAGCTCATTAGTACGTTAGTGTGGAAAAAAATGTATAGTTATGACAGTAGAAAGGAAACATGCATGTATTTTTTAATATATTAAAAAGTTATCATTATTGGACAAGAATTAGGAATAGGCAGCTTTGATATAAAATTATTGTTATTTCTCCAGGTTCTCTAAAGAAAATTTTCAGTGTTGATATGATAAATAGTATTTTTAAAGTCAGGTTTTAATTGCATAGAATTGAAATTCCAACAGCTTTTAAAGGCATATGACAACTGACTTTAGAAAGATTGTTTGAAATTCTTGAAAAATAAAAATGTTTTCTATTAGGATTCAATTGAACATAATTGAAATTTCTTACAGCTCAAATACCTACTACCCCAACTGACTTAATTTACACGTTCATGACTTTATGACAACTGATTTTAAAAAGACCTTTTACAAAATATACATACAAGGGCCTCAGAGTGTGGCCATCCATTGTCCTCCATATTGTATAGTATATCCATTTTATAAAGCCAAGTCTTCTTATAGGTTTGGATTGCCCATACACCTCAGCCACATTGGGCCCTTTGTGTGTGTAATATATCCATACTAAGGCCTCAGAGTGTAACCATCCATTATCCTCCATATTGTTTAGTCCATTCATACTAAGGCCTCAGAATGTAGCCATCCATTGTCCTCCATATTGTGTAGCCTATCCATACTAACTCGCCCCCTCTCCCCCCAGACCATGCACGTTGTGTTCAAGAAGTGGATGTCCTGGTACGGCAAGAAGCATGGAGATATAGACTGGTCAAAGGCGACTTCCTCACAGATGAGCATCGCGAGAAAATCACACAGGTAAGTTGATGTTGTTCTAACCAACATCCAACTTGCCTATTATTATTATACACTTTATGAGATATAAAAATACATGTGTAAAGTACAAATAATTATTATAACAATGAAAAAATGAAAACAATATGTACAATAAAAAGGAAACAGAATAGAAAAATATTTATAAACCTATGTCCTAACTAAAGGGCGGGGTTATATTGCCTATGGCAATCTCTTCCACCCTTGTGGGTACAGCCCACTGTCCCTCAACTCGGGCTGCAGTGCGCTCTGATTGGTTGATACTCAAACTTGAGGGCTTGTCGGGCTTATCATGGTTAATTCTGAATCATAATTTGGCCCCAAATGTCGTGTGAGTTTTTATATATGAAATTGGTATAGTTGTAATTGTTGCAACCAGATACAGGGAGTGATGGTCTCCAGACAACTTAAGTGGGAAAGTTGGCTCATCCTGAACCTCATACATATTTCTGTGTGCGATCATCCATCCTGAGGACGTGAGCTTTTCCTGCTAATTATTTCAATACTAGATACTATTGAATACAATACCATCAGAGGGGAGGCATACTACGGGATGGGCAGGCTACCTGGCTACAACACAGACCACAAGCGTCTACTGTAGCTCCTGTTTCATGGCTACGAAACAAAAACGGCTGTAAAACACTCATCTAAAAAAAAAACTACTGACAACTGAGCGCAAGACTAGCTCAGTGGTAAGATGCTCGCTTCCCATGTGGAAAGTGTCGGGTTCAAACCCTAGGGCCAACAGAATAAATTGTATTCATAACTTGGTTACAGTTAGTAATATACCTGCCGGTGCGCTCGTGTTGACCCAGCAACTAAATATAAAATATTGTATCTTCGCGCCCATTAATGGGGAGGCATACTACGGGATGGGCAAGCTACAATACAGACCACAAGCGTCTACAGTAGCTCCTGTTTCATGGGTTACGAAAATATTAAGGGGGAAATTTACTTAAACTCCAAATCTAAACTTTTTCCCTAAAAAGATTTTAAACGAAAATTAAACTCTTAATTAAAATGATTACACATACTAGTAACTATAAGTTATTGAATGTATATTTAAAGAACAATTTCTATTCTCTGTAATAATGTACTACTATTGTCTTTTCTGTAGCACTGTTCACGTAATTGTATTTTCCAAATAAAGTACGTTTGAACTTTTATTTATTTAAAAAAAAATGAAAAAAAAAAACTGACCATCCCGTCAGCGACTGGTCCTGTCGTTCTCTACCACTTTTATTTTATTCTGTTTACACTTTATTTTTTTTACAAAACAATCATCAATACAACATAAAAAAGTAACAATTAAAAAAAAAAAAACACTTAGAAGTATGTACAAAAAGAAATAAAGATTAATATTAATTTTTTAATTACAATTGTTTTGTAATCCGGTGTGAGATCTGTATTTGTAAAATAAAACTACAACTTAAGTTGTGAATATGTTATTAATAAAAATAAAAAAAATCTCCCTTGCCTTAACTCATATTAGCTTATGTTGCTTTTGGGGTCGGCATTGTTCAACCTCATGGTTGAGGTTGGTATATGTTATTAATAATTATTAATAATAAAAAGTTAATGCCTTAGGCATTCTCTGCCACTTAACCACTTCACCTGTGACCACCCTTTCACTCCCCCAGGCCACCATCGTGTTCCTCAACAACTTTTCTCACATTTTTTTTTAAACTGACCACCCTTTCGCTCCCCCAGGCCACCATCGTGTTCCTCAACTCCTTTTCTCACATTTTTTTTTTTAACCTGACCACCCTTTCACTCCCCCCCCAGGCCACCATCGATTCGCCCACTTCGTTCTACAGACAACTTCGCGTTCGGTCCCACCGTGGACCACGCCCTCAAGGAGAGGTTCCAGGACCTGCGGGACGGCGCGCGCATCGTCTCCTCCAAGTCCTTCTGTCCGCTCAACTTCCGCATCACCGACCGGAACCTCAGTGGTAGGACCTGTTTTATCTGAGCCTTCGCCCGACTATCTGAGCCTTCACTGTTTTATCTGAGCCTTAACACTTAGACGACCGGGTGTACCACCGGTGGTACGCAAGTGTCTGTACCGAATGGACCGAGTGTACCACCGGTGGTACACGCATGTACTACGCCTGTGAATAGCCTAAACATCGCCGGTCCCACGGGAGAACTGACTAAAAACATGCCGGTCGTCTATGTGGTAAATGATTTATCTGAGCCTTAAATGTGTTATCTGAGCCTTGTGTGAAGTTTATTTGGGTAGAAACTGTTTTATGTGTGTAAGAATTCGAATTTGAATGGGTTTACTTTATTTTACATAATTGGTATATACATAATACATTAAAACATCACCTATGTGAAGAAGTAACTGTTTATCTGAGCTTTGTGTGAAGATTTTGTGGGTAGGAACTGTTTATCTGAGCCTTACCTATATGTAGTTGTGTATTTCATGTTGCACTGTCAGTGTTGAGCAGTGTAGAGAACTCCGGTGGTGGGAGCTGTCTTATCTGTCTGTACCTATTCGTATTAAATTATTTAGGTGGCAATGTGTCTTTTATGGACAAACATTTTCTAATGACTTGGGTCAACTCCTAGAATTCGTCCATACAACGTAAAAATTTACTGTAAAAATACGTTGGAGTAATTATTATGAAAGTGAAACGAATACAATATTAGAGTATGAACTTTTTTGGTCAAAATTTACTGCCAAGCTGTGTCCTTGGTACACGAGCCGTGATCTTGGTACACGAGCCGTGATCTTGGTACACGAGCCGTGATCTTGGTACACGAGCCGTGATCTTGGTACACGAGCCGTGTCCTTGGTACACGTAGTCTTATTCGGTTTTATGATTTGCATGAGCTTGTCATTGGTTCACGATGGGTTGGTTAAAAATGGCAATTATTACATTTGAATTAGAACTGTGTTGTTACAAGTTACAACACAGAAAAAATGATGTCACGAATTTGGGTAATTATTATTCTTACATCCATGGGGGTTCTATTTAAGTGGTCTCATTTGAAATTCTTTCTGTATGGGCTTTCTAAACAATTATCTCGTCTTTAGACAGGATCCACGCTAACTTCGCTACGCTCTGT
This sequence comes from Bactericera cockerelli, assembly GCA_024516035.1. Taxonomy (NCBI): domain Eukaryota; kingdom Metazoa; phylum Arthropoda; class Insecta; order Hemiptera; family Triozidae; genus Bactericera; species Bactericera cockerelli. Next base: position 27,684,382 of record CM044955.1, on the reverse strand, counting down.
GCTATGTTGAGTTAGCTACTCTCATTGGCTATCTAAGGTTCACAGGTTTGTATTAGAATAGGTAAGAAATCCAATCAAACTCTTCTAGTTTGTTGAATTCCGCCTAAGTTTGCATGCTTTTCTCTCATTTTTATCTTTCTCTTTTTCTTGTCTTAAATGTTTTTCAAAATTATTGAACTATTATTTTACATACGTATACAATACTGTAGAGAAGGTACAAATGAAACCAAAAAAAAAAAAAATGAATCCTGGATTCGTTCGCTTGTACCTATATCTCTGTAGATTTTATGTACCCGCTTTTCTTTTGTTTCATTAAATAATTTTACTACGTAATCATAAAATTTTGAAATTTGATTCCAATTAATTAGATAGAAAATTAGAAAAAATCATGTTAATCCCGAAATTGGTTTTGCAATCCTTTTTTCCCCGGTATTTTATTAACAGTTTAAATTTATATTTTATTTCTTCATTGCAATATTGCTCCGCTATTGCTTGTAACTTTTCGTTGTCCGCCGGCTAAGTACCAGGACCACCTGTTCATCACTAACCCCCCGTCTCCTCTCCCCCCCTCCCCCCTCTAGATATCGGCACCATCATGCACGTGTCGGAGATGGAGCCCATGAAGGGTTCCGTCTCGTGGACGGGGCGGCCCGTGTCCTACTACCTGCACGTGATCGACCGCACGAAGCTGGAGCGCTACTTCCAGCGGCATCGCAATCCCCGCACGCGTGCGGCCGTGCAACACATCGCGGGGAACGTGAATGATCTGGAAGCGATCAGCGCCGCCGTGAACGCGGATCTCGCGTCCAAGCAGGGGCGAGACCGGGCGAGGCGAGACCTGACCAAGCAGATGAACGAGAGCTCCTCCTCCGAGGACGAGGAGACCCATTCGGACGAGACGGACAACCGGCCGCGCGTGACGACACGGCGCGCGTGGAATGACCTCTGCACGAAGAGCACGCGCACGTCCAGTGAGGAGGAGAACAATAACAGCACGAACCTGGTGGAGGTGAGTCTAGTAATAATAATAATGTATATTTATTTTAGTTTTTTTTTTTACAATTTTGTTAAAGTGCTTTGTTAAAATGATTGTATGGAGGTTTAGACGCGGGATTGAGGCTAATGACAGCAGCTGCCCCAGTTCAATCCCAACAGGGGTGGATGGAGGGAATTAAATAAATAGTTTGTCAAAAGTCATTATACCAAGAATTGGTAGTCGATGTGGTTATTGGTAGTCGACGTTGCTGGACTTATAAAGTAAACATTCTAGTGCAAAGATCCGTGATCTGTGGATCAGATGACACCAATTTTACCTCAGTAGGTTTGTCAGAATCAAGAGCTAATTTATTGAAATAATCTCTTACTAATAGTTCTCGTCTAATAGTTCTCGTTCTGTGAAATCATAAAATGGTGATGTAGCTACTTTCTACCCAAGCGGTTAACATGTTAGCCACTGTAAAATTTCCCACCATAGCAGCAGCTTTCTGTGTTTGAGGTTCGAGTAAAACCCTGATTCTAGCTTTACATAGTAGGGCAGAAAATAAATAGTGTGACATTGTAAATAAACTACCAGTGTTGATTGTATTTTTTGAGCCATATGTACCTGTGGAATCATCCACGAGAGTTGAAAATTCTCGGCTCTTATCTATACTTATTTAAGTAAGTAAGATTGTTTTATTGTGCATTTGATACATTTTATTTATTTATTTATTTTATTTTATTTATTTATTTACACTTTATTAGATAATAGGACATATACAATACAAATAATTACAAACGAAAATACAAAATACAATATAACAAAACAAAAAAATAATAATAAATAAAGAAAAAATAAATAAATATATACATAAAATATGTCCTAACTAAAGGGCGGGGTTATTGCCTTAGGCAATCTCTTCCACCCAACCCTTATACATATAAAGTATGTTCACAACGTCATGACAAAGAAAAAGAATATTTGATTTTATTGTTTTGCTAATTGAAAAAAAAGGAGTGCCTAGCTTTCAATAAAGACTTTTTGATAATTAATCCACCTGTGACGCGTTTTAACTCTTCAATTTTTTTTTTTTTTTTTTTTTTTTTTTTTTTTTTTTTTTTCACAATTTCAAACCCGGCGCCAATTTACGGTCATTCTTGCGATTTTTTTTTTTTAATCAACCTTATCTTGTAAGAAAATACTTTGAAATGAATCAACGCCGTAAATGTTTTGGTCACTCTGCTCAAAAACTTAGAAATGGTGGTGGTTTATCTTTAATGTAATATGTTGGATATGTTCAAAAAAAAATACCATCTGAGAGCCGTCCGCAGCACCACTGACACACCCACCGTCTTCATGAAAATCAAAAAGTAAAAATCGAAGCTCCCGAAAAGTACAAATGTACTTAGCGGAACTTTTAACAATGATGATTATTGAAAAAAAGAATAAATTTATTATTATTCTCTGTCCGCCAGGTGTCTCCGCCCAAGCCAGAGCCCCGCCCTAAGAAGAAGCTTCGGAGCCGGAATCACGCCCGCAAGTCCGCCCCTGGGCCGCCCACCGCCGCCGCCACCACCCTGAGTGCCAGCAGCACGCCCTGCGCCTCGCCGCCCGCCGCCGCCCATCAGAAGCGGCAGCAGAAGGGCGGGGGCAAGATGAAGCGGGGCAAGAACAAGCGGCCCCTCAAGATATCCGGGCTCGACCTGCTGCACAACGAGACGGTCATCAGCACCACGCTCGGTAAGACTTGGGGCAAAAAAATATTTTCAACTAATTCGCCTCTGATAACACAAAGAGGCGTAAACCACAAATTTTTGAAATCGGTTTTATTGCTTGGATTGAGTCTACTTTTCTATATTTTGTTCTCACAAATAGACGTAATCCAATTATAATCCGAAGAAAAGATACAACAAAAATTGAAATCAGGCGTATCCCCCATTTTCTCTTTTTCAGACAAATCAAATAGGCGTAAATCGATAGTCACAGTTAAATAATCGAATTTGGCAACAGAAAAAGTTCGTATGGTCATTCACGGGTACAGGGAAGTGATGATTTTCCTACCGTGAACAGAAAATTTATGCACAAGAAAACTCATTTTGGCTCTCCTATAAAATTTCGAAAAAGTTGTTTACGCCTCTTTGTGTTATCAGAGGCGAATTTTAATTTTGATCACAGTGGCGGCTCCTGACTTCAAGACTAGGTGAAGACAAATTATACCCAGAAGTATTGAAAAAATAAAATTATTAATTTATCAGATCTTAGTTCTTATGGTCTCATAAACACAGCCCATTGTAAGTTATGGCTGTTTCCCTGCAAAGCATGATTTTCTCTCATACCAGTTTTGCATCATATAAGTTTTTATAGGTACTTTTTTTGGAGAACACTTGGTACTTAATAAATAAACAAGGCCAGCAGAACAATTTGTCAACACTTGAGCTGGTACACAGCCATTCATTTTTCATAAGCCATTCAGGCTTGAACTGTATGGCTGTGGGGCAGGCATTTGCTTTACTTTTTTAGTGGTGGTTAGAAATTGGACATCCAGTAATCATAATATCTTTCATATCCTCATTACTTCTTAATCTGAATGGGGTTACTTTTAATGTTTGAACCCCATGATTTTGTGGGAATCTCATTGTTTCTTTGAAATGTTGTTATTAATTATTCGTCTTAATAAAAAATATTTATTCATCTTAATAAAAATTATTAACTAAAAGTTGGTAAAAAGGAATTAAAATAAAAATATTAGGATTATACCTCAGTAGATAGGTAGGTACAACATTTTAAAGAGGGGTTAGAACTGGGAAGGAAAGAAAGTTAGTTGAAGACTAAAAATTACAATCCAAAACTGGAAGAAAATCCACCACCAGATTACAAAATAAATCTAAGAAAACATACTTACTACAAATATAAAATCAGCTTAAATTTGTGTTACCATTGATGTTCAAATGACTATTTATGAAAAACACATATATTGCCTTATAATTTTAAGTACTTCACTGGAAGCTGTGTGCTTAGCTACCTGCAACCTGCATAATTATAATGTTATTTCTGACACTGAAAGAAGTACATAGCTACTTCATATTCAACTTATTATGAAAAGCACTGGTCAGATCAGGTAGGAATAATGTTTCTATCCTGTATCAAATACTGGGAAATAACTTTATTAACTAGTTACACCAATTAAAAGTCACTTAATTACCGTTGAGAAGATTTGAAAATAATCTAAAAAATTTGAAAAGTGTTTTGTTTACATTCTAAAGATAAGAGATACAATGTTGCCAAGTTAATTTCATAGCTAAATTTCTACAAACTTCAAGAGCTATATTTTAAATTTAAAGAAATCCCTCAAATCATGTAAGACGTATATTTATTTTAAAAAATAATACTACACCGCCTGAACAGAATTTTCTCTTGAGAATTTCATTTCAACACGTCTAATTTCATGATTTTTTTTAAAGTGGTTCCATAGTCAGGATCTTAAACAGGACCACCATTGTCCCTATTTAAAAACTTCTTGGAACAACTAAATACCAGATTATCTTATTTGGCTCAATTTCGGTACCTACATTAAATAATTATCTCCGAGATTTGACTTCAATCGAGATGTCCTTTTTAAGACTATAGTTGACAAGATACATAAATAGTTAAAATTTATTGGTATCGGCTATCGTTTAGTAACTATGTACAAAACTAGAACCCAAAAAATGAGAAATAATATCCAAAATTCCTGGCACAAAATCCTGCTTTCCTAACGCCTACGTTATTATTATTATTATTATTATTTAATATTACAAGATTGTGCTAGATATGGGAGGCTAAATCATTGACTGGTTTCCTAGGTCTGGCATAATGCTACTGGCAACAATGTTAATATCAAAAACACATGACATCGCACATGGTGGCTTCGTGACATTTCGTATGAGGTCGTGTAGATAATGTAAACTGAATACAACTGAAGACTGTCCTCAGTAGCATATTACATAGATATAGTTCTTGCCTAATATTTCATGATACCTACTTGGAAATACTCAACTCTGATTGGTTGATTCAAGGACAACTGAAGACAATTTCGAATTGTCTTCACATTTGGTGTTCTCCTTGGAAAGTAATATGAAATGTTAAGCAGCATTGATCTATTTTACACAAAGCTTACTCTTTTTTTTTTTTTTTTTTTTTTTCTTTGAGTTGGATCAATTGTGCCATGTTCAAGGGATTATGAGTAGTGTTTTCACTGTTCAAAATTAGGTGAAAATGTCTTCAGTGTCTTCACCCGACGAGCCGCCACTGTTTGATCATCTGCAACAACAACAACACAAAAATCCCAAGGCATTGTAATAAGACTAATAAAGTATCCCATAACTGTTATTGTGTAATTAACTATCCCATAACTATTATTGTGCAATTTGTTCTTTTGGATGTCAAACCGACCTCAGTGGCTAGATGGATAAGGCCGGAGACTGTTAACCTGGAAGTTGGTGTTAGAGTTCCAGGTATGTTAAAATGATGGCGAGTTTCAGTAGTTTTTTTTGGGGAAGGGGGGGGTTTAACGCCATTTTCAACTGCATGGTCATAGCACGACGGGAGTTTTACCTTCCATTCGCTTGAAACTCTCAAACCTTATACCCATATTAACCTCACCTAGCCTGGGTTGGGCCGTAATTCCAGCATCACGAAGTCTTATCATACGAGAACCGGTGCATTCAACGCGCCATCGACGCTGGCATATTGTTATTGTGATTAACTCAAATATGATGATTTTTTACTTTTAATTTGAAAGTAAAAGTAAAAAAAAAAATTCTTTCAAATTTAAAAAAAAAAAAATCCTTTCAAATTTAAAAAAAAAATCCTCTGAAAGATAGTCTAGTTAAAAAAAAGTTATCATATTTGTGTGAAACACTTTCGTGCTATCACAACTACTCAAACTCGCTTTATTAAATCTACGCTGAAACCGGGACTTGAACCACCGACTTCCAGGTTACAAGTGCGCCGCCTTATCGACTAAGCTACTGAGGTCGGTTGAAAGATAGTATAGTACAGTACAGCTTTATTGAGACTTTAGACTGAAAGATGTGAAAATTGTTAGAGTAATCGTCATTCCTCTGTTCCCTGGGGGGGAAAAAATTATGTGGCACTGCAAAATAATAGCAAGTAGTTTTAGTAATTGTTTTAAAAAGAAATATTATGTAATTTTAGAATTATGTTTAACTAACCTGCATCCCAACGTCTATTGTAAACTCTTATTGAGAAATACAATTATATTTTTATTCTATTCAATTCATTCCTCTGTTCCCTCTCAGACGTGGGTCAGAATTCTATTCTATTCATTCCTCTGTTCCCTGTTCAGACGTGGGTCAGAATTCTATTCTATTCTATTCATTCCTCTGTTCCCTCTCAGACGTGGGTCAGAATTCTATTCATTCCTCTGTTCCCTGTTCAGACGTGGGTCAGAATTCTATTCTATTCTATTCATTCCTCTGTTCCCTGTTCAGACGTGGGTCAGAATTCTATTCTATTCTATTCATTTCTCTGTTCCCTGTTCAGACGTGGGTCAGAATTCTATTCTATTCTATTCATTCCTCTGTTCCCTGTTCAGACGTGGGTCAGAATTCTATTCTATTCTATTCATTCCTCTGTTCCCTGTTCAGACGTGGGTCAGAATTCTATTCTATTCTATTCATTCCTCTGTTCCCTCTCAGACGTGGGTCAGAATTCTATTCATTCCTCTGTTCCCTGTTCAGACGTGGGTCAGAATTCTATTCTATTCTATTCATTCCTCTGTTCCCTGTTCAGACGTGGGTCAGAATTCTATTCTATTCTATTCATTTCTCTGTTCCCTGTTCAGACGTGGGTCAGAATTCTATTCTATTCTATTCATTCCTCTGTTCCCTGTTCAGACGTGGGTCAGAATTCTATTCTATTCTATTAATTCCTCTGTTCCCTCTCAGACGTGGGTCAGAAGCTGCCGCCCGCGCCGGGCTGCGTGGAACCAGACCCTCACCTCCCTCAGCACTGTGACCACCCCCCCCCCGGCACCTGCACTCCGAGCTGGCCATCCCGCCCACCCCCGCCCACACCCCCTACTCCCTGCAGATGCTGCTGGACATCCTGCGCACCCAGTACCTGGCATGATCGAGCGGCTCAAGAGCGAGAAGTACAAGAAGGAGGTGGAGGATCAGATCGAAATGGAGAAGGTGAGTGAAGAAATTTAAACAAGACCTCCTCCGTGGGCTAAATTAACAGACAAATTCTAAGGGCGGAATTAACACATAGACGACCGGCATGTTTTTAATAAGTTCTCCCGTGGGACCGGCGATGTTTAGACTATTCACAGGCGTAGTACATGCGTGTACCACCGGTGGTACACCCGGTCCATCCCGTACAGACACGGGTGTACCACCGGTGGTACACCCGGTCGTTCAAGTGTTAATAGACGTTTTTGTAATACCTCTGTGGCGCTAAGTCACAGATTGCGTACTGTGTAAGATAGGGAAAACCGACACTTATGAAGGACTTAAGTTATTGGTGTTGTCTATTAATTCCGCCCTAAAAGTCTTTGCTAAGCGTCGTTTTTCCCTATCTTCCACACAGTACGCAATCCGTGACTCTTAGCGCCATAGATGTATTACGAAAACGTCTATTAATTCCACCCTTAACTGTGAAAGCGAATGTTGACCTTACATCTCGATTTTCCCGTGGCTCAGTGGTTAAGAGCACTGGTTGCTGACCCGGAGGTTGCGGGTTCGAATCCCGGCCGGAGCGGAAAATTCTAACCGAGTTTTCCGTTTCCGGAATGGCATAGATGTAAATGTAAAGTGCCCTGAAGTAATGCGAAAGCGGTTCCGGGGCACAATCACCTTTTGAAATAATAATAATAACTATTTAGTGGAAGGTAACCCCACTAGGCGAGGTTAATGCTCAAAACATTTTCTACCACCCAACCCTCAGAGTCTTGGTATTATGTGGTTACGAACTCAAATTAATGAGAAAAAAAATCATGCACTGGGTGGGATTCGAACCAACGGATCCCTTCGCTACCTGGATTACCAGACTAGCGCGTTAACCACTTGACTAACAGTGCAAGTAAAAGTAAGTTAGATACTCGCTTACCTTGCGTAAGATACCGGGTTATAATAACACAAAGAAACATACTTGTATTTCTTTGTGTTATTATATCGAATTTTTAGTGTGTAGCTTAGAGCTCTAGGACTTTTCGGTAACTTTAATATCCCAATATTTTAATTTTTGTCAATAATGTCGCCACTGGTCGCTGTTCAGTGCTCACGTTAAAGCAGCTACTCTTTTTTCCAAGTACAGGGCAGAAAAAATCCTCTGCTCTGCTGGGGATTGAATCTTGAATCAAAATCTCAGATACCTTGGTCGACTGGTTATTATTATTATTATGCAACGCTTTATTAGGTATAAATGGACATTATGTACATACAATTAATTATTTAATAATGAAAAAAAATGGAAACAATCTATACAATAAAAATGAAAAAGAATAGAAAATATATAAAAACATAGGTCATAACTAAAGGGCGGGGTTATTGCCTATGGCAATCTCTTCCACCCAATCCTTTGTTCGGTTGAATGTTAAATGGACCAAATCCTTATACCTATTTACATAAAGTAAGATTGCGATTAGGGGTTTTACTGTGCAAAAAAAGAAGAAAAAAAAAACACTGAGACCTTTCAAAAAAGTTACGTGCAGAACTCGCTGGACATTTTCTCCAATCATGAAAAAAAATCCTGTACCCTTTGATTTAACAACACCCATTATTAACAAAAGAAAAAGACTAAAATCATTCTATTGTGTATTTCAGAAAAAGAAAGAGCAGACCAAGAGGAGGATCGAAGCCCTGGACCAGCAGATAGCCCACCTCATCCAGGACAGTGTGGAGCTGCTCAAGACGCGCATGGCGGAGCTCGACATTCACGCCAACACCCCCAGCGAGCTGCTGTCGAAAGCCAACGACATCGTGGTGCGACACCGGGAGCTGCAGGCCAAGACTGTCAAGTACCAGAAAGAGGTACGCCCCCCCTCTCTTCTCGCATTAATACGTAGACGACCGGGTGTACCACCGGTGGTACACGGGGTCGGAGAGCCGTATTATCCCCGGTCCCACAAGAGAATTCACGAAAAACCATGCCGGTCGTCTAAGTGTTAAGATTGATTTTGATTTTGAAAAAATTCATTTATTTATATTTTATTTTTTTATTATTACAAACATTACATCCCCTAAGCTAATGCTAACTTTTTGGGGGAGACTTGGGGCCAAATTATTAAACAGACTGTCCCTCAACTCGGGCTGTAGTGGCTGTAATGCGCGCTGGTTGAAATCTTAGAAGCCAAATAGAAATGGTTTAGGATGGGTCGTCTGGATACAAAAAAAAATATGGAAATTAAAACAAATGATTTATTTATTATTTTAAAAACTCCGATTTGAGGGTGTGTCTGGCTTAGCTTAACTTTAATCCTGGTTCATAATGTGGCCCTTGGGGACAAATCATAAAAGAACATTACAACGAGCATAGGCGAAGACAATTTTATTCTAGACAATCGTATTTCAAGAGATTTGAATTAAAGAGAAAGAGTGTTTCACAGCCTTCTTTTATTTCGTAGCCATAAAACAGGAGCTACTGTAGATGCTTATGATCTGCGTTGTAGCTTACCCATCCCGTAGTATGTCTCCCTTGTGATAGGCTAGGAGTGACACAATATTTCCTATTTAAGTGCTGGTTCAACATGAACACACCCGAAGGTGTGCCGGATTCAAAATTTGTAACCTCACAAACAACCATAACCAAAATTTGAATACAATTTTTTGTCGGCAAGGAAGTTCAAACACGGGAACTTCCGTATGGCAAGCGAGTATCTTACCACTGAGCTAATTGTGTTCTCAATTTGGCAAGCAAGTATCTTGCCACTGAGCTAATTGTGTTCTCAATTTGGCCAGCAAGTATCTTTCCACTGAGCTAATTGTGTTCTCAATTTGGCAAGCAAGTATCTTTCCACTGAGCTAATTGTGTTCTCAATTTGGCCAGCAAGTATCTTTCCACTGAGCTAATTGTGTTCTCAATTTGGCAAGCAAGTATCTTTCCACTGAGCTAATTGTGTTCTCAATTTGGCAAGCAAGTATCTTACCACTGAGCTAATTGTGTTCTCAATTTGGCAAGCGAGTATCTTACCACTGAGCTAATTGTGTTCTCAATTTGGCAAGCAAGTATCTTACCACTGAGCTAATTGTGTTCTCAATTTGGCAAGCAAGTATCTTACCACGTTTCCTTAGAAGCCCACATTTTTTGTATTAGCTGAGGGAAAGTGTTTGCTTTGTAAACTATTTGTATATTGATTCTAAATAAAACAATTTATCTTATCTTATCTAATTGTGTTCTCAATTTGTCCCAGGTGATGTCACTGGAGGAAACCAAGAACAAGCTGGTGATGGAGCGGGTGCAGGAGCTCAAGATCATGCCGCAGAAGACAGAGGAGTCCACCAAGGACTTCATCATGAAGGAGATCAGCGCCACCCTGCACCAGCAGAAGAAGCTGAAGAACACGGTCATCAAGCTGCAGAGCGAGTCCTCGCTGATGGAGGAAAGCCAGAAGCAGCACGCGCTGGTCAGCAGTAGCAAGTACGCCAAGTCCATGAGGAAGTCCCGCGAGGCTAGGGCCAGGTCCCAGGAGTGGCCGGATGTGCCGGAGGTGGGCAAGATAGACGAGAAGAACCCCGAGGTGATTATAATCTTATTACTATTTTTTTTTTTTTTTTAAGTAAACCGACCTCAGTAGCTTGATCGATAAGGTGGCGAACTTGTATATTGGAGGTCGGTGGTTCAAGTCACGGTTTCAGTGACGATTTTGTAAAGAGAGTTTGAGTAGTTGTGACATCACGAAAGTGTTTAACACAATATGATAACTATTTTTACTTCCGAGAAATTTCTAATATTAGAAATCGGAAGTATTGTGTTCGTTTTTGTAAAAAAAAATATTTTTTTGCTCCGATTTCATTTTTTTTCATATTTCTGGACGTTTCATAACCTACTGAGTAAATTTGGTTTTGTGTCTGTCTGTCGGTCTGTCTGTCTGTCGGTCTGTAAAAACGATTCCTTGTAACGCGCAAATCTCGGAAACTAATCGACCGATTTTGATGAAATTTTGCACACATCTAGGAGACATTCTGTAGATGGTCCCATTTTAAATTCATTGAATTCATACCAGCGGTTCTGGGTGAAAGAGACCATGCGCCTGACCACTAACTTTTTACTTAAACGCTTATATCTCGTGAACGGTACACTCGATTTCGATGAAATTTTGTGAGAATATGCATATTTTTGTTTAACATAGGTTATTTATATTTATTTTTGAATTAATTATATTTTGACTCTGATATTTAAGAAAATCCGAAATTTTGGACGAAAAAGTAAAAAAATAAGGACCACGACTTGCCGATACAGAATTTTTTGTGGAATCTAGAATGTATAAAAAACGATATTCTACCATATAAAACAAATTTGAAGAAAATCGGTTGAGTCGTTTTGGAGATACACGTAATTTTCTATAAAATCTCAAAATTGGCACGTGTTTACAATGTGAAGCAATCACGAGGAAGTATTGTGTCCATAATTGGCAGTGTTTTTTAAAGTAGGTAGGTATACATTTATATTAACATTGATGATATATTTTTTATTATTTTTATTTTGTTTTGTTTTTTTAGATCTTAAATTTATTTTATAATTGTTTTGTAAACATACAACTTGTATCATTACAATAAATATTCATATTCATATTCAGGTCCTCGCCCAGAAGATCCTGGAGACGGGCCGCCAGCTAGAGGCCCGCAGACACCAGGACGCCCTGCCGCCCATACGCAGCCTGGCGCCCGTCAAGCTGCCCAAGCCTTGCTTCACTGCCAGCCGTGTGCAGGAGCCGCCCAGGGTGGACTACTTTGAGGACAGGCTCAAGCTCATCATCACTAATGTGCTGAATGAAGACAAGGATAGTCGGGGCAAGCAAGGCCGCCCGCCCGCCCCTGATTACACCCAGTCCACCGCCCGCTCGTCCGCCCCTGACTACACTCAGTCTGCTGCGCGCCCACCCGCCCCTGACTATTCCCACTCCACCGCCCGCCCGTCTGTCCCTGACTACACCCAGTCCGCCGCCCGACCACCCGCCGCCCACGCACCTGACTACACCCAGGTGTCGCCCGCCAAGCTCGCCCTCAGGAGACACCTCTCGAATGAGAAGCTGCCGAGCATGGGCGGCTTGGGTAGCTTAGGGGCGCGCACCATAGGGGACCTGGTCAACACGGAGATAGAGAGGTCCCTAGAGATCAGCAACCAGAGCCTCATCAATGCTGCTGTCGATAACGCGGTAAGTGCATCAGTATCCAGCATCTCGAGTTTGAGTTACAAATAAACAAATTTCTATAATTTGTGACTTAAACTCTAAAGCTTGACGTGACTGTTTTTCACCTCCATGTTTATGTTCGTACTAATCTGTTCTTAGACAAATGCCTTTCTACTCCCAACAAGACACGGGATATCTGAAAGAAGAAGAAGAAATAAAGAAAAAAAACAGTACTTTCTATACCTCTCAGGAAATAGAAACTAAAAAATACATAGTAGTTCTTTTCTCTATTTAGATATTAAGATCTCATCAGGATTATTGTTTTTTTTTTTTTTTTTTTTCTATGACTGCTAACAATTCCTCCTTTAATACCATCAATAGTGTGTACTCCATAGTCTTTTGAAATGAATTTTCTCCACCTAACCCCCACCCTGTCCCCCCCCCCCACCCCCAGGTGACCATGGCCACCCCCTCCGTCCTGATGAACAACATCCTCCCCCCTCGCCCCGACCGGATCTCACCCTCCCAGCACGCCCCCCGGCCCCCCGTGTACTCACCCATCGGGCGGAGGTCTGCCTCCCCTCCCTCTCATCCCCACCCCCCCAAACCTTCGCCCCTGGCCAGTGGTCACAACAGTACCAGTGGCGGCATCATCATGTCTAGCAAATCCAATTCTCAGGTAAGTCTCAGTTGTTTGTAAGGGATACCCTCTGGTGCGCTCGTGTTGACTCAGCACATAAAAAAAATAAATACAATATTCTGTTTATCCGGCAGAATAAGACTAAGAGTCCCTTTACTCTCATAGTCGAATATCTCTGTTTCAAGCCTCTTTAATAGGCTAGAAATAGGTCAGCTAGTTATTTATCGTTGCTATTCTCATGAAACTGTCCTCAGTAGCTCCATTTGATTGTTGTTGTTGTAGCAGTGGCAGCGGATCAGCATTCTTCTCCATACTCTCGTTAAAATGTTGGTAACCTAGGAAGTTAGCCAACTGGACTGGGTTGCTCCATAGATCTATAGGAGTCAGTGTGGTGGGATTGGCTGGACAGTTGAACAGGCGATTTGAGGTATGAGGACTTCCCTGGCAGATTGGGCACTCATCACGTATGTTAGGGTCAGTCAGTAGTGCTCCATTGATAATGGGGTGAACTTGTTACCTGGAGGGCGATGGTTTTCTCATCAAAGATCCTTGTCTTGCAGAGCTCTTCCTCCCGCTACACCCACGTTCAGTTACCTCGCGCTGAGATGAAGCCTTATCACGAGTCCTACTTCACGGATCTACCTGCTGAGGAGCCCGTGGAAGGGTGAGTCTTCTTTCTTCTCATTAGATATGAAATACAATCTAGTAATTATGGAATTGTAAATTGCTTTCTATATGTAAATATTCAAGTCTAGTATTGGAATATCATTATTCGTCTATATGAATTTTGTACGTGGAACATGAGGTCACGAGTGTACACTCATAACATTGGTAGCTCTAATAATGAAGAACATGGCGGAAATTTTTTAATTTGTTTTTACAATGTGAAATGGACTGTTTTCAAGTTCAATTATTATGATAAGTCGAAAAAAAATATTTTTTTTTTATTTTACTGTCAAAGTTTAATCCTTTATTATTTTATTTTACTATCTTTTTTTATGAACATATATTTAAAGAGAGGTCTATAACAATCAAAGTCCTTGCCCTAATAGGAAGTTTTAGTCCAATAATTTCGTCTTACAAGTTCTAATAATAATAAAATAACTCTTTATTGAAAAAAAAGGCATGATTATTGTCTGAGGCAATCTCTGCCTCAGGCAACAAAACCTACCAGTTCCCTACTTGTCATTTATTTTAGAGAAATGGATTCAAATTCTAAAAATATTTTTCTTTGTAACTTACAATTGAATTTCCCCCTCCCCTGCAGACTGGCAGCCACCCTGCACTCCCGTCTGCTGAGCCAGCAGGCCCAGGGCCCCACTCAGGCTGGGGGCAAGCACGGCCTGGCCCCGCCCATCTCGCCTCGTAACGTGGACGACATGGAGCTGGAGGCCGTATCTCGGAAACGGTACGGGTCTCCCCTCAGAGGCTCCCCCCTGCCCCCCGTCAAGAAGATGTTTCTCCCTGATCTGCCGCTGCCCGTGATGACCCGGCCTGACGAAGGTAAGGGGCTCCGCGCTGTCTCCCCCGCTGTATTATTTCTTTGTTGTTTCTCTGTTGTTGTGGCTTTAGATCTTTAGAAATGTTTGAGAGTTCAAAGTGAAAGCTATTTATAGTATTTATGTCTAAAATAAAAGCTCTGTGTTCCTCTACTGGAAAAAAAAATTTTTCCATTTTTTATAAAACCATCATTTTTAAAATATGTTTATAATATCATCTCTTTTGGGTTAATCACTACTCGTCCTGTTATTTCACTTGTATCTAGAACCACCGATAAGGCGGTGGGCTTTATCCATCGAGCTACTGAGGTCGGTAAAAGTAATACAATACATAGCAATACAATACAATACAGTAAACAAAATATGATGAGCTTTCATTGAACTCTCAGGCATTGGTCAAGTTTTCCCCTCCCTCTGTAGCTCTCGTTAGCTTTAGTTTGGATTTTTTTTTTCTTCTTAAACAGTCTATCTCCATTTCTCTGACATACCTAAGTGACCAGACTCGGTACTCACTCTGCAGTAGGGCGAAATAATGGCGACAATGCGACATCCATTGTTACAAAGCATACTTCTACGAGTATTATGTGATGCTGACTTACTGAGTATTATATGATACTGACAAAGATTAGAGGCGAAATTAACTTGCAAAATCGAGATCACAAGTTTGGACTTCAGCATTAGTTTCCCCATTTAAAACAATACACCAAATCATGTCCACAGACTTATAAGTAGTGCTTTATTTAGACTGTCAGCGCAAGACATGTAGTCCCATTATGCCAACAGTTCAACAAAGCACCTCTATTTTTAAGTATAAATACAGTGTATAACAGAAACGTCTATTAATTTCGCTCCAAGTAACAAAACACTAGCGACATGTGTGTCCATTGATACGAAACCTACTTCTACTTTGTGTAACTGACTTTTTAACAATACGCACAGAACTCATTTGAAAGTGACGGGCCAAGAAATGACTGTAGTGTACTCTGAGGACAGACACTAAGGGCGGAATGAATAGACGTTTTTATAATACCTCTGTGGCGCTAAGTCACGAAATGCGTACTGTGTAAGATAGGGAAAACCGGCGCTTAGCAATGACTTGAGATATAGAATTTGTCTATTAATTTCGCCCTAAATCTTTGTAAAACTGATTATAATTTTACTTTCTTGTATGAGATTTTAATTGATGGTTTAGTACCGAAAACACATTAGTACCAACATACGGAATGAAATAAAGTGCTAGGTTAACAAATAAAAATCCATCTTATGGACCAGACTGAACGTCTCTTATGGCTGGGTCGAGATGCAACTTCTAGATCCCTGCTGTCATATACATGAGCAATTGAGCAGGGACCCACACCATAACATCCGGCCCTTAGTAAAACCCATAGCTTAGGCCTGAATTAATTAATGACGGTAAAGCGGAGATTGTTACTATAGGGTTGTTATCACCATGGTAACAGCCAATGACAGAACTGAAAGCAAATACTATAGTAACAGTGTCCACCATAGCAGCGTTCATTATTTCAGTCCCAAGAGAACGTCTACATATTTAAATAAACAGTACAGTATAAACTTATCCAACTGTGAATTCTTGGACATTAGTGACTTGTTTTAACGGACTCGAATCACTTGACGATTCATTCGACTCTGAGTTGCATGCTAGGTTAGTGTTCTTGGATATCACTGCCAAGTAGAAAAGCATTGGTTCACCATGTCTCATCCCAGAGTTGAACTTTACTGTGTGATTTGAAACGGAACAGCACGAACATATTTACATTTTTCTCGCATCTGATTGGTGGAAAAACTAACACTGTTTGTCCAAAAATAACCGAGTCTCCGAGCTGTCTGGTGAACTGTTCATGGTGTTTGTATAGATTTACTACATTTGCGTATAGAAAAGATGTCATTTTATTAACACTGTTAATTCTGTTACGTTTCAAAACACATATTAAAATTCAACTCTAGCCGAATTATAAAACAGGAACAGATTAATCTCAGTGGATATTATTCCTGAACAGGCCCAGCTAGAGCCTCAGGTGGTAGTGTCCACTTTGAATAATGTAATCCTGTTTCATGGTTTGTGGCCCTAGATGTGCCTTCTGCTTACCCCTCCCTCCAAGTTAACCCACTCATAGCCACTGGACAGCATTGTGCACGCCATTTTAGTTGAGTTGTTTTTTCCTCCCCCGCTTTCGTAGGCAAGCGCCCTCCCTTGTTCAGTGGGTGTCATACTAGCGCTCTAATCCTGGCGGCTAACAAGCATCTGCCCGCCTGCTACGGGTTTTACGATAGCACAGGTAAGGCATGCCGGGTCCACCGCACCTCCTACTAACCTTGCCTTGGGGGCATTGACCTCGTCGGTCCAACGGTGGTGACTTTTGCAATGGAGACAATATTTTCTAGTTTGCTTGTCTTGTGATGTGTTAAAAAAAACTCTAAAGTCCCAAGGCTTAAATTTTATTCTCAAATTTCATCATGGAAAATAATTGCAAAAGTCACAAATCAGTGTCGAAACCTCTAAACTAACCCCTACCTTTTTTTAGTCATTCTAATTTGTAACGCATGCTAGGGTTATAGCACTTCAGGATAATGTACCCAATTTGAATTGAGTCAATTGAGTGCAATAACTTGGATTTTCGTTGAACAGAAACATTAGCCTGAATCTCTAACACATCCTCCGTACGACATGCAATCCAAGTTGTTTCTCAATTTTGTTTTAATCTCATAATATTAAAACGCATGCTGTGTGTCACCTAAGTCATGTTATATCGTAATAATAAATTATGGCAAGGTAAAACTCTTTTCATTCTGGTGCAGTTTCTGATGTTTCTTTCTATCCATATACCTTCAATGACTTGTGACGTTGACTACTATTTGCACAAAATACGTAAAGTACACTGTTAATATCGTACCGACCTCAGTAACTTGATCGATAAGGCGGCGGACTTGTAAGCTGGAGGTCGATGGTGCAAGTCCCGGTTTCAGCATAGACTTAGTAAAGCGAGTTTGAGTAGTTGTGACATCATGAAAGTGATGAACACAAATATGATGGAAAAAACTGTTAATATTGTGCTTGAAACTTTTGTGTCACTCTAAGCGGACATAAAGTGCACCTAGAGCAATGACTGTTGAATTTCTTTACTTCCGATTTAAATTAATGCTCGTCCTATAACCTTTCGGAATCATTTAGAATGACGACGCTATTGAGAATACGGTACATGAACCAATTAACTATTCGTCTGCGAAAACAAAGGCAGCCATAATTTTCTATATTTTTTTTTAACCCTCATGAAAATTGACACTAAAACAATACAACGGCAAAAATAAAATATGTTTTATACATTTTGAAACGGAACAGAACGAACTGTCATAATAAGATGCACTCTTTATCCACTGTTACTCTCAACTAAAGTCCGAGCCGAGTCGGGGGACAGTGCATATTTTGGGATGAACGGAATGTTCTGACTTCTGATTGGCTCTCATTTTGCGTCCTTTTGAAAAATGAAATATTAAATGAAAGCGCCAATTTTTGAATCTGGATTGTGAATTTATTTTTGAAATGACATGAGTAACCAATCAGAGAAGATCAACACAAAACAGCTGATTACAGAAATTTCCTTTGAAATGACCTTGTTTAATTATATTTTCTTTATCTTCAACCAATTAAATACCACTAACATGTAAATAGTTTCGTGCTGTTCCAGTAAAAAATGTATAACAAAATTCAACTGAGTTATCTCTGAGTCGATAGTATTCCTTTGTACCCTTCTACTGATCTGAGCAAGAATTCTAAAATGTCTCTGTGTAAAAAATTACGAGGGTTCAAAGAGAAAGTCTCGAAAATTATTTTTTCTCTGCGAAGAAAATATTTTATATTCTTGTCCTGTTGGGTACTGTAATTCTGTGAAGTCAATTAAATCTGGTATCGTCTGTCACACTGAAATTGTTTGTATAATAATAATTTAACAAGTACCTCAATTACAAAAAAGTATTATAATGAAGAAAAAAAATGATATGATTATGGTAGGTACCCTATATTATGTAGCAATTATACAATCTTGAAGGGGAAAAAACGGTCTGCTTCTTTAACTCTTTATCAGTATATTAAAGGCCAAATTATAAAACAGGTTTAAAGTTAATATAAGCCACACTGTCCCTCAAACTCGGGCTACCGAGTGAATGGTTGAAACTGTGACTGGGCTGCAGAGTCCTCTAGCGAGACACTGGTGTCCTCCCTGTTTAACGTCCCCCAGCCAGTATCTTAATTGGTAGATTAAATTAAGATGTCATGTACAGGTTTTTTTTAATTAGTATTGTGTGAAATAGCAGACTGACCTCAACATCCCTCCTCCTCTCGTTCACAGACAAGTGGGACAAGTTCAGCACCAACTTCGACAAGATCGTAGCCTTCGCCTCCACAGAGCTAGACAAGCGCCGCCGCAGCACGGAGGCGGGCTGCAACACCTCCCCGGACAGCGGGCTGGGCCACGGGGAGGGGGAGACGCCCCCCGGGGACTCGCCCCCCGTGCTGGAGGCGGGTCCGCCCCGCACCCCCTCCCCCACAACACTCGCCTATAGCCCTGCGCCTGACCCTGACGGGCCCTTCAGCCCGGCCACGCCCTCCGCCTCCCCCCCCGCCCTCTCCACACTCAAGTACTCCCTGGAGGAGCGCCACTTCAAAAAGAAATACCTCCACTCCTCCTCCTCCGCGGGGGCGGGGTCAGGGAGTAAGGATAAGTTCCGCCCCAAGGGGAAGTCTTGGGACTGGAACCGTGTTAGTCTCGAGGGAGAGTCGTGGTGAAGAGACAGCCCACCAGTGATGTAGATAGTATGCTACTTGTCCGAAAAAAAGGAAATCTCACTGAGAACCAGGCATATTCTTCTTTATAGAAGTTGGTAACAAGGCATAGTCTTCTTTATAAAGAGTGGGAGACCAGTCATATTCTGGTCTGGTAAACAAGGCGTACTCTACTTTATAGAGGGTTGTAGAGCAGGCTAACTCTACGTTATAGTTGGTAGTAGACCAGGCATATTCTTCTTTATCCAGGATAGTTAACGAGGCATAGTCTACTTTATAGAGGCCTGTAGGCGCTGGTTACTTGGTGTAAAACACTACTGCCTAGTATACACTAACACTGCCACTGTAGCATTCTATGCAGGGTGACTTCAGGGTTGTCCTATGTCCTATGATACCCGGGATTGTACTGGTTCATTAAACAACATTAAAAGAGATGGTTGGTCGAGGTCTTACTGTATCTTGTGAATTGTGACATAAAATACTATTTACGCATGTATTTTTTTTTAACCACCGTAGACTGAATGGTTAAATTTACGCAGCCATGATGTGTGTACAGGATGCTCTCGCTATATTCAGAGTATTTAGTATCTCTATTAAAGAGATTTCTCTTCTTTTATACACAGGCCTGAAGCCCATTCTGTGTCAAAAAATAATATTAAGAGTATGTAGTTTTATACATAGCTTGGTTGGATGACCGTATAACACTGTTTGAAATAGTTATGTACCATCTGATTATATTTACCACGTATCCCACTTTAGTACATGACTAACTCGTAAGTTTTTAATTCTAAATGACCCTATGCCTATTATGTATGTTCAGAAAACGTACATATGCTGCACTAGTGGTGTGTATGACTAAGAGCCTTAGTATAACTTGATGTGTGTAACATTAGCAGTGATTTTTCACTTGAAGGGCCGAACTATGAAACAGGATTAATGGCGGAATTAATAGACGTTCTTGTAATACCTCTGTGGCGCTAAGTCTCGATTTGCGTATTGTCTTAGATGAGGAAAACCAGTGCTAAGTCATGACTCAATTTTGTCTATTAACTGTGCCTTAAATATCTAAAAAATGTTAATCCAAGCCACTATCACTGAACAGCTGATATCAATGCGCTGTGATTGGTTGAAATTCCCACTGGAGGGCGTATTAAGGGTAAAATAGGATTCGCTTAATCCTGTTTTGGATTAGATTAACTAATCCTGTTTCATAAATCGGATCTCCTGTTTTCTTACCAATTCTCTACCAGAAAAGTGTTTACCTTGTGATTCAATTTTGATTCAACAAAATCATTAGAAGCCACTTATGAAATCAGAATTGACCAAGTGAAATTCGTCAGATGCGATTACCTTTCTAAAGTTTTTAAATTATTCAGTTCTCTCCCTCCCCTACATTCTTAGAGTTGTACAATTTAAATACTTTCTCACACCTCATAGAACATGTCTATGACTGATGGAAAGTAGACTGCCTAGAATTTCCCAAACCCCCTAGTGAAATTTACAAAGACTGAATTTTTTGGGATTTTCGAAACTTGATCTTAGTCTAATGGAATCGAATTTGTCGGACTAGAAGAAGACCTGTCTTGAAAGTGTGTGAGGTAAAGTCGCTCCGATTGCTCAAAGCCAAAAAGTTGTCAAAAAATCAGGCTCGTTTCTTGTATTTTATGGTTCCTCTAAATGTTCTTAACTTTTCAAAGTTAAAAATATTATTTCTTCTCAACTTGTCAAACGATTAAATAAAAGCTTAACAATTAGTTTCGTATGCTTCTGTGAAAATGCCGCCGAATTTGTCTCTCAAATATTTAAATTTTCAAGAGGTCTGCTGCTTTTGAATATCTAGCTCGTGTCAATTATTATGATTAATCTCACCAAGCATCTTAGCTCTTTGTCTTGTTAGCTCTATTCACTCATTTCGGTGAGTAACTAGATATAGGGCGAATTTAATAGACACTTTTGCTATACCTCTGTGGACTTAAGCCTACACTCTGCGTATTGTTTTAAATTACCAAGTACAGTAAGTTCTGACTGGTACTTGTGATCCCGACTTTGTCTATTGATTTCGCTCTTAGTCTTACCAATCTATTAAATCAATGTTCTTGTGATTCGGTAGAATTCGTACCATTAATTCTGGAGAAGACAAAAGTCCAGGAATAAAGTGACTTGAAGTACTCATTTACTCATATCTGAGTAACAGGAAACAGGTGTTTCCCTTTCCTACATGCATTCTCGCAATACTCTAATAATAATAATTACACTTTTTAGTGGAAGTTAACCACCAGGCGAGGTTAAAGCTCAAAGCATTTTCTACCACCTAACCCTCAGAGCCTTATTATTATGTTGTGGTCACAAACTCAAACCTGGATTACCAGACTAGCGCCTTAACCACTTGACTAGATTAGTCTGAATATAAGTTTCAATTTTGAACAACATTATACATACAAAGGTGAAATGTTGGACATCTGGTTACTTATTGAAATGTTAAGTTAGTTGTATTCTATTAATTTATTCCTACTAATATTTATCTTCGAAAGAAAAAATTATATTAAATGAAATACCCCTGTAAACCTCTTTTTTCCACTCGCAATATTTTCGGAACCCCAAACCAGCCTTTCGGATCAGGTGGTAGTGAAGAATCTACTATGGTCCGGGTCATAACAATACTGTTAACCAGAGACCGAGCCATTTTGTCTATCTCGATGTATCTTATCTCGGTCTATCTATTTTATAGTCAGAATTCTATCAAATATATTTATACTCGTATATGGATATTTACCCTTTACTAGAGCACTATATTCTACTTTGGTTTACCTATGAGGTATAGAAAGCCACACAATCGGTCACTTTTCTCTGTGTTGTCCAATGTCTAATTCATCTCTGCATACATCCTGTTGAATGTTGTATTCGATGTTAATTGATTAAAATGTGTCTGATTTATTTCCTTTTCAAGTATTTTATAGTTAGATAAGAAAGTTTTAGTGTGAATTTTATCTGCTTTTTATCTTTTTAAAGTAAGAAAGAATATCTCGAGCTTTTTAAAGCTATTATTGAAAATAGAGGATGGTTTTCTTGGTGTTTGATTTTACATGACAGGTTGCATTGCTAATCCTACGATAAAGACTCAATTATAATACCTAGCCTATTGAAAGAGTAAGAAAAAAGGCATGAAAAATTCACATTGTTCCAAGTACAAATTTTTCCTAATTATTTGAATACATATTTTATATGATTTCTTTTTAGTCGTATATTCTACATGTTTTTGCAATTGCTTAGAGCCCAAGTTACACTTTTGAAGTGGTTGAAGAATTTGAATGTTGAACGGTGAACGAAATAGAATTTATACGTAAAGTCGGCCGTTGTATAGCTGCTGGGGAAATGCAAAAACTTGAAATTTTGTATGAATAGTAAACTATGTGGTTTCAATATTTCTGATACCTTCTTATTACCTAGGATCTGATTAACATACTTTTTGGATTAAAATAATTAAAATAAAACTAAGTTGTACTGGTTTATGTTCTGAATATAAACCAAACAGGAGCAACTGTACTAAACCTTCTTCTAGTTATTAATTGAGGTGTTCACTTCGTTTTGTCATTATTGTAGTTTTATAATATTTGTAGCAATTGTAGCATGTTTCCTCGGCCAGTAAGGTTATTGTTTAAATTAATAAATATAAACCTCTGTAATATTTGTCCTGTACTATACCATCGTGTTTCTATATTGTGTACATTTTCTTTTTATTTAGGTTTTTGTTATTTTAATTAATCTTGTGGCTACACTGCCTTTTCTAATATAGGTATTATATTATTTCGTTTTTTTTATGATGAACAAAAAGCCTTTCATCAAAACAATAGATTTATTTTTAATAAAAGATATACACACAGATAAGTTGTAGATTTTTCTATCCTTCTTTGACTGTAGTTCTTTGGAGGAACATACAATTTTATTTATCTGCAGAACTGAGTCCCCAATTTATAATAGACTAGCCGTTTGCCCGTGCTTTGCAACGGGACTAAATTTCAAATTTACTAAGGCATGGCCGTACTGCTGGACAGCAATGCCTTTTTAAACTTTTTATAATTTTTATGGACAAAGCGGTAATGGTTTTGGGGGGGTCAATTCTGAGACATTTTTCGCTATCTCTTACCGTTTTGGCTAAACAACTCCGGACAAACAAACAAACAAACAAACATAGGTAGGTAGGTAGGTAGGTAGTCCTTTTTTCTGTTTTATATATAGAGATACAATGATTACTTTGTGCTTTGCCCATGATTTAATTTCTGACGTATGCATGTCAGAATGATGGGAACTTTCTTTCAAGGGTTTCAAAGCTAGTCATCTTTCTGTGAAACAACCAATGTAAACTATTCTAGCAAATCTTGCTTTAAATGACGTCCAAAAGATTACACTATAGATTCTTTCTACATGTTTTAATGTAAGTTTACTTTATATTTTATACTGGGAACCAATCACTGCCCTTTGTATACTGCTGAAAATGTGTGTTTTACTTTTTCTTGTATTCAATTTTTAGTCTAATTTTTGTTAGTGAATTATTGAATTTGTTATCTAGTGGAATTAAGCTCTATGAGAATGATGCTCAATGAATTTATTCTTCTTTTTCTCGCTCATAGCGTTACGTTTTCTTTATTCTTGTATCAAGAAATTAAGCATAACTTTATTAGTTATACAACCAACACTTTGAAATAGCCCACTTGATTTGTGTTTTGTCATTTGCCGAGACACTTATCTTGTTCTATGTTTGTCTTTTAATATATTAATTTTATAACAAGGATTTTACAAAGTAAAATCTCCAATCGTAGCACTAATGGCAACTTCTTATTGACAGCTGAATTTTATTCACTGCAAATGAGATGAAAGTCCTATGCTCTACATGTTATTATCTGTTACCTTTTGGGTTAAGATTGCAATCAATCAATCACTTTTCATTCGAAATTGAGGTGGTAATTTTTCGGAGCTAATTATTTTTAGTTTGAATACTTTATATTAATTCAGATTTAAAAAAGCTCCACTATATAATAAAAAAACCTACCGAAAACAATACTCTCTATGCCTTATAGGTAAAAGAAATTAAAAATTGTTCGCGTAATTAAATTTTCCTTTAATAATTGACTGAATTTTTTAAACTCTCCCTGTTGATATTATTTATTCTAACTGTACTGTCTAAATTGACTGTACAATCAAATATTCTTCCTCATTACAAGACCTGTAGCACTTCCTTGAAAAAAAACTTACTTCTATTCTTAACCTGTGTGTATATCTTAATATTTGATTTAAATTAATATCATCGAATTGTTTTCAATATAATTAAGACTTGAAATATATAAACATTGACTTCTTATTCCACTTCCCCTCAGATAGGTAAAATCTACAATTCTGAACCGACCTTATTAGCTTCACCGATAAGACGCCGGACTCTTAGTGGTTCGAGTGCCTGAGTACAGCAAAAATTTTGAGAGGCGACTGAGTTAATCGTAATGTGACTTACGATTGTGATTAACACAAATATAAAATCATGCTGTTTCAAAAAGGGAGTGTCCTGTCACCCAAGTAATGAGGGATCATTGAACAGCTCTATTTTCTTGGTTTGATTGTCACAATCATTTCACTTCCGAAAATTCCGAACTTATTTGAAGGCATTAATAATAGGCAAAACCGAGATCACAATTTCGGACATAATACACAAAATCTAGACTTAAGACCACAGAGTTATATCAAAAATATCTATTAATTCCGCACCAAACTTACAAGTTTAAGCCAGAACTTTCATTTCGTCATATTATACTATTTGAGTAGTATTAACAATACGCAAAAAATACTCAAGACCCACAGAGGTATAGAAAAAATGTCTATTAATTTCACCCTAACAGTGTCAGAATGAAAAGAGGAGAAATTGACATTTCTATAGAAAATTAACACTAGCCGCAAGACACTGGCCTCTTGGGAAATAGGAAAAAATAAAGTGACCGTCAAAAAAATTGTTTTTCAAGGATTTTCATCAAGGACCTATAAAAGCATTGTAATTAATCGTTTCGTTAATTATCAGGTGGAACAATTATTGAAAAACGGGTCATACCTACAACTGAAAATACAGGTGCCTAGTTTCTCATTAAATTTCCAGGTCCCTTACGTTTTTGAAATAAACACGTTGGCTTATTAAATTACTATGATCAGGGAGTAAATAAAGCAATGAATCAGTGAGATTGAGTTTAGTAACAAACCGAAAACAATTTACTCTAGGTATTCTGTATTCATTTAAAATATGAAAATATAACTATACCAATTAAGTGTAAACAGATATAAAACTTATTACACGATGCAAAAATTCTGTGCGATGGCCGGGAATCGAACCCGGATCAACTGCTTGGAAGGCAACTATGCTGACCATTACACCACCATCGCACATTAGATAAGACACTGGGAGAAGTAGAGTGTATTTAAATGAAGAATATAAACGTCACGATCTTTCACTTCTCAGACATTCGCATCTGGTAAAAAAAAAATAGGGTACGCACAATGCTTGCTTGTTACCGATCTTCTCTACATCCAAAAGAATATAAAATATGTTGTAGGTGTAAAAAATAATATACATAGGTACCTAAAAGTATTGAGTAAGTAGATAGCATATATGTCATTCTTAATTTATTATTTACAAAGTATCTTTAAAGTTCTGAGTTAGGTAGGTACAATGATACACGTACTATTTTTGCAGGTATATTACATTTTACCAAAATTATACTGTCGATTAGGACAAAAAAAAATTTATAGACCTTAGTAGCTTGATCGATAAGGCGCACAGTGGGGTATTTGCCTTCAAAAGTTGCGCAAAACCCTCGAAAAAAAAAGGCTTAATCTAAATATTTTTTTAGTAATGAATTTCAGAAGAGAATATGTGATAAAACCCAAAAAGAAATATTTTGATAACTCATCTTGGGTAAGTACAGTAGATGCTTGAAGTCACGTGACTTGTCAAGCTTACGTCACAACATACAGCTGCTTTCATGTCTGATTTGAAATGAATGAAATTTTAGGTCTATCAGTTATTTATTGATAGTAATGATGGTTTATATTTAATGATGAGGACATCGGCATAACGTATGTGTAATTTGTTTTTCTAATTTATTATTTTAAGTGTGTTTTTCGGGACGTTCAACTTGACCCTCTTCTGTCTTAAATGAACGATTTTTTTTTTGAAACAATGGAAAAAAAGTTAGAGAATATACCTTGATCAAGCAGTTTTGGTAACTTTTTCTAATACTTTGAAGTGTTTGCTATTATATCTAAAAAGAAAATCTTGCAGTTTTATTGCACTTGTAGGAGTTTTTGAAACTTGAACTTGAAAATTCGGGAATTTTTTATAGTGAGCCAATATAATTATTTCACCATAAATTTCGTTACAAACAATTTTTCACCCCTTTATTGTATTTAATAATAAATAAATGTACTTCTTTGTATTATTATGTCAAAATTTCAGTGGGTAGCGCAGAATTATATGACTTTTCCGTATAATTAATGTCCTAGAATCTATTTTGCCCATAACTCCGCCACTGGTCACTGCTCACATTACAGCAGCTCATTTCTCCTCACAACTCACGAGGTATGAGTAGACCCTGGTCATTCAAATAAAGAACAGGGATATTCCCGCCCTCCTAAGGATCGAACCCAGGTGAAAGCCTAGTGCGCCACACCACTCGGCAACAATAACTTCTTTTTGCATTTAAAACATTGATGTTTTCTTCAAATTAAATACATTAAGTAATTCCTATAAATGGATGAAATAATATAATATTTTATTATAATATAATTATTCCTTTTATTACTAGGAATCGTGCTCGAATGGTGGAAAGCATTAGCATTGCACGCATGGTAACCTAGGTTCGAATCTCAGTGGAGTTGATGTTTTTTGGTTGTGTTTTTTTTCGGAAATTTTCGGTATTTGTTCCTCGTGAGGAAAAACTAGTAGCTTTTTTAATTTGGCAGTATTATGGGAAAATAGGATACAAGCACAAAAAACGATAAGGTAAAAAGCCTTGTAACTCCGCGCTACCCACAAAAATTTACGTGATTTATCATGAAAAATACTTCAGTACACATTAAAAGGCTTTCCTATTACAATTACAAGTTTTTGAATCTAAAAAATAGTTTTGCGCAACTTTTGAAGGCAAATACCCCACTGTGAGGCGGCGGCCTTTTAACCTGGAGGTTTGTGGTTCAAGTCTGGGTTTCAGCGTAGATTTAGTGAAGCGAGTTTGAGTAGTTGTGATAACACGAAAGTGATTAACACAAATTTGATAACTTTTTAATTTAGGTTTAACGTCGCTTTAAACTGCATGGTCATATCACGACGGGGATGTTAACCTGCATTCGTAGGAAACTCACAAATCAGCCACCCACATTAACTTCACCCAGCCTGGGTCGGGCCGGAATACCAGCATCACAAAGTCTTCACCTCTCTGGACGTTGCTTAACTTCGGCGATCCTACGAGAACCGGTGCGTTCAGCGTGTCATCGACGCTGGCAGGACTAGTTTATTTATGCCAGCAGTGCTAGTGTGCTATCTATGATCACGTGGTTGGTGGTAAGTACATTCTGTCAAATAAGTTGTGGGACTGTGTCTGTAATTCAAAAAGTACTTGCCTAATTGTCCAAATTGATTTTGTCACCTTCGAAGTATTCTCCCTGGACCTGAATACACTTGCGCCATCGAATAATCCACTCATTAAAGCACTCTTTATTGGCACTTTATGGGATAGCCATCAGTTCTTTCCGCGATTTTTGTTTTTTGTACTCTATGGACTCAAAACGACGCCCACGGAGGGGCAATTTCAGTTTAGGGGAACAGGAAAGAGTCCGCGCGAGCTGTATCTGGCGAATAAGGGGGTTGATCAATAGTTTTTGTTAAGTTTTTGGCCAAAAATTTGCGTACCATGGTGGATGTGTGGGACGGCGCATTATCGTGATGGAGGATCCAATAATTGTTTTCCCATAGTTCTGACCTCTTTTGACGGATTTTTTCCCTCAAACGCTTCATCACAGCAAAATAATACTCCTTTCTGACTGTTTGACCTTCTGGGAGAAATTCTGAGTGAACAGCACCTTGCCAATCATGGGTCAAAATTCGCCTCTGACAACACAAAGAGGCGTAAACCACATTTTCGAAATTTTACAGGAGAGCCAAAATGAGTTTTCTTGCGCATAAATTTTCTGTTCACGGTAGGAACATTATCACTTCCCTGTACCCGTGAATGACCATACGAACTTTTTCTGTTGCCAAATTTGATTATTTAACTGTGATTATCGATTTACGTCTATTTGATTTGTCTAAAAAGAGAAAATGAAGGATACGCCTGATTTTAATTTTTGTTGTATCTTTTCTTTGGATTATATTTGGGTTACGTCTATTTGTGAGAACAAAATATAGCACAAGTAGACTCAATCTGAGCAATAAAAACGATTTCAAAAATTTGTGGTTTACGCCTCTTTGTGTTGTCAGAGGCGAATTGTACGAGCGGTCTCATGAGACAAGTTTAGAGTATCTGCAATTTCCCTTTAACCTGTATTACGGTCTTCAAGAACCATTTCTTTAACTTTTTCGACTGTATCGTCTGTACAAACAGAGGAGAAGGTCTTCCAGGACGCGGTAGGTCATCAACCACTTCTCTGCCATCTTTGAAGACCTTATAGTCCTTATACCAACGGAAAACACTAGTTCTTGACAATCTGTCATCTCCGTATACTTTTAGTAATATTTCATAAGCATTAGAAGTAATTCCGTTTAAAACAATAGTTTTGTCCATTTTTGCAAAAGAAAAAATTCGTGAAACGGTTTTGACCTGCGACACGCTACACGTGACTGACGATTGTCAGCGAAAAAACCGTTACAAGGCGCCAAAGATTCAGTTACAGATTAAAAACAGTGCTGCCAACCCTCTAAAAAAGAAAAGACATCAAAATATATAAGGGGGCGTTTACATTGATGCAGTCCCACTACTTAATTGACACAGTAGTATCATAGCGTGTAGAATTAAGCCACGCTATGGTAGTATAGTAGTCACCGTGGCCGAGTGGTATAATATAGCGGTGACCCGTGTTCGATCCCCAGATTTTTGTATGATTGTAGATTTTGTAGATTTTTCTATGTATGCATTACGATTCGTTATGACGTAATCAAATATTGCATCGTGTGAAAAGTTCTTCTTTTACAACGAGCAAAAAACCAGCTAAGGTATTTTAAAGTGGGAAAATTTGAATTCGAAAATATTTCAAGGTCAGTTGATTAATCTGATAAAAAAAGGACTATCTAATTCCCATTTCCATTTCTCAATCACTATAATTTTATAGCACACAAGCTAGCTAGCCATCTGCCTCAGGCAAGTTCTAAGTCAGAAACATTTTTCCCGTACTGTTTGCTATTCACCAAGAAAGAAAAGTTTCCTACTACACAGCCTGGCCAGAACCTTGAATCAATTCAACATTATTGCTAGCGCACAATTTCATTGTGTACCTCTTCCTATGCTGGATTAGGTAGCTCCCAATTACAGTCTTATCAAATTCTGCTATCATAAGACCGTAGTCCTTATCAGTAAGTATATAGAGCATCAATTATTTTACATAACATCATTATTTATTTAATAGCTAGGAGGTTTTCCAAGTACCTACCTAGATTTAATTTTATCTCTTTATTCAGTCTTGTCAAGATACTAGGAACTGTAAGAACTGTTTTAGTGCTTCATTGGTGAGTAATACCTATAATACAGTGAAAAAAATTACCACACATTATGATGAGTATTTTAATTTATTTTAATGAGCTGTAGAGTTAATTATAAACAAATAAATAGATTGATGTTGTTACTATAAAAATCTCTTCCACTAGAAATCAAAATAGATAAGTGACCAGTAGCCCTTGTCTGAGAAGCCCTTCAAAGCTTAGGAGAAGTAGGCAAAACCCTCAATTTACTGCACAAGTGCTAATTTGACAAATCCTTTTGAAACTAGCATTCCCTATCCCCGGTTTTGTGTTTTTTAGGTGTTTTTCAAAATCTGTTGAACCAGTCATCAGACCAAATCCTAATACATAGTAACAGAGATTACTGGCATTCTTAACAGGGTTGTTATTAGGAATAGCATTCAGCCCCTAAGCACTAGAAACAATTTAATGAAGAGTGAGAGAAGAAGAAAACCTCTCCTGTGTTGAATGGTCTGGAGTTTCACTGAAGTGATTTTGTTAATTGGTATTAATTTATTTTGGAACTTATAAAATTCTGAACATTTTCAGAAATATTTACAACATTGACTCTTCTATTTATAATGATTGATTGGTTTTTTATTAGGTAATCTACTTACCATACATAATATTATGTCAGGTCCCCTTTGTGATTTCTTGAAGAGAAATATTTTAGATCAATTTGAATGAAAAATACTTCTTTCATGTCAGCAATGATGAAATGATTTTTTTCAGAACTAACAATGCCTCTAGAGGACTACAAAGATATTGTTGCCACAGCATGCAGTGTCACAACTATAGCTCAGGCATTTGCTCCAGCCTTCATGTTGGCAGATGTTGTGAAAGAAGGACACACACAGAATGTAGACTCAATGCCATTTATTGGTGGACTTGTCATGTGTACTCTAATGTTGAAACATGGACTCATTATGAATGATCCTGTAGTGCTACAAGTGAATATTTTCACCATTGTGCTTAACATTATTTACTTTGTTGTCTACTATGCATACACTCTTAATAAGGTAAGAGATCCCTCAGTCTTATCATTAATTTATTGTAACTACTATGTTTCAAACCTATTACTTTTTGAAATGGTTTTATAGACCCCAGCTAGTGTTTGGTTTGGCTATTGGTTGAAACTTTTTGATTTATTTATATATTCTTATTTCAGATATCTCCCATAGTATACCAAGTTATTTATATTATACTCTATAATGTTTTCCATGCAAACTAAGGTATGTTTTAAAATAGTACCTATAGGAAGGGTATGGAGCTGTCTCAATGTTACTATTTTCTGTTTAAAAATGGAAGTGCTGCAAATGCAAATAGCTAAGTAGGCACAAGTTTTCAAACACTAGATTTAATTCAATTTTGGAAATTACTGAGTGCTGATTATGTTTTGTTGATTCTATAGAAACAACATGAAATCTTTCCCACTTGATCTGAGAACATTATTCCAGAGTTTATCCTACTCACCATGCCAACGAGGAAAGAGGTTTTGTAAGATTTGTTCAATAATAATAATTACTAACTTAACTCTTTTTGTGCACTCTTTACTGCTAAGTGCTTTACATACCTCTGTTTAACATTTGTAAATAAAATGTGTTTGTCAATATTTTTCCCCTAATGATTTCTCTTCACTGCTGTCTTTCAGATAAGGCTCATTGTGTGTTTTTTTTTTTTCTTCTATGTTTTTTATTTTCATACCAACCTGTGTGCATAAAGGTTTTATATGCCTATCAGATGAGACATGAGTATCTTTTTAATACAAGTTAAAACAATGTCTATGGGAGCTAAGACTCAGATATTTAAGCTTCTTCTTTAAATGAATAATATTCAGGTGTAATAAAAAACAGACTTGTATTTACTGAAGATTTTTTTAAAAAGCCTTGAGTCTTTTGAATCCAAAGTGTTGTAGACTTTTTGCTGGTACACAGATTTTGTGACTACATATTCTTACTGTTACCACCCAGACAGCACAGTCAACTGGATGTATACCATACTGTTAGGTGGAAAAAGTCTACTTGTCCACCTGGAAATCAGCTGGAGATTTCCACCTTCCACCTGACCTCCACCTGGAAATCAACTGGAAATGAACTGGAAAGTAACCCAACTTTTAACTGGAAGTCAGTTGCCCAAAGTCAACTGGATTTGTTCCACTTATTTCCAGCTACTTATAGCGCTCTCTAGTGGATGGGTAGTAACTCACTACCACAATGTTGACATACCTATTTACCTATACTGTACATTATACTACATAATAATCAAATGCTACGCTCTTGGTTTTGAGGTCGTGGGTTCGAATCCCATTATATGCATTTTTTTTGCAAATAATAATAATAAAAATAGTAATGAAAATCTAGAAACAAATGTATATTAGGCATAAATTCAATTTCAGTTATTTAATTTAGAGGCCATACATTCAAATCTCATGAAGAATATTTTTTTTGTATAAAAATAAAGTAATAAATTTTAAATAGGTTTTTTTAACACATACACACACACAAATTTGGGTATAATTTTTTTTTATAGAAATTTGGAAAGAAAAAGAAAATAACTAATCTGTTTTAAACAACACAATTCAAATAAGACTCTTTAACATGATTATATTTTACAATAAGAGTGTTTATTATTAATAAAAAAATTGTCACAAAAGTGTAAAATGCACTATTACATTTCCACCATGTCACAAGACCTTGTACCAATGTATCACAAGTACTTCCTAAGTAGGTATAATAATACTATATATAATACTCAAAGTTGTGCATGTCTGGCTGACTATGTCCTCTTGGGGTTACAATACGAAATGGTACTTTCACTGAGATTTCACCCCCCCTAAGCCACCTTCAACATACTAGAAAATTATCAAAATAAAAATATGTAATACAATTTTCAAGTGCACTGGTAATCAAGAGGTTAACGTGCTAGTCAGATAATCCACTTAGCGTAGGGTTCCGTTGTTTCAATTTTTTCCTCATTATGGTTGTGACCACATAATAATAAGACTCTGAGGGTTAGGTGGTAGAAAATGCTTTGAGCATAACCTGACCTGGTGGTTACCTTCCAATTAAAAATGTTATTATTATTTTCATTAGGACACCGGCCATGAGAAAAAACCTTAATGGTGACAAAATGCCAGGTTTTAGCTAGTATAGAAATAAAATAATGATATCCAATTATAAAATATGCTCATACCATGTACATAATCACAATAAAATAATAATACTATGTAAATGAAAATATATTTCTTCAGTGAAACCAAAAATAACAAAGAAATAAACTAATAGCCAGCAGAAAATGATGATGAGGCATTGAATACACCAGTTTTTATGAAATAGCCAAAGTTAAGCAATGTCTAACGTGGTGGAACATGGATTAGTGAATGTTATTATGTATTTGTAATCCTTCATGACAATTTACATACTTCTGTGGCTAATTAGAATTGCTGGGTTGTTTGCTTTGAGAATTATTACCAAAAAAGCATTGTTATACTTAAATTAAAACAAAATTGACTTAATTGTTAAGACTAGTGAAATTATAAAACACAATAGTGTGGAACACTTTTTTTTAATAGATATAAAATGAACACAAAATTTGAGGGGCTTCATAGTAATAAGGTGGTTTAGAAAGCTGAATAGTTAATATTATTATTAGAGACAGTGCACAGAAGATTGGCTAATTAATTTTGAGTCAAATAATCAGGAAGCATGTAAAAAAGTATACACTACATCATCTTTTTAGTGTGGCAGAAGCACGTACGAGTGAAAAATTCATTTTATAATAAAATATTATGTATTGCATATCTAAATAAAATCCACAGAATGAAAATTTTATTTACTATACAATCAACAGAAATTATTCCAGTTCTAACTACATACATTTTTTTTTGCCTATCTAAGCCTATCCTACCTAACAACTACAAAAAAAAATATAAATATATACTATGTCCTTAACAATAATAAAATAATAAATACTTATAACACAAGGCAAGAAAGTAAATAAAGAAAGAATCAGTCTGTATCTTAGCCCTGGAATTAAGAAAAAAAAAAAAAAATCAAAATCAAATCAAATTTCCATTTGTTCATCATAATAAGACCTGATATTAGTGATAGTGGAAGAGAAAAGATCAATCTTGTTTGAGATTCTGTTGGCTGTTCTCTGAAATCTTATTAGAGGAGAATTCTGAAGATAATTAGTCCAATAATTAGAAAATTTTCATTATCTAGTACCATACATCAGATAATTCAGCTGTTTCCTTGCTTGACCCAGGACCTTTTTTAAGGTACAATTCCAAGTGAATTGATGGTGTTGAACCCCTGTGCTAGTTTGACTGTCCAGTGTCCAGGAACAGTAGAGTGCAGAAAGTTCATTATTGTCCAAGTGCATGGAGTATTGTCCAATGAAGAATGTTATCCATTTTTAACTTTTTGTTGTCCTTTCCTTTTCTTCTGTCACGATTCACGATTTAGAATTTTAGACAAACCAAAGAACTCCTTCTGTGACATCTCAAAATAAAATATGGAGTTCAGTAAGAATTAACACTTTCTCGAAATCAAATTTGAAGTTCAGTTAGAATTAACACTTGCAGTAGTTATAAAAATATTTTTATAACTAAAAAACTAATTGAAATAGGTACCAATTATAAAAAGAATTAAAACAACTCACAATAATCGAGAATCACAAAAACGGAATTTCTCTAAAAAATTATTCAAAGATTAAAGATGGCGAATGCAACAAAAACACTCTCGGTAAAGTTCGTGTGAAACCCGAATCTATCCGAGAGCGCGTTTTAACTGAACTGGAGAAATGTGGAGCATCTCCAGCTGACTGGTCAACTGACTAAATTCTATTTATGTCCTAGCTGGAGAGATTCGTTATACTTCCAGCTGACTGCCCAGGTGACTGAGTCTAGATGGATTTTTGTTGGAAATATCCAGGTGGCTGGTCAACTGATTTAATCCATAATGGAAAAATCCAGCTGTCGGGACAGCTGGAGGTCCAGTTGACTTTATACACCTGGATATTTCCACCTTAAATCCAGACTGGAAGTCACCTGCCGTGCTGTCTGGGCAAGTATACATTTTTACAATTTAAAATGGCAAATAACATGTATGTGCTTCATATTTCAGCCTCTGCTTACATTTTTGTGCACCGATAAATCTGCATCTTAAACAAGCTTTTCAGTAACTGGAGATATTGGTTTTAAAGTGAGATATTGAAGAACCAAAAATCTATTGAAATATGTCTCTTTGAAATTGGTATTTTTAATTTTAAGAAATTGGTATCGTTTACAATTTCTATCATATTCACTGGGAGAACTACAGATCTGCCAACATTTTCACATTAATTTTCTTGACACCAATTATACAAGTAGTTATAAACACTAGATACTTAGCATTTATTTTTAATTTTACCCTGGTGAATCGTTTCAGAAGTAAAATAAAAATAGTTGTATTAAGAATTTTAATTTTTGAATATGAACAACTATTATTTGTATCCACAGAAAAACCTGCATAGTCAAATGTCAAAGGCTGTCCTGCTACTGTCAGTAATCCTGGGCTATGCATATGTTGAAGCTTCAGAGAACTTGGAGCACCGATTTGGACTAATTGTGACAGGATTCATGTTCACTCTGTTGTCAGCTCCTCTCTTCTCTGTCAAAGATATTATCAAATCCAGGGTAAGATTTGATAATCAACAGTTTACATTGCCCTTTTTATTATTGTAAGGGACCGCCGCTCCTTAGCTGTCCCTAATGTCCACTTTCAGGTCATGTCTCTTTGAAGTCCTTGTGGCCCCCAGGAGGGCTCCAGACCCCACAAGCTTGGTGAGATTAATGTGGATATTTAGTATGATTTACAGTGAGTGAAGGGTAGAACCTATAACCTCGTACCTAACATGAATCCTAAATGGAGATTGTGTTGATGAACATTTTATTCTATTTTTTATTATCAAATAGATAGATAAATAGATTGAGTCTAGTGCACTACTGCAAATGGCCATGGTGACTACTGCTTCAACATAAATCATTTATACTGTACTGTTAGCATAATGGGACTCCATGTCTCGAGCGGACAGTCTAAATACAGCACTATTATATTTGTGTGATTTCAGGATGCTTCCCATCTACCATTCCCCATGATCCTCTCTGGTACCGTGGTCACTTTCCTGTGGTTCCTCTACGGGTTCATAATCAGAAACCTGTTCATCCAGTTTCAGAACATAGCGGCATTTGCTCTGTGTTTCACCCAGCTGGTCCTCTGTATCCTTTATCCTGGCCAGAAGATCAAGGGCGCCAGCAAAAAGGATTAGTCTCTTTAAGGCTCTGTCAAGTGGATTTTTTTTGAGTTTAACTTTTCTAAAAATTCATGTATATGTTTGTGAACGAAAAAAATAATAATTTGAGAACTGAGGTCACGCTCTGAAATGAGCCAAAAGTATTATAAAAAAGAAAAGAAAATTAGTGTGTGATTTACAGTTCCTATTCTGTAGTTAAATGAATTTTCTCGATTCCAATAATCCATTTAAAAAAATCGAAAAGAATGACTTAAAGCTTAGTATTATGTATTATAAAACTGTACATTCTACATTATATGATTGATTTGACGTTTAGCATCCGTTTTCTCGAATATGAAAACATATGTTTAAATATAAACCTCAGCAATTGAACACTGTAAAAGTTCCAAGCATTCAGCACTTTTCATAGTTTTTTAAACTTTGAAAGACTTCTAATGGATTAGACTTCATTTTTATCATCAACATTTGACAAATTTTATTACATTGTGTCCATTCAAATGTTGCCTCTAGAAGTGCCATTTTTAAGAGATCTCTTCTGGTCTATTTAGTACCCTAGTGTTTTCTACTGATACAATCTGATATGACCTTTTCTTTTGCTCTCCTCATTAAAATTCAAAGATAAGTTCAATTTTATTTGTTGACATATTTATTTTCATGTAAAATAATTATATTGTCTTTACCTGTTTTAAGCATTTTAGCTGCTAGCAATTTTGAATGATTTTTGTTTGTTCTTTTTATAGAACTCTTTGTATTAGCCTTTTTCTTTGCAATGTAAAAGTTACCATCTTATAAAAAAGTTCTTATAGAATAAATGTTTTTGTTGTTGCTGTTGTTGTGAAAGCCCGTTTACAATGAAGTCAGCATGTTTACTCTGTGATTCCTGTATTGCTCAGACTTCTAAATCTTGGCAATTATTGTGCGACACAAGTTGTGTTTACTTAAACCATACTTTGTTTTAATATACTCGTAAATATAGCAAATGATTTGTGAAAAATAATATTTTCAATTCCCGACTTTTTCAATTTTATATTGGTTTTTTTATTAGTGTAGCTAGGGTAAACATCACTGAAACACCTTGGCATCCAATGTGAGGAAAAAAACTCAAATTTATGATAATATTCCTTAGCTGGGATTTGAACCCACGTCTTCACGTTTAACTTAACTGCAGGAACCTCGGAATTTACTTTAACTTTTTTTAAATCAATATAACTAACATTAGAATAATAATTATAACTAACATTAGAACAATGAAGTAAATATACAGATGGTGGCAAAGTTGGAAAATTTTGATTTATTATTTATAAACATTAGCATTGATAAAATAGATAAATTGTCCTAGAAAGAGAAAAATAGTATTTAACTGCTTTGAGTTGAACAAAAATAATTGGTTTTTTTGGTATTTTTCACGGTCAAAATTTCTAATAAATACCTAAATATCCAGTCATAAAAATTGAGTAAATTCTCTTGGAAAGCAAAATACAATATTGGAATACTATTAGTAGGTATATTAATTAGCAATGCTCATAATAAATATGAAAACTTGTAAAATCAGAATTTTTGTAATATTCGAAAACAATTGTGCAATATAATTCAAGTGTGGACATATTTTAAATTTAACTTTCGAATAAAACTATTTTTTCAATTGACTAGAAAATGGAAAAGCTAAAAATGAAATGTTTCAGGAACTATTGACAGACACAAATAATACTTTGTCTATAAAGTGAATAATGTGAGGCTGTATATTTATTTATATCAAATTATGTCTGTCATTTAGTTTGTATGTCCTAAAAAAGAATTCTGGCATTCACTAAATAATCAGCCCAAGGAAGAAATCATGCATATCAAACAGTGATGAAGTATCCTAATGAATAATTTATAATACAAGATATCTACATCATATTGAAATGTTTGTAACCGGTCAACTTGGAAAATCTTGAAATTAAGTATTTAGAAAAAAAAGATAAATTACAAGTAAATGTGTTTTTAGAATTCGAACATTTAGTAATGTAACATTAGTTTTTTTAAAGTCACTTGGGGTGCAAAGTTTGATAAGGTATGTATATAAAAAGGCAAAATCGAAAATCCCCTTTTAAAAGGAAAGCATATCTCTTGCTGCAACTACCCTCATTAAATTCGACCAGCCTGAGTTGGATCAGAAATGGTAAACTGACGTGTTCTTTGCATGAAATGCCTAATAGAATTTTGCCCCTATTATCAAAATCTTAGAAGTGCCCTAAAAATCTTAAGAAACACAAGGTGTTTATCAAGGCTAAGATGGGGTCAGTTGTTGCTACAAATTCACTCTAGGATGTCCTGAGACATCACTGCTACAGGGTGTACACTAATTATATCACATAGAGGTACAGGACTCTCCACACATTGACCTGCTGTAGGAATTATTGAGCTCGACAGATTCACACTGTGTGACGAATCACCCAGAACAGGTGACTGATTCAAATTCTGTTCAAAAGTATTCAGAACAGGTGACTGATTCACAATCTGTTCGGAATGACCTGGAACAGGTGACTGATTCGTAGTCTGTTCAAAGTTAATCAGAATAGTTGACTGATTCACAGTCTGTTCAAAATTCGTCAGAACAGGTGACTGATTCACAGTCTGTTCAAAATTCGTCAGAACAGGTGACTGATTCGTAGTCTGTTCGGAATGACCTGGAACAGGTGACTGATTCACAGTCTGTTCCAAATGACCCGGCAGTACCGGCACACTTTGCAGAGGATACTCGACAGTGATCCTGCTGGCTGCTACAGGCTGTTCCGTAACGACGCCGCAAGGAGGCAGCTCGAAGAAATCACTAGTTACAGGGTGCTCCGAAGTTCCGGAAACACTGCTGGGGATTTGAGGCATGGCCGAGCAAGGGGTGGGCGGGGCAGATATACTCTGCCTGGTGTTGGCTGGGGTTGATTGTTTTGGCGCTATCACGATACTGCTGTATCTCTTGTGGTGTGGGCCGAATCTTGACGCCTGGAAGTCGGGAAAAGTTGGAAACTATTAAGACGGACACAAGGCTCTCTTTCTCAGTTGATTCTTTTATTTCTCACCCGTTCCTAATTTTCTTCCTTTTTACTATCTTTCTGTTCCCCCTTTTCGTTAAATATCTTATCTTTAATTCTTAGGTTCTATCTGATTCTCTCTCTTTTCTGTCCCGGTAGCTCACTGATCAAGGCGCCTGACTGGTAATCCAGAGGTCGCGGGTTCAAAAACCAGCGGGACATGACATGTTACCCTCCCATTTGGGATTTAGACCCAATAATAATACATCTTGGGCTTACTGCTGATATGATGGGATTGAATAGTCCTAATAGGACAGTATAAATAAGGCGATATTATTATATTAATTATTATTTTATTATTAGCCTCCTTGTAAAGACAGTGGTAGAAATGCTGACTCATTCATCCACTGTCTAGCTACCATCGTTTACGTCATTACGATGACGTCACCCTATGATTATCTCTCATTTTCCTGTTCTCCATGCTTTCTTCTAACTTCATTTCAATTTTTTACCCCCCTTATTTTTATAATTTAATTTCTATTTTTTTCTTCTTTTTTTATATTCTCTTCTCTGTTCCTCCCAGTTTTCTCTCTTTTGTAGCATTCTCCAGTCTCCTATTCTCCATACTCTTTATATTATTTACTCCCTGTTTATATCTGTCTTCTGTTGTTATACATACCTAGTCGTTGTAAAACTTTAATTCCCATTATTTTAAATTCAACTTGTTTGACATCCAATATGTAACAATTATATATTCATAATCTCATACATATTATGAATTTAAAATTGTCCTATTATTTTCTTTGCAAGTACATATTTAGCTTCTTTTTCCGATCCTTTCTGCTTTATTTACGTTTCTCAATCACATGACTTACATTGAACTGAGCAAAGAGTTGTGGCCTTGGTGTAACCAGTGGCGGGACATCACTCGCTGGCCTGGGTTCATCCGCCCCTACCTCCTCACCCTCCTCCTCTGGTATGGACTGCCCCGCTAGGTTCTCCAGGAGGGAGGTAGAAGTTTGCACATCAGTCTGGAAGTACATGTATGAACTGGTTAACTCGGTATATTTAAGGTGTGTATTTTCCTGGTGTTAAAAACGTAATTGTTTAAAACATCAATAAAACAAAATCATTTTCAAAAAGAAAAGGTGTGTATTTATTTTTCTGTAATTAATTGTGAATTTTACCATTCAAGGGTGTATATGTATAGATATTCACCCATGAAATGCATATGACCTGTTAACCGACCTCAGTAGCTTGATCGATAAGGCGGAGGACCGGTAACCTGGAGGTCGGTGGTTCAAGTCCCGGTTTCAGCGCAGATTTAGTAAAGCGAGTTTGAGTAGTTGCGATTTCACGAAAATGATTAACACAAATATGAATAAATACTACATAAGACCTGTTTGACTGCCAGAGTGAGAAGACTATATTCTATATTGTATTCTATTTTTGAATAATTCACATCAAAACAAAATTTATTTATTCTTTTTTTTTTTTTTTTTTTTTTTTTTTTAATATGGTGTTACCCGCCATTCACAGGAAACTCACAAACCTGCTATCCATATTATACTCACCCAGTCTGGGTTGGGCCTAAATGCCAGCATCACGAAGGCTTTAACTCGCTGGACGTTGCTAACCTTCGGTGATCCTACGAGAACTGGTGCATTGAAGCTGGCATAAAGTAATGTAGTGCCGAAGTTATATATTATGTTGGTACCCTTGTACTTACATATTATGCAGTTACATACATAATAATGTACCTACATAATTATATAATAAATAATATAACTTATATCTGCTGGAAAAGGTCTCGTTCCTTCAATGTAAAAATAATAACAGCGCCTTTTTTATACTGCCCGACTAGGACTAATGAGTCTCATTATTCCAGCAGTAAATCTAAGACGTATTATTTTGTGGTCAAAATCCCAAATGAGAGGATAACCTGTCATGTCCCGGCTGGGTTTCGAACCCGCATCCAATGGATTACCATTCAAACGCTTTGACCACTGAGCTACCGAGATAGACAGCATTTGCTCTGGGCGCCATTAATATGATTGCTTTAATCCTCAAATAAAAGAGGAAATGCATGGGTATTAAACAAACAAATCTCCACAGGAGCTGTATTAGCAGATTTGTTCTCTAGTTAGAGAACTACATTAGTTAATAATGTAGTTTTTCATTTGCATAAATAAAAAAACAGCATGTAGTAGGTAACAGGTACTTCTATTTTTTTTTTTTTTTTTAATATACATATTATACATACCTGTGTAATGAGAGCGTTTTCTGATCAAAGGTAGGAGAGAGGATGGTTTGTCTGCAAAATTAATGAATAAATATCTGGTAGAAACTTTACGAAGAAGAGGCAGGAAAAGATGAATCATTTTGATTCGAATAATCATTAGTTTAACTTTGGACTCTCATCTTTAAAGAATGACTCTCACATTCTCACAAGCGTTGACTATCTTCTCCCCGACGATATAAAAATGTAATATCTATCACCTCAACTTATTCCATTTTAACAGTCAGTTTTTACACTACAAGGACTTTAATCGTATCACTCATTTTCGAAATTTGACCTTCATCCTTCTCCCTGTGTTCTTCAAATACTTCGAAAATTTCTAATATTAGAAATCGGAAGTATTGTGTTCGTTTTTGTAAAAAAAAATATTTTTTTGCTCCGATTTCAAATTTTTTCATATTTCTGGACGTTTCATAACCTACTGAGTAAATTTGGTTTTGTGTCCGTCTGTCGGTCTGTTAAAACGATTCCTTGCAACGCGCAAATCTCGGAAACTACTCGACGGATTTTGATGAAATTTTGCACACATCTAGGAGACATTCTGTAGATGGTTCCATTTTAAATTCATCGAATTCGTAGTAGCGGTTCTGGGTGAAAGAGACCATGCGCCTGACCACTAACTTTTTACTTAAACGCTTATATCTCGTGAACGGTACACCCGATTTCGATGAAATTTTGTAAGAATATGCATATGATTGTTTTACATAGGTTATTTATATTTATTTTTAAATTAAATATAATTTGACTCTGATATTTAAGAAAAACCAAAATTTTGGACAAAAAAGTAAAAAAATAAGTACCACGACTTACCGATACAGAATTTTTTGTAGGGTTTAGAATGTAGAAAAAACGATATTCTACCATATAAAACAAATTTGAAGAAAATCGGTTGAGCCGTTTTGGAGATACAAGTAATTTTCTATAAAATCTCAAAATTGGCACGTGTTTACAATGTGAAGCAATCACGAGGAAGTATTGTGTCCATAATTGGCAGTGTTTTTTTTTTTTATTTTACATATAATAATTCCGTATCCATGGGATAGGCACAGATATACCTATATCACGGTGGTGAGAGGATTATATGGACGCCCAGATCCAATTTCTAGGCTCCTTTTATGTCCATTGACTCTATTTGCT
The DNA here is from genome assembly GCA_024516035.1 of Bactericera cockerelli. Lineage (NCBI taxonomy): Eukaryota > Metazoa > Arthropoda > Insecta > Hemiptera > Triozidae > Bactericera > Bactericera cockerelli. The sequence continues at coordinate 27,641,631 of CM044955.1, read as the reverse complement.
TTTAACGTCCTAGTTTGGGATAGTCAGGATGGGGGTTTTACCCTCCATTCGCCACAGAGGCATTACAAGAACATCTATTAATTCCGCCTTAAATCTTATCTGAACTTGGGACTACTGGGGTCGGTCAGTTTTATTATTAGAAAGTTTTAAAAACATTCACGTTTTAATATTTTAATTGCTCTGAAGTAAAATGTAATATCAACACTACATACTTACATCAATAATTGTGTCATCGAGGAGGTTTGAACCGAGGTTCTCCACATTGCTAGTCCCTGACAGCGTGCTGAGAGGATTGATGAGGTAGTTCCGGAACTGTTGTACAACATAGTAGCTACCATTTGCAATTTTGTTTCCCTCCATGTTGTAGCTTAACACAAGTGGGTACAGCTCTGGCTTTGCCGTCACCTGAAAATCAGTATCACTGTGTTGATAAAAATGATATTTTTTTTTTTAAATTTTCATATTCAATATGAATTTTTCATATTTAATACGATTATAACACTATCCATCGTAATCAGTCGTCGAATAAACGATTTCCCTCATTTAATTACATTTCCCATTCAAACAATTATACCCGAGCCACTAAAGGAAAATTATCGAAGTTATATCGCAGCAATTGGAACGGCATGATTTCAAGACAGCCTATTGCAACTATTTCAGAGTAGTTAGCCACTAGCCAGCATCACTCCATTACGATGTGAAAATATCCCAGATCTGGGATAGCGATAGACAATGCTGGTATTCTGATATTCTCTAATTATATTAGGGAATATCAGTTAAAATATCAAGCAAATTTCATCAATACAACAATAACAACACAAACTACGCAAATATCCTCACAACACAGAACACACCAATAGCATCCACACCACACAAGAGCAACATGTTCTTCAGGCTCTTCAACAACTTCATCTACAGCTTCACTGAGCTCAGCAACTTCTCCTTCCTCCTGCTGAGGGTCTACATCGTGTGGCGGGAGTACACATTCATCGGGAACCTGAAGATGCGGCCTCCAGAGGTGCGGGGTCTCATGGACCACGATACCTTCGCCATCATCAAAAGGATCACCTTGGAACTCCTGTTCATAGAGTTAGCCCAGGAATCTTGGATGGCTTTCGTCCAGATCGTTCTATCGGATGAGCTGTCTCACATTTCCCTCTGGAACTTGAGCAAAGCTCTGTCAAGCAGTCCTGACGAGACGTCCATTACTTTTGTTTTCATCTTCCTCGTCAATTGCAAAGATTTTCTAATCATGCTGCCTCTGAGCATTTACCACAGCTTGGAGCAAGGGTTCAGCACATTCCATACTCTCAAAGTCGTGTTCATCAAGTTCTGCTCATCCCAGGCCATGCAGTTACTCCTTCTGGGCAGTTGGTCCTACTCCACTTCCCTCATGCTCAACGTATCTCAGAGCTCCATCATTGTCTCAATCGTCATCTTGCTTTTCACGCTCATCTTCGCTCGAGACTTTTTCCTTCTTGACATACTCATTGAAGACCAACTGAAACCTTTCGAAGATCCGGAAATACTCGCCATGCTTCGACCTTTCTTGAAGCGCATGGATTTTGACGAGGGCAAAGTTTACCTCTACAAAACGACGAGGAGGGAACTGCCCAATGCCTTCACGGTGGGGCACGGCTTCTTCAACAACGAGAGGATTGTGATTTCTGATAATATTATAGGTAAGACCAGCGGTGTTGCTAAGGGGTGAACAACGTAGAGAAGTAAAGTGGGACTTTTTCATAGAGAATACTATCACAAGTCTAAAACAACATTTTAAACCTCTTATGATTAATGTTAATAACACAGATACCACGACAACTCTTAGACCCGAATTATGGAAGAGGATTAAATATCTAGGATTTGTTAATCCAAACCACCATCACTTAACACCTGCTATAAATGCGCTGTGTTTGGTTCGAATTCCCACCAGAGGACATGTTAAGGGATAGTGTAGATCAGTAAATCTAATCCTGTTTCATAATTTGGGACTCAAACATAATGCATACAAGGGCAATTGTATATTTAACATTCTTCGTCTTTTTTTATGTAAAGGTTCAATAACTGTTGGACAATGGACATTATTCAACCTGTAAATATCCTGTAAAGACCAAGTACTCAAGGCTTCGTCGCCGGTCTGATAATCCATAGGTCCTGGTTTCGAAACCCAGCCGGGATATGACAAGTTTTCCTTCCATTTTAAGTACTTAATAATACGTCTTGGGTTACTACTGAAACAAATCTTTATTCAAATAATTAATATTTCCAATATTATTCAAATCTATTTTTTTTTCAAGTCCAATTTTGATCATTACAATTTCTTTATGATAATAATAATAATTATAATAATAACACTCTTTAGATGTTCAACTCCCAACCCAAACAGTTTAAAATAGATTTGATTTAATTTGACATTGCCACTATATGGTCCTTAGAAATTGAAGAATTCAATAATTGATTTAGCAATATTTTCATATATTATGTTAAAAAAAGTTATCATATTTGTGTTAATCACTTTCGTGATATCACAACCACTCAAACTCGTAATTTTTATATGTATTGTATTATTAATATTTTTGTTCGTGTTATCTCTTATGAAAAGGTTAAAAAATTAACAAACTTAAAGGACACATTGCACATTTTTCAAGCTGTATATCTCTCATATTCACCTCCCCCAGGCGAGAACCCGCATCTGAACGAGTGCTGCACACGTGAAGAGGTGGTCGCCATCTTGCTGCATGAGCTAGGCCATGTGTTCCATCAGCACATCAGCAAGACCTGCCTCCTGGAGCTTGTCATCTCGATCAGCACTAGCGTCGTGTTCGTGCTGCTCCACCGGGTGAGTCAGCACTAAGAGCTCCGAGCCAGAGATGTCAGGTTTTGTTTCAACTATTATTCACGAGTTTTTTTTTTAATATGAGTGTTTCATAAGTTTTTTTTTTTTACCAGGAGTGTTTCATAAGTTTTTGTTTCGTAGCCATGAAACAGCAGCTGTAGTCTGTGTTGTAGCTTGCCTTTTCCGTTGTATCTCCCCTCTGATGGGCGAGAAGTGACACAATATTTCCTGTGCAGAACGAGAACATCTTCCGGTGTTCTCGTATTTTTTACAAACATCTAAGCAAATTTTGATTACATTTTTTTGTCGGTTCTGAGATTTGAACCCGAACCTTCCGCAGGGCGATCGTGTGCCTTACCACTGAGCTAATCGTGCGCCCGCCATCTTTCTCCTCATCAGCCCAGTGTGTTCAACGCTTTCGGCTTTCCCGATCAGCCGCCGTCCATCATCTCCCTCCTGATCCGCATGGACATCCTCCTGGTGTTGAACATGCTCTGCGGCCTCGTCTTCATGCTGCATCTCCGCCACTGCGAGTACGAGGCCGACATGTTCAGCTTCACATTCAGCCGCCTGCATCTGCGCCACGCCCTGATCAAGATCAGCCTCGTGCAGCCTCTCGACTTGCAGACGCATGATCCTCTCTACTCCGTGTGGAACTACGCTCATCCGACGCTCATCGAAAGACTCGCGTTTATGTACGAGGCGTGATCCAAGGTTGTGTGCACACAAGGTTTCGAGAGACTCGCTTTGCTGTACAAGTGATCCAAGGTTGTGTGCACACAAGATTTCGAAAGACTCGTGTTTATGTACAAGTGATCCAAGGTTGTATGCAAACAAGATTTCGAAAGACTCGCGTTTCTGTACAAGTGATCCAAGGTTTTGTGCTAACAAGATTTCGAGAGACTCGCGTTTCTGTACAAGTGATCCAAGGTTGTGTACAAACAAGATGTCGAGAGACTCGTGTTTCTGTACAAGTGATCCAAGGTTTTGTGCAAACAAGATTTCGAGAGACTCGCGTTTCTGTACAAGTGATCCAAGGTTGTGTACAAACAAGATGTCGAGAGACTCGTGTTTCTGTACAAGTGATCCAAGGTTTTGTGCAAACAAGATTTCGAGAGACTCGCGTTTCTGTACAAGTGATCCAAGGTTGTGTACAAACAAGATGTCGAGAGACTCGTGTTTATGTACAAGTAAGTGATCCAAGATTTTGTGCAAACAAGGTATGCAGACGATTCATGCTTATCGTCTCAAACGAAGAATGTAAAGAAAATAATTCGCCCAGAAGTGTTATCAGCTCAATTTCGAAAAAACTGACCGACAATTTTTTCTTTACCTCAAAGGTAAATAGGTGATAGGAAGTAAAAATTTCTATCTAAGATGGTCAGAATTACAAATGGAAATACATACGAACTAGATTTAACGTATAGCACGCTCGTTTTGTTTTTATTGGCGTTGCAAAACTAGCATTTTGTTTTAAACCTAAGCAGAATTAATTTTTTTATGATATTTATTTACAGAGCAGACTTAACAAAGAGTTCATTTTCGGAATAGGCCGACCTCAGTAGCTTGATCGATAAGGCGGTGGACTTGTAACCTGGAGGTCGGTGGTTCAAGTTCCACTTTCAGCGTAGATTTAGTAAAGTGAGTTTGAGTAGTTGTGATATCGTTATGTAAATAGTTGTGATATCACGAAAGTGATTACCACAAAATAATATGATAACAGTTTCTGAATAGGTATGCAAATATTGGAGATCCATTTTATTGGTCCTACCAAGGGCATATACGATACACCAGCATTGATAAATTTGGAAACTTGAAGAAAAGTTTCTCATTGAGATTAAGGGCGAAATTAATAGACAAAATACAAAACTTAAGTCATTGCTTAGCGACGGTTTTCCCTATATTACACAGTACGTAATATGTGACTTAGCGCCTCAGAGGTATTAAAACATCTATTAGGGCGGAATTAATAGACAACATCAATAACTTAAGTCGTTTCTAAGGGCGGAATTAATAGACGTTTTTGTAATACTCTGTGGCTTAAGTCACGGATTGCGTACTGTGTAAGATAGGGAAAACCGACACTTACCAACGACTTAAGTTATTGATGTTGTCTATTAATTCCGCCCTAAGTGTCGGTTTTCCCTATCTTACACAGTACGCAATCCGTGACTTAGCGCCACAGAGGTATTACAAAAACGTCTATTAATTCCGCCCTAGATTTCGTTAGATTACTGAAGTTCAGCTACGTCTAGCCATGTCCGGAATTGACCACATTCTACACCCCACTCAGGCTGGGTGAGGCTAGTGAGAGTGATACACCCGTCTCGAATGACCTAGATGTTATAGAGACGTCAAAGTAAAAAAAAAAACAACTATTTATCTCGTGTACCTATTTGGTATTTTGGTTCCAACTCTACCCGTCATAGATAAAGCACATCATTCTTTTGCTTTCACCTGACTGGCGTGTTTGAAAGCTTAATAAAAGCTGAGAGAAATGTGGGATGAATAATTCATAACAGCGTGCTCACTTCTCATTTGATATTTTTCCGATAAGAATAAATTTTCCGAGACACAGAAGTGGCAACCCTGTAAAAATAATAGGTACCCTACAAAGGTACTACCCTAGTTTTATACATGATAAGATGCAAATTAATTTATCAAAGAATACATACCTATAATGTTTTTTTTTTTCTCTCTTTCTCTGTCTCTCTCTTAACACTTAGACGACCGGCATGGTTTTCCGTGAATTCTCTTGTGGGACCGGCGATAATACGGCTCTCCGACATTGTGTACCACCGGTGGTACACCCGGTCCATTCCCTACGAACGTGCGTGTACCACCGGTGGTACACCCGGTCGTCTAAGTGTTAAAGCACTTAATAAATTAGGTCTCATACTGTCGTTCGTGCTGATTCCTAAGTTTAAATTTTGTGAAATATAATATTCGCTCTTTTAGAAGGCGAATTAATGAGTCGGTATCGGAAGAGTCGTCCGATAGCGAGGGAATGCGAGGCAAACCTCTTCTAATGTTCTTAAGTAATTGGCAGTATATTATAATATGGCGAGCTGTTAGTGGTTCTCCACATTGACAGATTGGGGGTGGAGATTTTTTAAAAATAAAACTGTGCGTAAGTCTAGTGTGGCCAATTCTAATTCTGGTGAGTACCACCTCTTCGGCTCTATAGTGTTACTTGTTTTATATTTTACATTTTACCTAGATCTGTATGATCGTATCAGTATTATGCACACTGCACAGAATCACAGATTCTAAATAATAATTTAATTACATAATTTGAAAAGAGTGAAAAGCTTTCCGTTATCAACATATTAGTTATACGGATGTACCAACGAAATGAAAAGGTATACAAACTAGGTCTTGCCCACTCTAATACATATGAATATTTTTTATTCCATATCCTGAAGGCTCATGAAAGACAATGTTTTTAGAATGGGAAAGTTGACTCAAATGAAAACTGAATACACTCGGCAACACGAACCCACAAGATATTAAATACAATATGGAAAATTAAATTGTATTTCCATATTCTATTTTAAATACTACCGCAATACACAACATAGCATGGAGTTGGTGTAATATGTCGTATCTGTGTTTTATTGATTATACCTACGGCGAATTCAATGCAGCACTTCCCTACGTTTAACAGAAACGAAGGCCGTAAAAGGAATTCCATTGAAAGAGAATAAAACGATTGTTAACATCTTCATTGAATTTCCTCGTTCTATTCGGAAACATTTTCTTGTCTCGTGAGATGATGTAGAAACTATTGTTCTAGAAAATGTCCCTGCAGTATTAAGACTTTTCTTTTCCCTCTGTATATTTTCAAAAATTACACAGAACACTTGGTAAATCCTATGTTGGGTGTAATATAGCTGAAAATATCCAGGCAATTAAGGTGGATTTAGGATGCGAGATAACAAGACAAAGTACATATTTTATTTTACACAGTTCTAGATAGATACAATGTACATACATACAATAATACTGGGTATCTGCCTACTCATAACAAAAATGAGAGCTTTACAAGACTTTTACAACAGAGTTTGGAAAGATACTTTTAGGGAGGAAAATGTGAAAATGTACCACAGCTGGAAGAAATTTAATAGTCATGAATAATTTATTACATAATGGTTATATCTTATTTTAAACTAATAGTTTGTTAAATTTGCTGGCTGGACTTTCTTGACTTTTGGTAATTTTTTCAGGTAGTTTAGGGGGTTGGGGGTTTGATAATAATTCTATTAAAGAGTCTAAAGGAAGTCTGCATCATTTTACTTCGGATAATTTCTAATAAAAGAAACGCAAGTATTGTTTTCGTTTTTGTAAAAAAAAAATATTTTTTTGCTCCAATTTTTACTTTCCTTATCCTATAATAAGGAAAGTATTGTATTCGTCGAAAATTTGACCTACCCAGCTTTTCACATTTCTGGACGAATCATAGCCTCAGGATACCAAAAAAGTGGTTTTCAGCCATTGGTCCGTGCGTCTGTCTGTGTGTGTGTGTGTGTGTCTGTGTGTGTGTCTGTGTGTCTGTGTGTCTGTGTGTGAACAGGATATCTCAAGAACGGTAAGAGCTAGAGACTTGAAATTTGGTATGGTAATTAATTTTATACACCAGACGAACCATGAAACTTTTGGTTGAAATCGGCCGCATTCTGCGGCCGCAGGGCCGCAAATATTGGCCGCAAGCACCGCTTCTTTGAATTGGTTAAAGATACAAAAAAAGTTAGAGAACAACATTTTCTCAGATTAAAAAAATAATAGGGGTTCACTCTGATCATTTTTTTGATATCTTTAACTTTTTGGAAACCGGCCCCAATTTACCGGTATTGTAGGGGGACCCGATTGGACTAACTTTTTTATTATTCATCCTAGATGGGGGTTGTGACATATCAAATTAAATGATTTTGAAGTGCTGATCACGAATTTGGCATTGATTTTTAGTTATCTGTTACCGTTCAGTCACCAGTGGCGGAATTCGACTCCTTTTTGGGAGATAAGGAAAGTCGTGTGATGTTTACACCAGATTTTTTATTAGTGATTGTAGTGTGCTCTGTACTTCCTTGGTCAAATACAGAGAGATTTAAAACTAATCCACAACAGTTTTTAAATGATCAACCGGATGTTCGTACTTGTTTTTCAGCATAAAATATTCAAGCAAATTCTTTATGTCAACACAATGACAGCGTTTCACTCAATCAGAAAATGTATCATTGCTAGACGAAGTGTGTAAAGATAAAAGTCGCAGACTACATAAACACATTGAAAACAAAAAACAAGAAAAGCTTTTATATAATGTACAATGTAAATACACACATAATATACCGAAGTACATACATACCTTTGAGGAATAAAAACATAATTCAGGCACAAGAAAAGGGTTTGTGGAGGGAAAAGGGTACAGACACGTCTAGGGCAAGAAGAAGAGTATGCACTACCACGGACAAGAGAGGTCTCTTGAGCCTTGTGTGTTGTAAAACGGGTGGTAGACACAACATGTGTAAGCATAATAATGAAACGCCAAGTGTGCCTTTTATACCTTACTCTCCACCATGGCTAGTAAACGGACGACACCTGATTCCGTCCCGCGAATTTTTTCTCTCAGGTAGTCGATACTTGATTCCGTCCCGAACCTCTCAGATCAATCACTGAATTCCGTCCCGTCACTTATCTTATGCACCTATGTACTATGTACATAAGTACCTGATATTATGTATTATTATGAACATGAAACTTGCATTTACCTAACCCTACTCTATTCTTGAGGCATGGCCTTCTATGTATCTTACCTAACCCTACTATGTTCTTGAGGCATGGCCTTCTATGTATTTTACCTAACCCTACTATAAACCTGAGGCATTGCCTTTTATGTATCTTACCTAACCCTACTCTAAATTTATGTTTTCACTTTTAATGTTTTTTTTTTGAATTGTACTTTTATATTATTTTACGTGATTGAAAATAAACGGATGAAAAATATTGAATTTTTAATTTATATGTATTTATTTATGTATATAGGACGGAACAAATGGGACGGAATCGGGTATTGAACCCTTACGATGACCGGACGGAATCAGGTGTTAAAATATTGACGGGACGGAATAAGGTGAAAAAAAGGTAAATGGGACGGAAAACGGTGCCTCCCCTAGTAAACTATGTGAAGAAACAAGGACTTTGATTGTGAAGTCTCCTATGTAAATAAATATCATAAGAAAAACTATGTGAACCACATTAAAAATCCACGGGTCGCATGATGGACCCCAAATTGGGCCGATTGAAAATATGTCAAGTAGGTTTTTTGGACCCAAAAAGTCTCTGAACAAAAGGGGCGCTCTTTTCGCCAAAGAGTTGTCTAAAAATAAAACTTCAACTGTCGTATTGACAATCCAACTAAGTCTTGAGTCTGACTTAGCCTGACGCAGAGGTGTCTAATATTCTAACCTATTATATCCATTTTCTTCTGTACTATTAAAGACAGAAAATGGAAAATATCCGTCACCGCAAGTAATGAGTCTTGTTATGTAGACAACTTGATTTCTCAGTTCTTAGGATCTAATAAAAAACAGGATTGCCAGACTGTTCCTGAAGTCAGGCTGTTGAGCGCTGTGATTTTTTTTAAAATCCGATGTCAAGGAGGATCTTAATCTGGCTTCTCTTAAATTTAATCCTGTTTAATAATTCGAACAATCTTAGTAGCTAGATCGATAAGGCGACGGACTTGTCACCTGCAGGTCGGTGGTTAAAGTCCCGGTTTCAGCGTAGATATAGTGAAGCGAGTTTGACTAGTAGTGATATCACGAAGTGAATAACACAAAAAAATTACTTTTTCCATAACTGTTTAATAATTCGGCCCTTACTATTGTTTAAGTCCCAGCAACACATAAAATCACAATGCGCCTTTTTTGTAAGCACGAATCCCTTTTCAGACTTTTTCGTAACTTGACAGGACAGCCCTAATAACCTAGCTAGATACCAGTTTAGAAATAATCCCATGTAATCGTGTCATCCAGCCAGCCCCCGTGACGTGATGGTTGTGACTACCGCCCGTAGTCCAGAGTTCTCAAATTCGACTCCCGGTTGGGGCAGACTTTTCGACGAAAATTTTTTTCCATCCATACAAGTGAGGCTGGCATTTCCGGCCTTACCCAGGCTGGGTGAGGTTAATGTGGGTAGCTGGTACGATTCCCAGCGAATGGAGGGTAAAACCCCCGTCATGATACGAACATGCAGTTGAAAGCGACGTTAAACCCAAATTATATTTAAAAAAAAAAGAAAGTAACTCGAGTGTAGCTTTGTTCCCAAGTACAATGACCTGTCTTTAGGAACCAGGCATTCCCCGTCATCTGAGTGCTTTATGGAATTAGAATCAACTGGTCACAATAGATATAAAAAGAGGTTGGTATGATAATTGGTGCTTCTCTTGTGGCACTCCAACCAGTCTAAAATAATAAATCGTGTCATCCAGGTAAAGAGACTTGGCAACTCTGAGAAGTAAAAGGTATGTTGTGTTAATTTTCACGAGGAAAACATCAAGATTGTTCTTGACCTTATTTTCCGCTCCTTTGCTCTGCCTTTTTCTGATCTCTCCAGTGTTGTTTCTCCACTTTGTACTCCAAGTTTTTTTTCCTCTTTATGCTTCAAGAGACAAATATTTACGTTGAAGTGAGTTATAAGTAGGGTATAAAATTTATTTTACCTCTTCCAGATTTCATTATCTTCTTCTTCTTCTTTACTTTTTGCGAATAATCTCCGTATTCGATAGAATTTAATTATTTTTTCCACTGAACTAAGGCCGAAATTAATAGACAAAACGATATCCCAAGTCATTGCTTAGCATCAGTTTTCCCCATCTAAGACAGAACGCATTCCGGGACGTAGCGCCAAAGAGGTATTACAGAAACGTCTATTTATTTCTCACTTATAGATAAAATTGATGACAGCTTAAGTAATTGCTTAGCATCGGTTTCCCCCATCTAAGACAGTGCGCAATCCGAAAATTAGAACCACAGAGGTATTACAAAAACGTTTATTAATTGTGCCCTAAGGGCGGAATTAATAGACGTTTTTGTAATACCTCTGTGGCGCTAAGTTACGGATTGCGTATTGTGTAAGATAGGGAAAATTGACACTTACCAACGACTAAAGTTATTGATGTTGTCTATTAATTCCGCCCTAATAGGCGTTTTTGTAATACCTCTGTGGCGTTAAGTCACGGATTGCGTACTGTGTAAGATAGGGAAAACCGACACTTAGCAGTGACTTAAGTTATCGATGTTGTCTATTAATTCCACCCTAAATGTACAACTTTAAGGGCGGAATTAATAGACAACATCAATAACATAAGTCGTTGGTAAGTGTCGGTTTTCCCTATCTTACACAGTACGCAATCCGTGACTTAGCGCCACAGAGGTATTACAAAAACGTCTATTAATTCTGCCCTAAGTACCTAGCCAGCGTCGATAGCGCGTTGAATGCACGTCGATGGCGCGGTTCTCGTATGATCACCGAAGTAAAGCAACGTCCAGCAAGGTGAAGACATCGTGATGCTGGCATTCCGGCCCAACCGAGGCTGGATGAGGTTAATGTAAGCACGTTTGTGAGTTTTCTGTCACTGGAGGGTAACACCCTCATCGTGATATGACCATGCAGTTGAAAGCGACGTTAAACCTAATTTAAGAAAACGCTGTTCAATAAATATGTAGATACCATAGGTAAAGCTAATGACGTAAGGAATAGATGCTACAGACAAGAACAAATAAATAAATTCAGTCGACAAGTGTCGCCCTCTTCACATGAAAAGTTAGAAATTGTTTTCATTTTCCAAGGACGAGTTGAAAATTTATTTTCTAGTAAAATTGTGGGGAAAATACGCTTTAAAATTAGAGCGTTAAGACTTTTCGTCGCCTCGCCGTCGCAGCCAAGAGATACAGCGAATAGCTATAAACTCCAGCCAGATTCAGTTCGAAATGAATACACAAACATGTATACCTACCTCTGTAAAATGGGGAAATGTTAGTTCTGACTCGAATTTGTTATCTTCATTTTCTCTAATAATTTCACCGTTATTTTTCCATTTCTACTAAGATGTACCAGATAGAGGTAAGTGAATACCTACTTTTATAATTATTTAGATAATTAAACCATACCTATCACTTTTTAAGTAAAAATGCTCTGAATAGGTACATCATATTTTAGAAAACAAAGGTGGACTTGAATTATACGGCTCACATGAGCGTTACAGCAGTTAAATTTGAAAATATACCGCCATTGCAGGCTTGGATGCGCGTTAAAAATATTTACCTCTGTGATATCATCGAGTTACCTCTGAGTTGCAAAATTCAAATTTTATTTTGGCGGAATTTTTCGAGAACGATGTTTTTGTTTTCAGTGCTTGGTTTCATGGTTTGTCAATTTTTTATTACCAATTAATAAAATTTTATTTTATTTTCTGTCCCTTTAATTATCAGTATTCCAGTTATAATTGTACCAATTACTAAACAAACTGCAGTGTTTAAATAATTTCAGGAACAGGTAGGTAATTCCTAAACCATTTGTTACCAGGCAGTACACAAATTACTTACCCTTACAAAACAGATTGGTAATTAATCAAATAGGTACCTACCTAGTTAAAAGTTTGATTATACTTTTGGTTATAGAGGTTAGATGGGACCTTCAAAGACTTGCACTTAGAACATGGATTAATGAACACACAGAATGTCATCTCATCTCATAGCATCATAATTATGTATAGTAAAAATAGTAGGTGGGTACCTACCATTTATCAGTCTAGGAGTGACAATTCTATGGATTATTTTTTCCTCAATTGAAATGCATAAGAAAGTAAAATTGTTTTTGTTGTTGTGAATAAGGCAGGTTGTACACTGAAGAAACGGGTTTTGTGAAACACATTACATCATGCAACGGATTTCACAAAACGCACTTCACTAGACCGCGCACATTGGTGAAACTTAATTAGTTCAGTTTTGTTTGTCATGTCATCCGATGAAGATGATATTGTCTACCTACATGAAAAATAAATAAATAAGAAACTTGAAAAATACTAACCTGTACTGTTCACTTCTTGTGCCACCATTTCCCATTTACTTTGGACAATGTCCCTGTTAAAATTATAGGCAGGGATACTTTTCTACAGCCTCTACCAGATTCACTTGTAAGTCCATTTTTTGTGAGTAGAAAAAAAAGCAATAAAATAATAATAACCTCTACGGTCTATTAAATAATAATTGATTAATTATCACCGAGAGATCACACAAAACTGAATCACACCAAACCAAATATTTTGGTTTCAGCAAAACCGTGAAATCCAAATTTCAAGAAATGTGTTTCGTGAAACGTGTTTCTTCAGTGTACGACCTGCCTAAATTATCTACAGGTTTTGTCTTGTTTTTTGCTTTTAAAATCTATATTTTTCTATGATATTAAGAATCAGTACCCCTACCAAGGTATTGTAAATTACTGAGTAATTTTGGTTTTTATCTTTCAGATTTTATAAACTACAGTTGTCACAATCATGGGAGATAGCAAAGCAAAAAATAAAAATACACCAACCAAACCAGAAGTTAAAACTTCAAAATCTCCAGCCAAAAGTAAAAGCAACACACCTAATAAATTAGAAGTCAAGAAAACACCAGTCAAAAGTTCATCTATTACCCCAGTTAAAAGTGCAGAAAAGAACAAGACCCCTGTCAAAGAATCAAGTGTTGAAAAAAAAAAACACCCAGTAAAGAACAAAGTCCATCTAAGAATATTTCTTTTGAAACAAATGAAGGTTCTACAAGAAAGAGAGGAAAGCGGGAAGGTCTACCATATAGTCGGGTTAGGACTATTATGAAAACAGCACGTTATGCTGAGGGTATCTCACCTGATGCTATCCAGCTAACAGTAATAGCAGCAGTAAGTGTTTATATCTAGCCAAATAATAGTTCAGGCTTATGACATAAGACATCTTTTTTATAAAACTTGCCTCATAAAAAACTGTCAAAAATGTTATAAATAAAAAGTGCTAATGAATGTTCTTGCAGCCCAGTTCACTGCATCAAATAACTAAAACCCTTGTTAACTATTCTTCAATTTTGTATTATAATGCTTTACAATCCATGTAATGGTGGGTCCACACAGGTGGAACATGCAACACATTGACAACATGTGTGTGGTAATTAGAACACTGTTGCAGCAACATTTTGCAGTTCATGTTTGTCAGTGATCCATCCTGTTTTAATTCAGTGATCGTGCACGTGCAACATAGTAGCATCAAAGATCAAAGATGTTCAACCAACATCCTCTTGGATAATTTTTGAACATTCATGTTTGTTTTCAGAAGCCGTCCACACAGAGTGAATTCATGTTGCATGTTGTACCTGTGTGGACCCAGCATAAGAAAGCTGTGTTAATTTTCATCTTTATCTATAATACCTAAATTATATTCTGACATAGTGGATCATTCCCAGTTAAAATATATTACCTTACCCTCTGACAAGCTGTCTCTTTCTTTGTATTGGGCGTTCTTTATAGTCTTTATACTTTGGCCAAGGTGTTTGATGTATAAATGTCAGTGCCGGATTACCCATATGGCGGATTTGGCAGATGCCAAGGGCCCCGCGCTTTAGGGGGCCCCGCGCTTGAGCAACTTACACTAGATATTATGAGATTTTTAAAAAGCTTGCACTAGGTATTTTTGGATAATGAGTAAGAAGAGAAATAAAAGGGGAAAAAACACACACTCACAGCAAAGTACTTAAATTGAAAGAAAAGCGCGGGGCCCCCTATTACTATCTACTCCTCAAATCAACCACATGGACACTAGCGGATTTCGGGCAGCTTACCCGAATTATAAATGTTTTTGAATGCCCTTCAAGTCGGTTTTTCTGGATTTCAATATTAAATAAAATCATAGCCAGTTGAGCAAAATATTAAAAGAAAAACCACGGGCCCCCCTTAAAATCGACCACGTATATGAAAATAGGTAGATCTCTATACCTATTGCCTGCGGTTCTTTATAATATATAAATATTATATAATTACTCGTATTTGAAAAGAATAATATTACCATTGATCTTCATTATAGTCGCCTGCGACGCTTTTAATGTTTTTTTTCAAGATATTTTTTTTTTTCTATTTTCCGAGTACTTTACCCCATAACTTTGTAAAAATTTCGCCTGCGGCGCCGTCAAATTTACTTATCATGATGTTTTGGATTGTTTTTCAAGACGTGCAATTCTAGTAGGTATGTACCATTAAATGAAAAATGTCTTTGGGCATTTTCGAAATGCATTTAAAAACGTCGTTTTGGATACCATTATGGATCAGTGCCCAAAACACTTTGCTTCGGTTTCAAGGTCCTACAAATATTATTTTGGAAAAAACTTAGTACAATTTTGGGGCCCCGCGCTTGAAAATGCCAAGGGCCCCGCGCAGCCTTAATCCGGCACTGATAAATGTACATGTCTTTTTATCTTTTTCAGGAATTATTTATCAAAAATCTAGTTAAGGGTGTGTACAAAAATGCAATTGCTGAAAAAAAGAGGAAAATTGACTATAATTGTCTTGCAAAGTATGTCAATAGTGATGATGAAGAGCATTTAGAATTTCTAAGAGGTAAGACCAATTTTTTAGTTTCTATTACCCATACCTAAGGTATAGAAAGTATTGCTATCATATTGTTTTTTTTTTTTTTTTTTTCATCACTATTTAACTTAAAAAATAAATTGAATAAGTTTGGCATTTGAGACTTTGCAAAGACTGCCTTAACAATACAGACAATTCCTATAATAACTTATTAGTATTCAAGAGTTGGTGCAGCATATGGTCAGTGGTCACACAAGCGGCCACAGGACCACAAATATTAGCAGCAAGCGCCGCTTCTTTGAATTGGTTAAAGATACAAAAAAAGTTAGAGAACAACACTTTCTCGGTTTAAAAAAATAATAGAGGTCTATTCTGATAATTTTTTTTTTTTTGATATCTTGAACTTTTTGGAACTCTGCCCCAATTTACCGGTATTTTGAGGGAAGCTCGCTTGGACTAACTTTTTTATTGCTCATCCTAGATGGGGGTTGTGACATATCAAATCCAATGATTCTAAGGTTCTGATTACGAATTTGATGTTTATTTTTAGCTAACTGTTACCTTTGAGTCACCAGTGGCTTTTGGTCCCCTTTCCATTCCTAATATGATAAGGAAAGTCGTGTGATGTTTACACCAGATTTTTTATATACTTATTATATTTTTAAATTGAAGCCTGGTATCCTTTCTGTTATTTTTTCAATTAGAAATTTTAAGGTTTCATCCATTGTCAATTTGTGACTCTAATGTATTTATTTTATTTAATTAATGCTTAATTTTACTTATCAATTTTTGTTATCTTTCCAGTTCTCATTCCTCACAAAATCACTGTCGGTGAATACAAAAAGCTGATTTCAGAGAGCTCGAAGAACTCAGACAAGCTTGATTTTCTCGTGAGTGAGAGTGAAGATTCAGATAGTGAGAGTGAGGAATCTAGTAGTGAGGAGGAGAGTGAAGAAGAAGAAGAAGAAGAAGATAGTGACATTCAAGAAATACCAACACCTCAGAAAACGTCAGCGAGTCCAAAGAAGGTGACAAAGAAGAGCGGGAAAGTAGAAACAGTGGATCTCGGAAGCAGCAGTGAAGATGATTTCATTATTGTTGACCAAAAGAAAAAGGTGGGACAGTCAAGTAAAGGTGTGACTGTGCTGTAAACCATTTCTTGCTGATGCTCAAAGCTGAAAATACTCTTTTTGTGAATACTCCTGAAAATACTCCTTTGGTCTCTTAAAAAATAATTAAAATGAATTTGTTGCAAATAAATGATTAATATGAATTAATTTTTTCACTGAAATGAAACTAAACCAATGAACTCTAAAATTTATCATTTCCACAGTGAAACAATGTGGCTTGTACCACAGATTCCATACATAATTATGTCAGTATCTTTAGGAATTAATTGTGTAATAATGATATTTAAGCATCACTAGAAATATAAGGGACAAAAAAAAGAGACGTTTTGTAACATACAACACTGTGAAGTTTTTAATATTTGATAATGCATTTTCTGTAAGGGAAAATCAAGTTCTCACTACCTAAAGTATTTGCATTTTTTTATGAATTTTCTTTCCTTTTAATGTAAATAATAATTTATGTACTCTTATTTTAAATTAGGATCTTAGGAAATTCCACTCATCTACTTAAAATTATTAGGCCTTTGGCTCTCTTAATTTATTTTTAATAATAATAGTAATATCGCCTTATTTATACTGCCCGATAAGGACTATTAAAGTCCTGTTATTCCAGCAGTAAGCCCAAGACATATTATTATGTGGTAAAAATCCCGAATGGGAGGTTAACATCATGTTCCGGCTGGGTTTCGAACCACGAACTCTGGAATCTTTGGATTCACAGAGTGCCGCCTTTACCACTGAGCTACCGAGGCAGACTATTTTTACTGAGACAATGGTCGCTCCACTCCACACGGATGTACAGAACGCTACTCAATAGTCACCACTGATCAAAATCAGTTTCTTTTGGACGCGGTAAAAATTGTTTTCAAGAAAATCTGTTTCTTGTTTTTCAGAGCCAGTTCTGCTGAGCAAATTATTTCGCTTTATGCTCACTCAGAAACTCAAGCTTAGGCCCTAATTAATGAACTTCACTGAGATGGAGACTGTTACTACAGGGTGGACCAAAAAAAACGTTTACACCCGTTAATGGTAGATTACTGAAGACATTTCCAGGCCGGATCTGGAATCCGTTTTTTCGGATTCGCCTTCGTAACTGCACAAAGTGATTTTTTGTAACTTTCCAAAAAAGTCCGACTATGGCTTATTCTTCGGGTCAGTGCTTTGTTTCTGTTTAAGATGAGTTGATTCTGAACAGTTCTGCAGAAAGCCAACAAAATTTCGCTGTTTTAAGCTACACTATTTTGTTTTTTACGGTTTGGTTTGTCATATTTTTTTACACCTGAACAGAAAAAAAACACACGAAAAAACTTTTTTACTAAATAAAACACTCGACATTTGTCCGAACAAATTTTGGCACAGACACGGGCAAGTTTGATAAAAGTTGGCGGCCGCCCCGAGGATGCTAAAAAATAATTTTACGATTTTTTATCACGTGATCTTCTGGGAAAAATTATTAGATGTTTGCCAAAAACTCTTCAAAATTCCTAAGAGTTTTCTAGCTGTAGACTGTGTAAGGGCGTCTTGTATTGTTTACAAAATTTGTTTACATTGCTGTTTTTGAATACCGCGGTCTTACATGTCTTCATCAGCCAGTTTAGGAAAATTCAAATGATAGTTTTCTTGCTTAACAGATTGTCAATGGTGTTAGCTAGATGTGCTAGTGCTAAGAGTAAGAGTCGCATGACCGATGTTCTATTCTCGGCGATCAATATTTTTTTAATTATCAAAAAAAATCTGATGGAATATTTTATTCATACCTGTATCGGACTTGTTGTAACACCAACAACTTATGGTTTTTTTGGAGGTAATACCATAATATGTAAATTGAGTTATATCAGATACTATTGGTATCACAATTCACATAATTATTATTCATGTAAGACCCTGAGAGACTGCCTTGATAATGGATGGTTTTTCTTATGCTTCCCTAAGAGAGAAAATAAACTGGTGAATTTTCCTAACGAAAGTAGAGTTCATAAAATAATGCCAGGTAAATATGTAGGTAGGTTCTTCTATCATAAACAATACTAATTAAATAACAAATATTTACCGACTGCCAACTTCTAATAGAAATCCTGAAAAAAAAACAAGATAATATTTTGTAAAATGAATAAAATTTTATTATGTTTTATACTATTTGGGTATAATCAAAAAGGTATTAAAAATAAACATTTTGTCTGAGTATGTTCAATGAGAAACGATTAGAAGCGCACGATTAGCTCAGTGGTAAGCTAGTCACTTGCCATGCGGAAGATCCCACCCGGGTCCGAACGCCAGAGACAGCAAATCATGTTCCGTCTAATGTTGCGGAAGATTTCAGGTTTTTCTGTCAGGTCATCAAATGCCAACAGGATTCTTGCTACCAGATTCTGCTACTCTTGCGTCTCCACTGGTATTTCGTAAACTATGTTTTTCACGTGATCCCAAATGTTCCTGTTGGCAGCTCCATATTCTGCCAAATGCAAATCTGCCATTTCAGCATCCGAATAATAATTATTATGTAACTTGTACTAAAAAAACTCAAGAAGTTTAAAAATAATATTTCATAGAATGCAGAAAAATATGCTTGAAAACTATCATCGAGAAACAAACAATCATTCATTTGACTGGCCTTTAATTAATTCCAAGGAAAATAATTATCAGACATAAATAGCTAATTACTCTTTGAGTACAAGACGACCCTACACGGTCAACACTTTTAAGATTTTGAACATCATTTTTTGAGACTTACCTGGTTCGTTTTCCCAGAAGATCACGTGATAAAAAATCGTAAAATTATTTTTTAGCATCCTTGGGGTGGCCGCCAACTTTTATCAAACTTGCCCATGTCTGTGCCAAAATTTGCTCGGGAAAATCTTGAGTGTTTCAAAGTGTAAAAAACTTACATGAGAATTTTTTTTCTATTCAGGTGTCAAAAAAGATGCCAAACCAAATCGTAAAAAACAAAGTAGTGTAGCTAGAAACATCGAAATTTTGTTGGCTTTCTGCAGAAATGTTCAGAATCAACTCATCTTAAATAGGAAAAAAGTTCTGACCTGAAGAATAAGCCAAAGTCGGACTTTTTCAGAAAGTTGCAAAAAATCACTTTGTGCAGTTATAAAGGCGAATCCGAAAAAACGGATTGCAGATCCGGCCTGGAAATGTCGTCAGTAATCTACCATTAACGGGTGTAAACGTTTTTTTGGTCCACCCTGTATAGTGTTGTTATTACCATCGTAACAGCTGGTCACAAAGTTTGTTGACACACAATAATACAATTTAAAAAAATATTATAGTAACAGTATTCACCATAGCAGCAATAATTAATTTGAGCCATAATGCAACTATGTGTCCTAGACAAGTATTTTGCCCAATGAAAAGAACATTACTTTTCATACAAAATAAACTGTGTTACATACATTTTAGCACAAAAATATCTTTGGTTCAACATTTTTATCTTTTCATTACCTAATCAACATGAGTGAAGATAACAGATTTCAAGGGTGACGATCAATCTGCATGTCGGTGATGTAAGATCTAATGATGCAAGGCCCATGCTAGATTTTTTTCATTATGTATTAAAAAATTGGTAGGTATCCGGGGTTCACTTATGAATTTTTTTTTAGGAAAAACGAGTACATAAAGAATAAAGAAATTAACTTTATGTATGGAGGTGGCCAATGGCGGTATCATGATCAAGTACTTTTAGTAAAAGATATAATTAGAAGTCAGACGAGGAACATACTATTATATAGGTTAGTAACGTAAAATTGATTTTTTTCTATGATCAAAGTTAAATTAAAAAAAAAAAAATTAAATCGGAGCAAAAAAATATTTTTTTTACAAAAACGAACATATTATTTCCAATTTCTAATTTCAGAAATTGGAATACTCAGGAATATTATGAAATTCAAAATGAAAAACACCAAAATTGCAGCCCTTAAAAATTATTTTTCTCAAAATTTCTTGTACGACTTGGTTGGATTCACAAACGAAACGAAACGGATTCACAAACGGTTGGATTTCGAAGAAATCATGTGGTCATTCGTTATTGTTATTACAAACAGTACAGATACCTATTCAAGGAAAGATATTAGCCGAGTGGTGTGTCTGTGTGTGTGACGGATTAGCGAAGCGGGTGTAGCTCGCTAGTACAACTATGATTTTCTCACAGTGTTAAAATTGGATAAACCTCCTACCTACCACGATCATCGCGAAAGAAGTGTCATCAAATCATGGTCATTGATAGGTAGTACTTCCGATAAATTGCCAATATAAGAAATCGAAAATATTGCGTTTGTTTTTTTTCTTCTTCTTTGTTTCTTTTTTACCTCTTATCCATCGTTCTAATTAATTTATTACGCCCTAGAATAGGTAGCACCATTGTACCCGTATCCTATATACTTACCTTTACATAATTCTGCCCTAGTACTTTGTATCCTGTATATGAGCGCTGGAACAAGACACTTCACACACAAGCACATTTTAAACTCTGTTCTAAAACTCCTGTGAAAATATTTTCACTTTATCTAGGAAAAATAATCATACGCGGTGGTTCAAGCCTGTATTTCCGTTACAATTAAAAAAATATTTAAAAATGAGTGTTTCAAAAAAATTCCATCTCGTTGCCATGAAACACCAGCTACTGAAGACAGAGACACTTGTGGTATGTATTGTAGCTTGGTCATTTCACAGTATGCCTCCGCACTGATGGGCGATTTACGTGGTGGGTTAACACGAGCGCACCGAAAGTCCCTTACGAACATCTTAACCAAATTTTGATTATACAGGGTGATTCAGAAAAGTACCATCAAACGTTAACCACATATTCTATGGGCTAGTGAAGGAGGGGTCAACTCTATAAAAGAAAGTGCGCAAATGCCTCCTAACGGAGGTACACGCCCCTTAAGGTGTTTTTAAACAATCGAAATTTTCATTTTACGGCTTACCTATTTGGGATATCGCAATTTGGTAAAAAAATCACTCTCAATACTAGATAGCACCTTTCTTTTGGCACAAAATTTAACACCATTCCAATGTCAGGGGCGGTCTCAGGAGGGTCAGATGGTAGAAAAAAGGTTCTAACTTTTTAGTCGTTGCTTGTAATTGAATTTGGTTTTCACCCTATTAAAACGTCTGTCATTGTCTACAAAAATGTTCTGAATATTTTTTTTCTCAAACCAACACAAACGCTTGAAAATCGAAATTGAAGATTTTAAAACCGCATTAAGTTTTGAAACCTATGCAACTAGCATACAATTTTAGAACAAGAATTTTCAGCCAATTCATTATTTAACAAATAATTGTTAAATATACACTTACATCCATTGTTAAATAATGAATTGGCTGAAAATTCTTGTTCTAAAATTGTATGCTAGTTGCATAGGTTTCAAAACTTAATGCGGTTTTAAAATCTTCAATTTCGATTTTCAAGCGTTTGTGTTGGTTTGAGAAAAAAAATATTCAGACTATTTTTGTAGACAATGACATAGGTTTTAAAATGGTGAAAACCAAATTCAATTACAAGCAACGACTAAAAAGTTAGAACGTTTTTTCTTCCATCTGACCCTCCTCAGACCGCCCCTGAAATTGGAATGCTGTTAAATTGTATGCCAAAAGGAATGTTTCATCTAGTATTGAGAGTGATTTTTTTTACCATATCGCGATATCCCAAATAGGTAAGCCGTAAAATGAAAATTTCGATTGTTTAAAAACACCTTAAGGGGCGTGTACCTCCGTTAGGAGGCATTTGCGCACTTTCTTTTATAGAGTTGACCCCTTCTTAACTAGCCCATAAAATATGTGGTTAACGTTTGACGGTACTTTTCTGAATCACCCTGTATTTATTTCGTTGCCTTTGAGATTTAAACCGGAGACCTTTCGCAAGGCACTACTCGGGTACTCGCTAGTAGTACCTTGCACTCAGGTATTTGTGCGCTTTAATTAGAACGTCATTAAAAAAAAAAAAAAAATACCAAACCTTAGTAACTTGTATTTTTTAAATAATCGTACCTACATTTTAATTCAATGAGTAGGTATGATAGGTATCTACTAAGAAAATGTACCTGTACATTTTCTTCATGTTAATTAGTAATCTATTATACCACATCTATTAGTAATCATGTAGACTTTTATTTTTTTTAAATTTAAATTATTTTTTTAAAATATTGTTACATGTTTTATTAATTTTATTAATGTTTGAAAAAAAATCATGTAGACTTTGATCTATCACCAAAAGGATTATACATGGTCTCTAAAAATCAATTTAGTAATATCGTATTCCTGCTCGATGTTGGGGTTGGTTCATTTGGTTGGTTATTTATTAGTGAAGCGATGGTAACCAATGTACGATCTCTGAGATAGTTCAAAACGAGTTCACTTTATAGATAGCTTAGTGGCTGGATGGCAAATTCCCATGATAAGGACAATAACCAATGCCAAAAAAAAGAAGAAAAAAAAAGACAGCTTAGAACTTGTAGAAGATACAGCTAGTTGGATAGATACCCTGTAAAGGTGGTGGTGCTGACAAAATGGACCCCCCTGTAAGCCCTAACTTACTCATATTTGAAATTCAAACAATGGAATAAAGACATGGTCTTATTTTCTTTCACAATATTTTCTCTCTTCGTTCAAAACATTGCGTCGGTTATCCCCTTCCTCCTTCTCCTCCCTCTCCTTCACATTCTCTCCTCCTCTTCCTCTTCCTTATCCTAAGCTGTAGCTCTTCCTTTCAAAAGCACTCCATGAATTTTCAAAGGGATATCAATTTGTGAAATTCATGTTACACTTGCTTTAAACTTCTTCCTTGCTCTCCCTTTTTCAGTCACTCCCTCTTTCTACGTTTTTATCTCTCTCTTTCTATATCTCTTTTTCTTTTTCTTACTCACATGAAAAAAAAAGAGATAGAGAATCTCTTCTTCTTTCTCTTACTCACATCCATTTACTACCTCTCTTTCTTTGTCTCTATCTATCTTTCATTCCCTTTATCTTTGTCTCTCTATTTCTCTCTCTTTCTACCCTTTTCTTTCTCCTTTCTCTTTATTCTCTCATTATTTCCCTCACTTTATTTCTTAGACCTATTTTCTCGTTCTTTCTTCCCTATCTCCTTCTCTATCATTCTCATACAAACCGTTATTGCTTGTATTACAAACTTGCTGATAACCACTCCTCCCTCGCGTCGGATAGATTCCTACTTAGATACACATGGGGCCATAAACTAAGGGCGAAATTGATTTATAAAAGAATACATACCTACCTATAGTGTTAAGGGCGAAATTAATAGACAAATTCTATATCACAAGTCATTGCTATGCGTCGGTTTTCCCTATATTACACAATACGCAATTAACGCAATCCGTGACGTAGCGCCACAGAGGTATTTTAAAAACGTATTTTAATTTCGCCCTAAATGTTCAAACACAACGGGTAGAGCTCATTACTCAATTTATTGTTAATTTATCACACAAAATATCTTTCACCTATAAGAAATATTTTTCACTAATTATTTGTATTCTTCGTTTAAATTCTTTGTATATTTTTTTTATTCTTAATTTGTTTACAGTTGTTTGTAAGGGATACCTTTCGGTACGCTCGTGTTGACCCAGAAAATTGGAAGTATTTGCTGGGTCAACACGAGCCGTCGTATCACAAGACTTACCTCACTGTAGGGCGGGGGCAGCAGGAAGGAGGAGCAGCGACTGTACTGGGGGGGCTGGCACCAGGAGGTGTAGGAGGAGGCACGGGGGAGACTGGAGGGGGTGCGGGGGTCAGAGGGGCGGCGCACTCGGCCACGCCTCCACATGCCACACCCACACACGCAGAACACCACCATGACGAAGAAGATGGAACACCTGAGGGTGAAACGGGTGGTTTCTTCGTGTCATTAGATCACAACTTAATACTAATATCGCCTTATTTGTGCTGCCCGTTTAGGACTCATGAGTCCCATTATTCAAGCAGTAAGCCCGAGACGTACCTTTGGCGTATTTTTGATATCATTACTATTATGGATTTATCTTTTTGGGATAAGAAATTGGCCTCTCTATTTTTAACATTTAGTATTAATATGTGGTGAAAATTCCAAATGGGAGAATAATTTGTCATGACCCGGCTAGGTTTCGACATCTGGATTACCAGACGTACGCCTTGACCACTGAGCTACCAGGACAGACAGGACAAAACTGCCACTTACCAGAAATACCAGTGATGCCAGAAGAAGACATGTTGAGGGGAGTGTGGATTGCAGCAGCCCAATTTGAAATTGCAGCACTCCTTAGGAGGAATGCATCTGAAACAGTAATTCCATAAAGTAAGGTAATACCGTCCGCCGGCATCATAAGCACTTTCAAAGCGCTTCATTTATTTATTTACACGTTATTTTTTATACAAGACAAACAACAATAAATTATTAACAGAGATATAATAAAAAAAAGTAACAATATTTACAAAATAAGGTATAAAAAAAAAATATTTAAATTTAAATGTGCAATTGTCTTGTAATCCGGGGCGAAGTTAATGCCTTAAGCATTCTCTGCTACTTAGACCCGAATCTCCCTTTCAACTGTCACACAACGCACTCTGATTGGTTATTTTGAACGCAATAACCAATCAGAGTGCGTTGTGTAACGATTGAAACGGAGACTCGCGGATTTGGAGAGTGGAGTGTGCTATCGAATGGGCTACACGTTATCATTAAATTACTCGCTAGGGTAGGTCCCTGGCTTTGATCGCGAGAGCCGACAAAAAAAAATGTTTAAAATTTAGTTACAATTTGGAAGGGAAACTCTCATTTCCAAATAAAGAAAAAGAATAAAATTCGGATCCCCTAATATGTAATAGGTGGGGCAGTAAGACTTGGTGAGGAGTGCTTTCACCGCATGCACGGTTAAGCTTACTGCGATATTCAAAAGAAATTAAATCACAACAAAAGAAGGTGGAAATAAAGTTATACTGAATACACAAAACTTGTGTGTTGGGACCTCGAATTTTCGATAATCTGAAGTGAGTTACCCTTTCAAAAACCAACCACGCCTAACGTTATGTAGCCTAATTGTTCACAGACCGTGACTTTTACATTTTATTCGGTGACATTTTATGTTGTAAAGATAATACATATTATGAGGTATACTTATTTGCGTTTTATAGCTCGTACCTATTATTTACATATTTTATTATTTGCTTGTTTTATTTTCAGGAAGTACGAGTATACGAAGTAATAATATGATTATAATATTTTGTCCCGATCTAAATTGTTGATAGCTCATATTATAATATAAATATCCTTTGTAACCCCACCCTACCTACATAGATGGCGCCAAAATAAATCTTCTGTCTAGTAAGAGTAGTTATAAAGCTAACTTTGTATCTGCTGTTATGTATACGTTTTTTGCGTATATTTACAGAACTCTGCGAAGTTTGTAATTTTTACATTCAGGGTGTTTGCGATAAGGCTGCTTGAAATTACTAGATAAAATGGGATTGATATATTCTCTTGTGTTTTCCGAATTCAGTAGCATGATCGATAAGGCGCCGGACTTGTAACCTGGAGGTCGGTGGCTCAAGTTCCACTTTTAGCGTAGATTTAGTAAAGTGAGTTTGAGTAGTTGTGATATCGCTATGTAAATAGTTGTGATATCACGAAAGTGATCAACACAAATATGATAACAGTTTCTGAATAGGTATGCAAATATTGGAGATCCATTTTATTGGTCCTACAAAGGTCATATACGATACACCAGCCCACCAGTTTAGCAGTGGGAGTATGAGTAGTTGTGACACGTGATATCACGATAGTGATTATTTCAAATATGTCTCCGTACAACAAGAACACCCTGTGGGCAAGGGAAATATTTGTTGTCACCTTCTAAATTTATTTTTTTCCATTAAAAATTAAAACTCTTTTTTTTTTACTTCTTTTCACTCTAAAAGTTAAACACAAATTGAAAAATCAATAAATTTAATGACTTCATGAGGTTCTTCCTCATTTATTATTTTTATACACTTCTTTAGATATCTATAAATGGACAAAATAAAATAATAATTTTAACAATGAAAAAAATGGAAACAATATATTTATACAATAAAAATGAAAAAGAATATTAAAAACATATGTCCTAACTAAAGGGCGGGGTTATTGCCTATGACAATCTCTTCCACCCAACCCTTATTATTAATTTATTCTTTAAGACATCAGACATATATTATGTACAGTATGTACACTGTACAACACAAATAACAATTACAAAGAAAAGAAAAAAATGGAAACAATAAACAAAAATGGGCGGTTTTATTGCCTACTAGCGGGCTGTCGCCCGCTTTGCGGGCCGAGGCATGGCCGTGAAAGCAAAAAATCCTTTTTCGCCAATGGCAGGTGTTGTAGTGGGAATTTCGAAAAATCCCGTCTTATTGCACATCTAGACTATAAGACAAAGCTACCTACCAAATTTCAGCTTCCTAGGACTTACGGTTTGGGCTGTAGAGCGATGATCAGTCAGTGGTCAGTCAGTGACTTTGACATTTATATATTAAGATGGCAATCTCTTCCGCCCAACTGTTGTGATGACATACGTTCTTATAAATTCACACCCACATAACAATAGAATAGGGGCCGGAATTATAGAGCAACTTTTCTTTGTGTCCACAAATTTGATCTAGCATATTTCTTTAGCCTCTTACACCTCCAATTAAGAAAATTTCTAATATTTCGAAAGCTCAATAATAAAACACCTGGTATGTTTTGATGTAAGCATTCTAGTACCTACCATATACGTACCTAACGTTGCATTTGTGATAAATTACCTTTTTTCATAACACTTCAAAACCCCAACATGCCTTGAACTTTTATATCTGTATAACCTTCATATAATACGACCATTACATTAAAGCTAAAAGTCATATGAGGCTCTCTTACCCATATCCTTCTACTACTCCCCCCCCTTTCTCTCTCTCTCTCTCTCTCTGTCTCTTTCTCTTTTGTTAGGACTCTTTCTCTATAACTTTCTCTTTCTCTTTCCCTTTCTCTTTCTATTTCTCTTTCTCCTTCTCTTTTTCTTTCTCTCACTAACATCCATCTACCTTTTCTCTCTTTTTCTCTTTTCTTTCTCCTTCTCTTTTTCTCTCTCTTTCTCTATCTTTTTCTCTATCTATTTCTCTCTCTTTTTCCTTCTCTTTCTCTGTTTCTCTCTAGGTAGATACATCTAATTTCCTTTATTTATGTGTCTGTCTCTTTCTAATTTTCACTTTTCCCTTCTCTTTATTTCATCATTTCTCTCTTCTATTCGCTCACGTTCTTTCTCAGTCCTGTTTTTTTCTCTCGTTATTTCATGATCTCCCTCTGTCTCTATCCTTCTTATAAGTACAAACCCTTTTGTATTCCTCTTCTTCGCCCATTCGTGGCAAAGCTAAGATTTATAAATAGCTCCTTTTCAACATTTTCCGATTTTTCCATTATTCAACTAACCTTCCTCCCTCCCAAATTCCCACCCTCAGTTTCCCCCCCATTATTAATCCCTCCCTCTCTGGTCTATTCTTCAGGTAACAGTGAGGCGGGTATACTTACGTGTATTCTCCATTATTACAGGATTTGGACTTAGCCTGCAACAGAAAATCAGAAATTCAATTGAAAATACGTCTTGCTTTGTACTTTTTTCAACTTGTAAAAATCTTTTCTATAAAAATTGAGCTTTTTTCCTTCCGTTGAGGTTTAAATCTGTATGGAAAGAATTAGTTTCGATAGTAATTTGAGAATATGAACAATATTGCTTTCCTTTTCTTGGATATTAAATTTCCGGATAAAAATGGATAGTGGGTATTGTATGAAATAATTAGTAGGTATATGAATTATATAAGTATTTTAAAATGAAAAACCTTTTATATTTATTGCAATAAATTTCTTAACATTTCTAAGAGGTCAATATTGAGTATGTATGAAATAAAATTGTATAGGAATACCTATTCATATCTAAAATATATTTTCCATCGAATTCATACAGTAAAAAGTTAATCTTAAAATATTCAATAGTATAGGTTACATTGACGAGCGTTTATTCGATCTGACTCCCAAGTACCCATTTATAATGTCCAAAATGTTTATGTGAAATATTACTTCAGCTGGATTTCGCTACACAACACTTTTGAGACTTTTCAGTTATGAGAAAATATTTCAGGTTGAAGAAAATGAAGAAAAAAATGGAGTAAAAAAATAATTTATCATCAAATTAAATAGATATCTACCCAGTTTTGGACAAAGATTAATGTGTGTTTTCAACCAAAAGAGGTATTACATATTTCTTTTTTAGATAGATGCAAAAGTACCTCGATTTTCTGGTAAAATTCAAAGTTCTTGTTCGTTTTTCTTGAGACATTAAGGTTTCTAGATTTCAAAACTTTATCCTGAGAACCCCTAGGGAGTCAAACTGTGCTAGAAACGCGATGTAATAATTCCATAATGTTTAGGTTAACGTGACATTTTGTTTGTAAAGGTTACATCAGAAGAGAACCTTTATGGAAATGTTGCTTTTGGAATTTTCAACGTAATAGAGAGGTTGTTTTGAATTCAACGGAAAGAAAGCCGTGTAATGTTACAATGCCTCTCATCCTTTCAAACCCTTTCAAATTCTGATCATTTTCATTCCTGGAAAATTATCCACGTTGTAATAATTCCACAAACACGGAGGGTAGTTCTTGTGATTTTTTTTTTTTTTACTATCGTTTGGACCATCTATGGGTCACGGATATCTTTATTTCTTTCATGATACAAAGTAAATTTACAGAGTGATTTACAAATTACAAATGGAAAAACTACACAATAGAGACAGATTTACAGATATTACAAAATAATACAACTAGATAATACAACCTACTAAAAATAAGACCTATGCTAGAAATCCCATACTTTACATAGTATTTACTTCTTCAAAACCCAATCAGAAGCATACCAAATTACAAAGTTATACAAAGTTTACATTTTTTACAAGTCTACAGAATGCAAAAAAATAAAAAATAAAAAAATAGTTTCTGTTACAATTTCCCAAAATCCACAAAATGCAAATTTTAAAAATTTCAGTTTTCATTACAATTTACAACAAAAGATTCTGGATTTTTTTAAAATGTTCTATACATTTCAAAATTACAAAATTAAAGATTAAATGTTTACATGTTACTACTTTAAGATTTTTCTATGAATGACGTTTTAGTTAGTATTATGGGCATTGGCCTTCTTTCTGTCCCAGTAAGTTTTCATTTTGATAGAGTGAGATTCTTTTCTTTCTTGTGACCATCTGCTGGCAGGACGTGATGTAGGAGCGCTGATTGGTTGAAGTTTCACATTTCTAACTTGTTCTCTAAAGTCTTGACGATTTTGAATATCTTCTGATGGGATTGAAGCTTAATGCAGATCCTTTTTGACTTGTTGTGACCATTTGCAATATGATTTCTTGTTAGAAATGGAAGAGTGGATACGATGTGTAAGTCTTTCTGAGTTCATTCTTTCAATGTGACCAAAAAATAGTAAGCGACGCTTCCTCATACTGGTAATGATGTCCTCAGATTGTAAGTACAATTCTTTGTTGTGTCTTCGACGGAATTCATTGTTTTCTCTAACTGGGCCAAGTATTTTTCTTAACATTTTCCTATCTTTGATTTCAAGTTTTTTTATAGAACCTTTTGTAGTTAGGCATAAAGTTTCTGATGCATAAATAGCCGCAGGTCTAATGACAGTGTTATAGTGGCATAGTTTTAGGTTCAAAGATAGACTCCGGCTTTTGTACAGACCCTTGCATAAATGGAAGGCTGCCTCCAATTTGTTACATCTGCTTTCTATTGCTGGAACTTCGGAACCATTACTTGTAATAATTTCACCCAGGTATTTAAATTTTTTAGATTGTTTTATAGTTTCTTGTCCAATTTTTAGAACAGGAGGTGCATCATTAATGTTTGTGATGAATTCAGTTTTCGTGAATGATATGTTGAGCCCAGTTTTAGCAGCTATTGAATGTAGGACGGATATTTGCAATTTTGCTTCATCGATGTTGTTTGCTATCAAAGCCAAGTCATCCGCAAAGGCTAGGCAATTTACCATAAGACTGTCACGCTTATATCCTATGTGAATGCCATGTGATGATGGTACTGTTAAAGACCACTCTCTTATAATTTTCTCCAGCACGCAATTGAAGATCAGTGGAGACAGCAGATCACCTTGCCTTACACCCGTGTCGATTTTAAACGGCTCTGAGAACTCTCCTCTAAATTTCACTTTCACTCAGTTCTTGTGATACAGTTATTAAAAATAATAATTAGCTTGCGTCGATGGTGCGTTGATTGCACCGGTTCTCGTAGGATCACCGAAATTAAGCAACGTCCAGCGATGTGAAGACTTCGTGATGCTGGCATTCCGGCCCAACCCAGCCTGGGTGAGGTTAATGTAGGTAGCAGGTTTGAGAATTTCCTGCGAATGGAGGTTAACACCCCCGTCGTGATATGACCTCACATTTGAATGAGACGTTAAACTCAAATTTAAAATTATAATAATAAAATTCTGAATTTTAATTGCCAATGTAAAATATCAACATTAGTAGTATACATCTAGTCACAAAGACCATCCATTTGGATGTGGGACCATTCAAATTCGAACTCTCGTGATGCTGGCTATTTCTGGCCCCACTCAGGCTGGGTGAGGTTAATTTGATTACCTGGCTAGTGTATTCTTTTTGGAAGCAACGCGACGTTAAACCCAATTTAAATTATTATAGGATAAGGAAAGTATAAAAAGAAAATGCTCCATGGTTCGCGTCCTCAAAATTGACTAAACTAGAAACCTTTACACAAAACTACTTGGGGTCGGCATTGTTTCCTTATGGTTGTCTAACGTCCCAATCAGGATGAGTGTTATACTCTCTATTTGCTGAAAATCATACCAGCTACTCACATTAACCTCACCCAGCCTGGGTAGGGCCTGAAATTGTTTTTATCATGATATGATATGATAAATAAAGAGGTGCTATATTAAACTGTTAGCGTAATGCGACTTCCTGTCTCGAGGCGACAGTCTAAATCAGTGATTCTCAACGTGGGCGATATCGCCCCCTGGGGGGCCTGGGGGGGCAAAGAGTACATTTTGGGCAGTCGGGGGGCGATGAAATTATTTTGGGCAATAAGGGGGCGATGGAACTGGCTTGACAAGCTATAATACAAAAATAACCAACTCCTCTTGATTTTTAGTATTTTTCTTTACCCAAACTTATTAGTATTTTTTGGTACCCAAAAGTACGTAATACATATTATATTATGTTGTTTTTGGAAGATCAATATATTCTTGACTTCAATTACTTTCTACTTATCTAAGTGGTTTTGATTTACTATGCTGGATACGGATACTAATGCCGTATTTTTCTTTCTAACCAAAGTTAACCAAACGGGAATAAAATGAACCAAACTGGAAGCAAGTCATTTTTCTTTTGGAAGAGGAAAAATTTCCACTTCCAAAGTTAACCATAGTGGAAGTAGAAAATTCTTGCTTCCAGTTCTTTTATAGGTTGAGTCCATTGTTTATCTTTAAAAGTAACCAAACGCATTTTCTTTCACGAATGACCTCGGAATAAAATGGAAATATTTGGAATAAACCTAACCAAGCCAGCGTCGATGGCATGTTGAATACACCGGTTCCCTTCAGAACACCGAAGTTAAGCGACATCCAGCGAGGTTAAGACTTGGATGGGTGACCATTGAAATTCTAATTCTCGTGACGGTGGCTTTTCCCGGCCCCACTCAGGCTGGGTGAGGTCAATGTGAGTAGCAGGTTTGTGAGTTTCCTGCGAATGGAGGGTAAAACCCCCGTCGTGATATGACCATGGCAGTTGAAAGCGACGTTAAACCCCACTTAAAAAAAAAAAAAAAAAAAAAAAAAAAAAAAAACCTAACCAGGAAATGTTGTTGAGTTAGAAAGAAAAATACGACTTAATTTTAACCTACTTACTGATTGGGGGATTTGGGGGGGGGGGGGGGCGACGAAAGGGATAATTTTCGCAGAGGGGCAATATGCTACAAAAGGTTGAGAACCACTGGTCTAAATAAAGCACTACTATGATATTATATCTGCGAATGAATCTCACAGTCAATTTTCATAAGGAAAAAAAATCAGGGAAGAGTCGGAAGACAAATTTATTATTCGCTAGTCTCCTAGGTACATAAATAGGTAAAATAGGTATTTTCCATGTAAGAAAAAGGTAGACGAAAAATGGAAAGGTAAGACATTGCAGTCAGAACTAAAATATCTTCTACCTAATGCACCGGAGACAAGATTAATGGCGCGTTGTCAGGATATCAAATTGATTTGTTTTGTTTTTTCCCTTCTTCTCATATCACTGCCAACTTCAATACATCATTCTCTCTTTTTGCACAAGTTTAAAGTCATTTTGCAAAGAAAACAACTTTTCATTCAAACCAGCGAATGTTGTGTTTTTCAATATGTGAGCAGACTCCTTCACTTCTCTATCCAATATAATTATCTACTTGTTCAACACTTTATATGGGTATCCATCCATAGATTCCATACTATAATTAAACCTTTAAATCATACATTTTGGCACAAAAACTATATAAAGATCTTCACTTGTGTGTGTATGGATAGAACAGCTGTTACCTTCTAATATACTTATGTTGGTTATACATAGACTAGATGCGTTAGTATATACAAAAATACAATACATGTTATCATCAACAAAATTGGGCTACATGAAATAAATTTATTACTATGTTAAAGACTCTTTTGAGGTTATTTAAAATGGGGGGTTTACCTTCCATTCGATGAAACTTACAAAACAGCCGCCAAAACATAAACATGGCCTAGCCTGATTTGAATTGAAAATTGCTGCCAGCACAAGAATTCGAACTTTTGGTCGCCGCCCTCTGAGTCCTGATCTCGCTGGACGTTGCTTAATTTCACCCACCCTATGAAAACTGGTGTATTCAACGTACCAGTGACATTGCGGTTAGAATTAATTTACCTAAATCGAAAGTAGTATCGAATGATCAATATAATCTCATATTATATTATGTACCTATTAGCAGGTTACAGGTTACACCCGCCGCTTCGCCAGCCAGACCCCACACACACACACCACTAACACATACCACACACAATGTATTATTAGAAAAATGTATTGTTACCTCGTATGTATGTATAGAATGTATTGTTATAATAGTAAATCTTGTAAGTAGTCACCGTGGCCGAATGGGTTAGAGCAGCGGTTCCCAACTTTTTTAGCTTGGGGGCCCAATAATATTTTTAAAACAATTTTGTGGCCCACCTCGCTTTTATTTTGCACTATTTTAATATTATTTCTTCAGTTTCGGCAAGCATCCGCGGCCTTATAGCGAGCTGCCCGCGGCCCACCGGTTGGGAACCGCTGGGTTAAAGCACTAGGCTTGCACGCACAGTTACCTAGGTTCGATCCCCAGCAGCGCAGAAATATTCTGATCTGTACTTGGATGTCCGGAGACCACTTATACCTCATGAGGAAAAATGAGTAGTTACTTGTATGAGTAGCGACCGGTGGCGGCATAACCCCAGAGTATAAAGAATAATATAAAATAATTTGGAAAAGTAAAGAAGGGAACCTCTTAGTAATGCTGCGCTACCCACAAATTTGTGAAGAGTCTTTGTACTTCACCACAAAAAATCATACTCACCTACTTACCAGTAAATCTGTTAAGTAAGCTGCTTTATCTCCACAAAGTTCTACATAATCCGTCGTTTGGAAGTAAAGAAAAAGCGATCAATACAAAAACCGTTGAGATGTTTCTCAAAAGAATAATAAAACGCTTTAAATGTAAATGCTTCGAAAACTGTATTGGATTGTATGCCACCACTTGAAGTAAAATGTCTCCATTTTTTGTTCAAGCTTTAAAGTTTTCAAGTCATAAAAGTTGACAAGTTTTGCTCCGCCTGTAACCTATATTCACATCTGGTGCTCTCGAAATTAAATTACAAGGATATGGAACGTGTTCTCTGAAGCAACATTATGTTAGCCTGGGGTTTGTGGCTGAAAGTTGGCTGAAATTAAAAGCAATCACTTTCTAAAGTGGAGCTTGTGGAATTTTTT
Organism: Bactericera cockerelli; assembly: GCA_024516035.1. NCBI lineage: Eukaryota > Metazoa > Arthropoda > Insecta > Hemiptera > Triozidae > Bactericera > Bactericera cockerelli. The sequence goes on along the minus strand of CM044955.1, from coordinate 27,606,982 downwards.
CGCCTAATGAAGGGAAAGGAAAGTAGATATCTAATGTACGTTCTCGTATACACAATACTTCTTCACTCACTTGACTGACAGGGATGAGCGGATTTTCACTGAACCTAGCTGTATGAAAGTTCACTTCATATGAATAAAAGTTTATTGTACAGAAATGAAAGTTAATTATCGAGAGAAATTTCAATTTATTAGTTGGATAATTTTATTATCCTCTCTACTTAGAAAGGAGTTTTGAATTTACCTATGTTTTTAATTAAGAGTTTCCACATACTCTAGTTTGCATTCCATGTTTATTGGAAAACCTAATTAGAGTTGGTAAACCTTATTAATGATTTATTAAATTAAAAAGGTTTACCAACTTTAATTTATTGTGCATTCCGCATCTGTCCGCTGACCCTGTAGATTTTTTTTTTAATTTAGAGTTTTTACCATCTTTAATTTCTATTGCGTGTTTCCCCATAAACCCGCAGATTTTTTTAAAAACTTTAGTCTCCCCAATTTTCAATTGATGTATCTCGCGTTTGAACGTAGACCCTATAGAAGATTAAAAAAAAAAAATAATCAAGAAGTTTTAACAACTTTACATACTTTGAATATCGTGTTTTTCCCTAGAAAAAGTACCCTGTACAAGTACTTGTCTACTTTCGCCATTACAATAATAGTGGAGTTAAAACGCATTTCGAATTTATCTCGAGAACTTAATGACCGATATAATTGGATCGAAACAGAATAATTTTCCGCCAGTTTTCCCGAGGGTATCCTTCATTATAAAACAAAAACATTGAATTCCGTTACAAAAACAGGTACAAAAAACTCGCTTGCCAGCGGAGAAGGATTTTACGTCATTGCTGATAAAAAAGTTTCCTCTCCAATATCAAATAGGTAAAATATCCTAACGAGTTTTTACGGGTGTGTACACCTTATGATATGAAAGGCTCTTCATAATATATTATGACCGACCTCAGTAGCTTGATCGATAAGGCGGCGGACTTGTAACCTGGAGGTCGATGGTCGATGATTCAAGTCTCGGTTTCAGCGTAGTTTTAGTAAAGCGAGTTGGAGTAGTTGTGATACGAAAGTGATAAACACAAATATGATAACTCTACATAATAAAATGTACGTAAAAGTATTTTTTGTTGTTGGGTTTAACCCTAATCTTGGCAATGTGTATATTTGGGTACCATCAGTTTTTTTTACTCTATTGGCCAAAAATTAATCCTAAAGTATTTTTTCTTCCACAGAACATTTAAAATTATTTCAATTTTTAAACGCTTTATTTAAAGTGGCAGGATGGAGCTCTTCCATCCAACCATCCAATTGATCCAATAATCATCCTTCCATCCAACCATCCAATAATAAATTAAAAATTGGTATTCTCTGCCAAGATAATGGGTTAACATCGTTTTCAACACCATATGTAGTAATATCATGACGGGCGTTTCACCCTCCATTCGCTGTAAACTCAGAAATCAGCTACTCAAATTAACCTCACTCAGTCTGAGTGGGGCTGGGAATAGCCAGCCCCACTCAGACGAGGTTTGAATCGAGGGTTTGAATTTGAATGGTCACCCATCTAAGTCCTAACCTCACTGGAAATTGCTAAACTTCAGTGAGAGAACGAGAACTGTATTCAACGTGCCGTCGAAGCTATGAGCTGGCTAGAAAAAAAATCTGTGGAGGGCACTTATGTTGCTTGAATCTAGAAAATTCTTATTATTTAATAATCCCCCAAAAAACACTACGTGTAAAAATAGTCGTCAAGTGTTGGAATGATTAAAAAGAACTGATATCAAAAACGTCAATTTTCTATGTGCTGAAGGAATTATTTTTCACGTAATAAGTCTCTTGATAATTCAACCAAAATAATAGCCTCACAACAACAATACACCTTTGAGCAAACTTCGATTTGGTAATTTGAGAATTTAACCAAAAAATAGCCACACAACGAAACAATGCTCTTGTAAGAACAATGTTGCATAATGACAGAACCATTGTTCTTACAAGAGCATTGTTTTGTTGTGTGGCTATTTTTTGGTTAAATTCTCAAATTACCAAATCGAAGTTTGCTCAAAGGTGTATTGTTGTTGTGAGGCTATTATTTTGGTTGAATTATCAAGAGACTTATTACGTGAAAAATAATTCCTTCAGCACATAGAAAATTGACGTTTTTGATATCAGTTCTTTTTAATCATTCCAACACTTGACGACTATTTTTACACGTAGTGTTTTTTGGGGGATATCACTACTTTTTGATTTAGATGAAATCCTCTGATAGATGAAATAAAAAGTAATCAACAGATAAAAGAAAAAAGACTTTTATTTTAAGGTTGTTGTGATACGCAGTAATATTATAAGACTATCATATAAAATGTTGGGTAATTTATATTGAACTAGTGCCGTTCTTGAGATACAGGGTCGGACGTCCTGCCTAATATCCATATATTTTGACGTATAACTTGTTAACCGTAAATTCCAGATAAATGAAGTCTGTTGATAATAACTCCTTGTGGTAAAACCTTTCGAACAAGTTAAAACTTGATTTGTTTTTCGATACTTTTTTTTTTTTGTTCGTCCGGCTGCCTGACGAAACCGACCAGAAACTAACATCAAGAGTGTATGTCGAGTTATAAATTGTTCGACATGTCTTGCCATAAGGAGTTCTTATCGACAAATTTCATTTTTCTATAATTTACGGTTAACAAGTTATACGTCAAAATATATGAATACGCAGTACGTCCGACCCTGTATCTCAAGAACGGCACTACTTCAATGTAAATTACCCAACATTTTATATGATAGTCTTATAATATTACTGCGTATCACAACAACCTTAAAATAAAACGGCAAGTCGTAACTCACTGAAATTTGTTGTAATGAAATTCTCTCAATGACACCTTTAGACAATATTCCACAAGACACACCATTCTATTTAAGATTTTGAAGTTGGTCCATTTCCAGCCTGACTGGGGCTGTGTAGATATACGGGTTTTAGCGTTTTTTGATATTTTGAGTCGTTTTCGAAAAACCCAGGCTTGAGCGAGACTTTATGTATGCCCTGTATTTGTAGGTAGTTATTTGTAAGTTTTGAATGAGATCTACGTAATTTACGATTGAAAATACAAAAGTATTGATCCAAATAAATGCTTTATTTAGACTGTCAGTGGCCAGCCTCCGTGGCGTAATGGTTGTAAGTACTGCCCGTATTCCAGACATTTCGAGTTCCATTACCGGTTGTTGCAGACTTTTCTAATATTTTTTTCCCCTCTAAACACGTGAGTCTGGAATCACAGCCCTCCAGGCTGGGTGAGGTAAATGTAGGTAGCTGGAACGATTCCCAGCAAATGGAGGGTAAAACCCTCCCCTGACTAGTTCAAATCAGGACGTTAAAACCAAAATACAATCAACTGGTCACAATCGTTTTAAAATGAGGTTGGTGTGATAAATGGTGCTTCTTTTGTGGGACTTAAACCAGTTAATAATAATGAAGAAAAAAACATACCTATTTAATCTTAAAATCCATTAACAATAATTCATTAATAATCAACTAGTGTTTTAACCATGAAATTGAAAAATTAGTAATGAACTCGTTAAAAAACGGACAATTCTGTTTCGTGGTTTTGTTTACAATACAATTTTAATTATATTATGTACCTACGTACATGACCAATTCGATCTTGGTAAAATGAAAGTGCCGAGTATTATTATGTGTTCAGAAATGTTGACCCATATATTTGCCTTACTTCGAGTTGCTAAACATGGTAGTAGTAGTAGTAGTAGTAGAGTAATAAATAATTGTATTTATTTTAAACAAAATTATTACAATGGTTGGCACATTGAAAACATAAAAACAATAATAAACGCTTAAACAATATAAATAACAAAACAAAAACAACTAAAAATAAGGAATGAACTTATGTATAAATTTGAGGAGTTAATTTTCTTTACTATTTACATATAGGTACTTATGCTGGCTGTGTAAATTGTGAACATACCAATTTAGTAATTTTCTAACACAAATAAATGATTATTTTACTTAAAATTTAACTAAATTAATCTACCCTATTGCCAAAGTGTGATTTACCTACTAGTAGAAGGCGGAGCCTTCAATACGCTCTCACGGCCAATAACCTCCGGACTGCATCAATCAATCAACCAATCTGATTGGCTGACTAGCGCTACGAGAGACCAACTACCCCGATAAAACCGCCTCCTTATATTATAAATATTATGAAAACCGATTAAATTTATTATTATTATTACTATTATTACTTTTAATATTAAAATTGAATAATTTAGCGAAAGATTAATTAAGCTTGCTATACTTATACAAAATACAATTCCATCATCTACTCATTTCTTAGAAAAGCCCTCAGCTTTAAAGCTGCTTTTACAAAAAAATATATGTTGTTAATACTTGAACGAGTTGGATTCTCTACAAGGGTTTTTCAGTGAACATTGACCACTAGAAAGCCAACTTTTGAGATATTGATTTCTTAGCGGTACATAGTGAGGACATCTAAACATAAAATGATAAAGATCCTCGCTCTCTCGTAGATTACATATGCTACATTGCTCGGTGCTATCCCAATTGTACCCCATTCTGCTAACGAAAAAATTAACCCTCAAGATTCCAGATAACCGAATTTGTGCCATCACTCTTAACCTGTCTATTGGTCCCTGCAATGAAAGATAACTTGCGGTATTGGCTCTAAACTCAACTCCCTCAGGTTTTGATTTTATTTCTTTGTACAAAGTACAGTAGCCCGAGTTCTCAAGTCTCTGGTAGTCCATTTCAATCAATCGAACTTCATATTTAGCAAGTATTTCAATCATTCTATCCTTTAAAAGTTGGAATGACTGGGCCTGCCAGAGCTCGGAATACCCCAACTCTACGAGATCAGTTTTTAGGAGAGACGCCCAGTTTATACTTCACAATGTTTCTTGATAACTGATCTAAAATCAATAGTTGATTGAAGCAAATTTTTGGATAGCGGTCTTCAGTCATAGACAGCAGTTTCAGCCACCATTGCAGCCTTTGCCGGAACACCAAGTAAGCAAGCTTGAGCATGCCAAACTCGAGGCGGACCATATAGTGAGGGGTTGATCTTGATAGACAAAAGACAGATTTTATGAATTGACTTTGCACCACCTCCACTTCATCCACGTACCTACTTCCCCAAATTTCAGCTCCATAGAGTAGCGTTGCGCATACTATTGACTGGAACAATTTCATTCTGCTCTCCTGTGACGTCATTCTTGAGTTGATTAGGATGGTCTTAACGCTGGAAATCGCCATCTTCCCTTTTGATATTGCCTGCAGAGCCGCTTTCAGGAAAACTCCATGGGATGAAAATTTGACTCCTAGGTACACATACTCGCTAACTACCTCCAGTGCTTTATGCTTGTAGCTGAAAGTGTCTGTCCGGGCTAGCCTTCCTCCGCGCCTGAACACCACCATCTTGGACTTGCTCTCGTTCACTATCACCTGGTTCTCGTCGCAATAAGAACTGAGGATGTCCAGCTTCTTCTGCATGTCTGCCCGACTACTTGACAATAAAATAAGATCATCACAATAGAGCAGTAATAGTATGTCCAGTGAGCTGGTGATAGGTACTCCCTCCACTCATCTTTGACGAAAAAATTCCTCCAAGTCATTGATGAAAATTATAAAGGCGACTGGTGAACATGAGTCTCCGGTAAGTACACCTTTGGTCAGGGCCGTATCCAGGATTTTCGTCAGGGGGGGGCCCAAATAGTATAATAATAATAATAATACTAGCGGGTTACACCCGCCGCGGCAGGTGTAAGCGGCGCGCCGCTTCGCCAGCCCATCAGACACACACGCACGCACACACACACACATAGAGAGAGAATGTGTCGAAAAACTTGAATATTTTGTCTTTACCCGGCGTAGCTCAAGAACAGCTCATCAAAATTTTGCGATCGATATTTCAAATGAAAACTCAGATCCTTGCCTAGAACTTTTTCACTTTGAATTGATCAGTCGTCACTTCAAATTTCGAGAAAAAATGTCATTTACCTTTAAAAACGTGACTATTTTACGTGTTACCCATGCATATTTTTACCTTACTTGGTGTAGCTCAAGAACAGCTCATCAGAAATTCGCTACCGATGTGTCAAATGAAAGCTCAGACCCTTGCCTAAAACTTTCTCACTTTGAATGGATAGGTTACTTCAAATTTCGAGAAAAAATGTGATTTAGCTTTAAAAACGTGACTATTTTACGTGTTACCCATCCATTTTTTACCTTAAATTAAAAGGTTCTTACTAAGATAAAAAATGGTTATCAAATTCGTGTTCAGAACCTCAAAAAACCTGTGAATTGATAAGTCACAACCCACATCTAGGATAAATAATAAAAAAGTTAGTCCGGGTGGACCCTCCCAAAATACCGTTAATTAGAGTCGGGTACCAAAAAGTTCAAGATATGAAAAAAAATATTCGGGACAAACCCCCAATGTTTTTTTATTTAAAGAAAAACTTGTTCCCATGAAAATTTCATACATTCTGTCAAAAAGCGGCCACCGGTGGCACCGATTTTTTCCTAAAGTTTCATGCTGCTATACATTTATGACCTCTGTGCCAAATTTCAAGTCTCTAGCTTCTGCCGTTCTTGATATATCCTGTTTACAGACAGACAGATAGACACACGGAACAATGGCTGAAACTTTGGATTTAGGCTCTGGGGACCCTAAAACGTGTTTTGGAATTGAAAACTCACTATCGAAAATTTTGGGTGATTCCATTAGGTACTTTCCTTTCTACGAGTATAAGATAAGGAAAGTAAAAATAAATCAAAAGCACCGTGTTTTATTTTGTAGATTGTTTTGCGAGCTCTCAGCAGAACTCAGCACTTTGCACTTTCCACTTAGGATTCTACTTGGTAGGTAGGTACATAATATTATGTTGTAATGTAGTTGGTTTTGACTGTTTATTGTGTTTAGGAATCAATATGTACGTATGTAGATATGTAATGTACCTAGAAAAAAATCCAAGGCAGGGGGGGCCCGGGACGAGAGCCTGCGTTCAAGTAAGAATTTCGAGGGAGGGCCCTGGACGAGAGCCTGCGTTAAAGTAAGAATTTCAAGGGGGGGCCCTGGACGAGAGCCTGCGTTCAAGTAAGAATTTCGAGGGGGGGCCCGGGACGAGAGCCTGCGTTCAAGTAAGAATTTCGAGGGGGGGCCCTGGACGAGAGCCTGCGTTCAAGTAAGAATTTCGAGGGGGGGCCCGGGACGAGAGCCTGCGTTCAAGTAAGAATTTCGAGGGGGGGCCCGGGACGAGAACCTGCGTTCAAGTAAGAATTTCGAGGGGGGCCCTGGACGAGAGCCTGCGTTCAAGTAAGAATTTCGAGGGGGGGCCAAGCTCGAGGGGGGGGCCCGGGCCCCCTGGGCCCCCCCCTTAAATACGGCCCTGCCTTTGGTTATTACTTGGCTAGGTGTCACGTTGTCTTCCACTCTTATTCGGGTTGTTGCTTTTTCATAAATTCTTCCCAGGAACGATATCATTTTCCCAGAGATTCCGAATGAAAACATTTTAGCGAATAGTAAGTTATGCTGAACCTCTGAAAATGCGGACTTATAGTCTATAAATGCCGCATATAGCTTACGATGGTTGATCAGGTGTAAGGATACTATACTGTAGAGGGAAAAAATGTTGTCAACACAGCCCCGTCTTGGTCTAAAACCAGCCTGTGCTTCCACGAATATTTTATTGTCTTCACTCCAAGCCAGAATTCGCTGTGAAACTAAGTGAGTAATGAGTTTCAGGGTACTATTCATAAGGGCCACATTTCTAAAATTTTCGCAAATTATTGTTCCTTTCTTGTGAAGCATAAACATGAACGTGCAAAGTTGCTAAACATGGTGTCATTTCAGCATAATCGGTAGATATAAACAGAAGAAGTGAGAAATTGTACTAGATATACATTTAATAATTATGAATTAATAGGCTAGCATATATCCATGGAATATACCCTGAAAATTTCAGCTCGATCGGACAAAAATGCAACTTATATCACGTTTCATACATAGGTAGATGGATAATTAGATTGTGACAAATAAATTAATGTTGATCGAGTTAAACCATACTCACTTCGTTCGAAATTAAACGGTCATAGGAGGTTGACTCAAACTAGCAACTACTGTTTTTTTTTCTCACGAGAATACCGGACATCCAAAGTACAGAGTAAAAAAAATTCTACCTTGCCGGGATTGGAACCCAGGTCACCTTGCAAACTTTGTAATTTACCTACACCAGTCGACGACCACCACAGAGACTGCTCAATACATAATATTTTATTATATTAAATTTATCATTTGATCTGCAAATCAATATTTTTGCTTCCTACTGGCCAATATTTTATACACTGCTCATAATAATAATATAGATCTAGTTTACCTCTTGATGTAGAAACCTTTTAATGAATTTATAAAACGTTATTATTCCCACTCTAATAAAGCAGTCTGTTGGCAGCTTGGATGAAGCAAAGACGATTGGGTCCCACCCATATTTTAAGTTCTATGTGCGGCGAAGTTTTTTTTGTTACTCTCATTAATCTTAATTCAGTTTTTTCTTTTTGTGTCTCACACTGTCGTTGATTTTTCTAAAATTTTATTTACATCATATTATAATTTTCCGTAATTAGACCTTTAGAAAGAACCTTCAGTCATGCACGTGGGATAACTAGGCGTGACTCCAGGGTTAATTATAGATATTCCTTAAGAGGACTTTAAATACTTTTCTACTTGTTTCAACCATCTGAAATTAAGTGATCTCATTCCCTTTGACTAGACCTTTCTAAAAACACCAGAAATACATCTCTAGGATAACAATAGACGGCTCTGGGCTCCATAATAAGTATTCCTTTCAAAGGCTATAACTCAAGTTCGGTCCAGTGTAATACTTTAATTATATTTTTATATTTTTTCCTATGGTAAGACCTTTCGAAAAATACCACAATCGCAGCTCCAAGATAACCAGGGGCGGCTCTGTGCAACTTTCCGGTTTTATTTTAGAAGGCTATATCTCCTATCCTATAAAAAATAAATACTTAAAACTATAAAAGGTATGCAGAGATAAAAAATCCCTATTCAAAAACGTAGCTCACGTCTTTCCACGATAAGCACACGTTGCTGTACCCTTGACAGAAAATTGGTCTGAAAAAAAAAAAAAACCCGTATGAAAAATTTCATGAAATTCAAGATTTTCGGCGTGGCTAGAAAACGACTTTAACTGTACGTAGGAACCTCGCGCTTTCGTGAAACACAATCTATTTTCGCGTCTCATTACGAATTTGAAATAAAAATTGATTAAAGTTTGCGGGAAGTGTGCGAAAACAATAAAACAAAATACATATAAACTCTGTTTCGTGTTAATATAGGCCGGTAGGCTGGCGCTGCTTGACGAGCGCTCGCCTCCCGGCGAGCTTGATTTATTAACAATCAAGATATTCTTTTCCTTTTCTAAACACAATATTCTTTTTCTTTTTCTAAATAAGTAAATAAATATACTTCAAGGTTATAATACCTACATACGTTCCTATTCATACAAAGGGTCTTTCTTTTTTTTTTTTTTTTTTTTTTTAATTGGGGTTTAACGTCGCTTTCAACTGCCATGGTCATATCACGACGGGGGTTTTACCCTCCATTCGCAGGAAACTCACAAACCTGCTACTCACATTGACCTCACCCAGCCTGAGTGGGGCCGGGAAAAGCCAGCGTCACGAGAATTAGAATTTGAATGGTCACCCATCCAAGTCTTAACCTCGCTGGATGTCGCTTAACTTCGGTGTTCTGAAGGGAACCGTTGTATTCAACATGCCATCGACGCTGGCGGTCTTTCTTTAATTCAGGGACTTCTTAATCCTTTAAGGTGCGTTTACCTATCCGTTTATCAGTTACATTAGAGGTTAGAATAACTAGCAACGCCATACATAAAAATTGATTAGGATTGCCAGGACTCTTTCTCTTCCTCTTCCCTTTTTCTCTCTCTCCTTTCTCTCTCTCTCTCCTTTCTCTCTCTCTCTCTCCTTCTCTCTCTCTCTCCTTCTATCAAACCCAATGTAAACAGAGTAAACAGGTCAGGGTACACAAATAAAATCCTCAAGGGAAATTCTTAGAAAATTACATCTCCCTTGACCAAAATTTACACAAGGAAGAAAGATACAGAAATATTAATTGTGGCGGGATACCTTCCGGCTAGGGGAATAATAAATTTACACGAGATAAATAAATTTACATAAGTTGTATAAATTTACATAATATAAATTATAACACGGGAAAAAATATGTACTTATACAAACGAAACAAATTTAGGTAGGGATGACAAAGAGGAACGGTAGGAAAGGGGGCACCCCCTTCTGACCTATATTGATCCCAAACCTTTACCCGTCTTTTCAAAGTTTGCCCCATGCTAAACTGGGTTACGAAGTTACGAGATACTTTGCCCGTGTTATTTTAACTTGAACCTATTATTTGTTTTCTGAATTAGTAGCTAGGTAGGAGAAAACTATCTGTTTGAGTAACTTCTTTTATTTAAAACAACTTTGTTTGATTTTTCCTGGAAGATACATAGGAAGGAGTTTTTTTTTCTATGTATATATATATTATTTACTTTCCTTTTTGTATTTATAAATATATACCAGCATCACATATTCTTGACCTCGCTGGACGTTGCTCAACTTCGGTGATCCTACGAGAACCGGTGCAATCAACACTGGCTTACGCATCTTTAATTCAAAACAGAAGTGTTTGAAGGTGCAGTCTTTGTCATAATGAAAAGGAAATACTTAGTTAGTATTTTTTTCACGTCTCAAGAAATATCTACGGACTTTTCTCAAAGCTTTAGGTAGTAGATGTCTTCTTTGCACAAAGGAAATCCGTATCCGTCAATCTTGCCGTTGCAAAGAATGATGGAGGACTTTTTAATGGCGTCTTTGTCTTTCCTTTTTCGTTATAATTATTAAGTGCTTTATTAGACACAAAGACATTTATACAATATACATAATATATTATGTACAGTACAAATAATCATTGTAAAAAATTGAAACAGTACAATAAAATGGAAAAAATAGATAAATACATAAGTCCTAACTAAAGGGCGGGGTTATTGCCTATGGCAATCTCTTCCAACCAACCCTTGAATTACTCTATCTAGTTTATTGAGTTCATTATATGTAGTGTCACAGAAATAAACTGTTTTTAGGTTCAGAGATTCTTTTAATTTTTCAACAGTAATAAAAGGAAAGTACGTACTTATGGCTGAAATAATCGGACTTATTAGTCCAGTTGGATAAAAATTAGAGAGGACCTGATTTGGAACTCGCGGTAACACGGATCCAAGCGTTCCTGGAAAAGTGAAGTTTTCTTTGCTTTTTCATTTTTTTTTTTCCGTAAACTTATTGAATTTATCAGAGAGTAAATCAGTGCGTAATTTGTAGGTACTGCAGATTTGTAGGTCACTCATAAATAACCATTTGTCCAGGAAGGTTTTGTATGATACGACACTGGTAGATTCCATTAGCAAGATACACTACAATACATATACAATAGAATAGGTAGGTGGGTTTATGTATAGAGCATCTCAAAAACACTTTGTCATTTCAATCTGATTTCCAAAAGGCTTTCTGCATAGTCACGTATAATTTATGACACAAAAGCGGTGTTGCGACATTTCGCACTCCCTTACTGAGAAGTGAGAAGGTTAATCAAATGCCACAGGAAATGCCATTACGAAACAAAAGAAACATGTGAAGGTACCAATAGCTCAGTGGTTAAGCACTCGCTTGCCATGCGAAAGGTCCGGGGTCGAACACCCGCGTCGACAAAAATTTGTATTAAAAATTTGGTTACAGTTGTTGGTAAGGGATACTTTCCAGTGAGCTCATGTCGACACTGCACCTAAATGGGAAGTATTGTGTCACTTCGCGCCCATTAGAGGCGGTCACTTCTCGCCCATGGGCAGGCTACCATAGACCACAAGCTTATACAGTAGCTCCTGTTTCATGGCTTCGAAATAAAAAAACCTGTGAAACACTCATCTTTAAAAATAAAAATAAATAATAACAATTTACTGTCAAGTATTTTCCATCAGGTTGGAGAGAATATGGGGCTTATAACCGTACACTGGTACTTAAGTGTTTAACGCGCTAGTCTCGTAATCCAGGTAGGGTAGGGATCCGTTGGTTCGAATCTCACCCAGGGCATGGATTTTTCCTCATTCATTTAACTTTGTGATCACATAATAATAAGACTCTGAGGATTAGGCGGCTTTTAAGAAAAGTGTTGAACTATGTAGTTTCTAAATGGGAAGTATTGTGTCACTTCTGGGAGCGTCTACAATTGCTGCTGTTCTATTGTCCATATTACCATCCATCAATGGATGAGGTATTTAGTCATTCGCATGCAAAATAATAACACTCTTTAGTCAAATTAATGTGGAAAAATTCATGTACTGGGTGGGATTCAAACCATCAGATCCCTACGCTACCTGGATTATCAGACTAGCGCGTTAACCACTTGTCTATCAGTGCATGCATAATATCTACATAGATTTCTTAGGTAATGTACTTATTGATATTAAAAAATATTATTATTTAAATTTGAGATTCGTGTGTGTGTAGGTACTTAGAGGTATGATTAGGTGGATGTGCCATTTGTGCCAAATGTTCAAGAATTTTTGTCATTTTTTCAGTAAGAGATATTAATTAAAATTAAAGAAATACCTATTTCAAATTTTAATTAAATTAAAATTTCCCAAATTTTAATTGAAATAAAGTTTTAATTAAAGTAAAATTTCCCAAATTTTAAATAAAATAAAAATTCCCAAATTTATATTAAATAAAATTCCCAAATTTTAATTAAAATGAAAATTCTCTTGTTAAAGACAGAAGAAAACTCCCGAGAACCTTCGAAACAAACAGACGAGACGTGACGATGGAAAAAGAAAAGAAATTAGATTTGGCATCTAAAAAATCGAATGTAATTTTCTCTGAATTTGAATTTCTTTTCAGTGTACCATTATGGAAATAACAAATTGTAGTTTTCAGATCATTGATTAGCCCGCTCTTACGCTTCATCTATTTTCGATTACGAACATTAAAGAGGTTCTTGATTGAGTAGCAGGAGAGCATGGAATTGAGTAGCAGGAGAGCATGGAATTGACTAGCAGGAGAGCATGGAATTAAGTAGCAGGAGAGCATGGAATTGAGTAGCAGGAGAGCATGGAATTGAGTAGCAGGAGAGCATGGCAGATTGAGTGGCCCCATGTCAAAGTCATAGAAAAGGGATGGGTTTATGATGAGTAAGGGTTTTAGTTTCATTTCGGATGGATAATGATACTAATTCATCCAAGTTGAGCTAAGTGAACCGGTCATATATCTTTATTTTGACATTATTTCAGAAGTGTCTCTATAAGAAAAGAAACTCTTCATTTGGAAGAAAGATTCCATTTTTAGTTGAGGCTACAGTGGCCTGTTAAAAAGCCAGTAAAGATTTGTAATTCTTCTTGCTCAGACAGAGGACTTCTTTTGCTCTTTTGGGCGAATAAGTTATGAACATTTTCGCCTGCCTGTGGCCGGGACTCATATTGTAGTTCTTTAGAAATACTCCCACTTTCAAAGACTTCAGGGCGTTTAGAAAGCTTTGAGAAGCAGTTACGGTTTCGAATTCTATCTCTACGCTATCTGCTCTACACGAGAGTTTAGTTGAGGTTGTTGGCATCTTCTGCCTCTTCTGCTCCGTTAAGTTCTCAACTTAATGACTTGGAGTGGTTTCTTTTGAACGAGGCTTCTTTTTGAAATTTGATTATGAAAAAAAAAATTAAAACAATATTAAAACAAAATGCTAAACCAAGTCAAAGGCAATTCTCGCGTGTCAAAAACGATAAAATAATTCAGGTATCATTTAAATTAAAACAAAAAGAAAATATTTATCAAAAAAACATGCAAATATGCTGTAGCATTATTTAACAAAGAACAACTCAAAAAGCCCCTGCAATTATTTGCCACAGTAAATCCACTCGCATGGGAAACAGTGCAAAACACATTACTGGTAAATTATGACATGAAATTCGCAATGAACATCTCCAAGGTAACTGATGCGGGCTATGCGTCCAACGTAAACTTCTCCGCACATAAAATATGCATGTGAAAGTTCTCGCAGATCTGATGGAAGAAAATTTAGCAAAATTAAACGAGAATTAGTAAAATATGCAAAAACGGAAAAAAAGTGACTTGTGATAAAAATAAGTGTCTCCGATGGGGTTGTGTGACCCTGTTTAGGAAAATTATTGCAAAAAATAAAAATAAAGAAATGCAGACAATGTTTCGACTTACTCTTCCAGCCAGAAGCACTACGACAGCCAGCGCTGATGCTAGCTTGTACATGTCATACCGAACACCATTCTCAGCCGCTGGTGAGAAACTAAACCATTTGGCGCCTCTGTCTACCTCCCACTTTTCCTCCCCACATTCCCCTCTCTTCCTTTTTCCCCTCTCTCCCTTTTTCCTTTCTCTCTGTCTCTCTTTTCCTCCTTCTGCGCCCACCGGTTTTCTCCTCTTTCTTTTTCATGTTTCCTCACCTGAGGGAATTTTACCTTACTGCTTTGCAACGTGCACCGTCCTCCCTTGCCTGGTGATGAAAATTACCTTTATTTGTACATTTACCTTTGAAGGTTCCTCAAGTTTAGTACTCGCATTATTATTATTATTATTGACTACCTGCTTCATGACGGAGCGACGGTTGTTGTTGCATTGGAAAAACCTGTGTGCGTTATCATGCTCTGTTTCAGTTCTCTTTTGATGTTGATTACTTTGCGAAATTTGCTGTTGACTTATGCGCAAAGTTTGAAAACATCATTAGTGAAAGAAGTATTTCTACAGAAAATAGGCTTTTTAACCTTCGCCATCTTTATGATTGAATAGAATATAATTTGTTCATGCTGCCGAGGTAAGACTGAAAAGTCCTTGCCAGCATCGATGGCGTTTTAATGCACCGGTTCTCGTTGGATCACCGAAGTTGAGGAACGTCCAGCGAGGTGAAGACTTTTGATGATGTTGGACGTTGCTTAAGTTTTCGGTAGGCTGTGTGAGGTTAATGTTTGTTGCAGGTCTGTGAGTTTCCTGCCAATGGAGGGTGGTGGACACCCCCGTCGTGATATGACCATGTAGGTAGTTGAAAGAGACGTTTAACCCAAAATTAATAAAAGACCGAAGATTCCCTTTACTCTAGCAGTCAAACAGGTCTTGTGTGTTTCATGACCAACTTAGGCTTTTGTGTCCCTGCAATAGACATGGATGTAATGTGGATATAAAGTTTGTGAGTTTCCTACGATTCGATGCGAGTTTCCTGCGAAAACCCCCGTCATACACTCACGCACACGTATGCATGTGTAAGTGGGTCGGCCTTAAGATGATTCCTCTATAATTTGATGATTATTTGAACACATCAACTATTGAAATCACAAATGCTGGTCGATAAAAGTACAACAGTACTTAAAGGGATTTTCATCACTAAATTTAAGAAATGTTTAAATAAATCTTATTATTATATTAAAAATGTTGAAGTAATGGTTTTTTCTTCTTCTTTCAACCAATGCAATAGAATTATTATAATTTTCAAAATACGTAGGACACGTAGGTAGGTACATATAAAAATGGGTACTCTTAAAAAACAAGTTTATTTTTTCTGTTATTAAATTAAAAAAACAAGTTTAATTTTTCTGTTATTAAATTTTTGTTCAATCAAATAGGATCATTGGCACAGCTGATGAGATACAGAAAGCGTTGTAGGACAGACTAGGACACTGATTCGAGATGGAGCTAAATACTCGCGCATCTGAGGTGTGTTAAGCGGGAGAGGGTGGTTCAACACCACCATGAGGTATTTATTTAGAATTGTTTAGTTTTAATGGGACTCTTCACCCTACAATGGTAGGGTCTTTTTTATACAGGGTCTTCATAAAGTCTCACCCAGGCCTAGATTTCTCGAAAACGACTCAGAATATCAAAAAACGCAAAAACCCGTATTCCTTTATATTTAGGGGGATTGATTTTCAGCCAATTTTTTTTTGCCTACACGGCCCCAGTCAGGCTGGGCATGGACCAACTTTAAAATCTTAAATAGAATGGTATGTCTTGTGGCATATTGTTTTAAAGGTCTTATTGAGAGAAGTTCATTACAATAAATTTCAGTGTGCTACAACTTACCGTTCTCGAGATACAGGGTCGGACGTCCAGCGTAATATGCATATATTTTGACCTATAACTCGATAACCGTAAATTATGGAGAATTTTTTTCTTGATAATAATAACTCCTTATGATGAGACTTTACGAACAAGTTATAACTCGACATACTCTGTTGATGTTATTTTCTGGTCGGTTTCGTCAGCCAGCCGGACGAACAGTCGAAAAAAATTTAACGAAAAAACAAATCAAATTTTAACTTATTCGAAATTTCTTGCTATAAGGAGTTATTATTACCAAGAAAAATTTTCTCCATAATTTACGGTTAACGAGTTATAGGTCAAAATATATGGATATTACGCAGGACGTCCGACCCTGTATCTCAAGAACGGTAAGTCGTAGCACACTGAAATTTATTGTAATGAACTTCTCTCAATAAGACCTTTAAAACAATATGCCACAAGACATACCATTCTATTTAAGATTTCAAAGTTGGTCCATGCCCAGCCTGACTGGGGCCGTGTAGGCAAAAAAAATTTGGCTGAAAATCAATCCCCCTAAATATAAAGGAATACGGGTTTTTGTGTTTTTTGATATTCTGAGTCGTTTTCGAGAAACCTAGGCCTGGGTGAGACTTTATGAACACCCTGTATATACATTAACGCTACAACGTAAAGGTATAAAAAACTAAGTAAGTCAGTGTTTAGTAACCGACGATTTTATTCTAATACTATTTTGATTTGATTGTTTAATGTTTAGTTCTTTATTACTTAATTAAATGTTATGCACATCGTCAAAGGCTGGAGTGGTTAATTATTTCTAAAGTAAATATAGATATTCCAAATTCCCTAGCAACATTGTACAAAATACAATACAAAAAAGAACATCGAAATCTTCTGCTTCTCTTGTAGATCTATTCTATTCGTAATCAATTTTAGATAAAAATCAATAAGTAAAAAATCTGGTGTAAACATCACACGACTTTCCTTATCCCCCAAAAATGAGTCGTATTCCGCCACTGGTGACTCAACAGTAACAGATAACTAAAAACCAATGCCAAATTCGTAATCAGCACTTTAAAATCATTGATTTTGATAGTCACAACCCCCATCTAGGATGAATAATAAAAAAGTTAGTCACAGCGGGTCTCCCCAAAATACCGGTAAATTGGAGCCGAGGTCCGAAAAGTTCAAGATATCAAAAAAGTGATCAGAATAGACCCCTATTATTTTTTTAATCTAATAAAATGTTGTTCTTCAATTTTTTTTGTATCTTTAACCAATTCAAAGAAGCGGCGCTTGCGGCTAATATTTGCGGCCCTGCGGCCGATTTTAACCAAAAGTTTCGTGGTTCGTCTGGTGTATAAAATTAATTTCCACACCAAATTTCAAGTCTCTAGCTCTTACCGTTCTCGAGATATCCTGTTCACAGACACACACACACACAGACGCACGGACCAATGGCTGAAAACAACTTTTTTGGTATCCTGAGGCTATGATTCGTCCAGAAATGTGAAAAACTGGGTAGGTCAAATTTTCGACGAATACAATACTTTCCTTATTATAAGATAAGGAAAGTAAAAAATTCCAAAGTGAGAGACACATTGAATGTCGAATTTAATAATATGTTAATAAAAAATTCAAAGTGAGAACCACAGTAAAAAAAATCTAAATCAATGTATGGATCAAAACTCTACGCACACGAAAATCTAAATCAATAAAAGTATGTACCTAAATCATAAAAAATATCCAAAGCAAAAAACGCACTGAATATCAAAATAACAATTATTAAAAAAAAAAAAAAAATCACAGTAAGAAATACAGTAAAGATCAAAATATCAAAATACAGTAAATGAATCGGTCCAAAGAGAAAGAACCTCAGTCCAAAATTTACGATTTTGAGTTAGAGTCAGATTTGAATTCTACGAACATAAATACATTGGATCCACGCATAAACAACCTAATTTTTGATCCCTTTCCGTGTTTTTCGATGTGGTATTTTTTTTTTCCGAATAGAAAGAGACTGAGGTTCTTTCTCTTCCGAATGTCCGTTATCAGCTAATATTTGTTTACGTTTTTTATTTGATTTACTTTATCAGGACTCTCCGAAATAACTCTCAAATACAAAAAGTAATCATTATTTACAAAATAATGTTTAATTCTTCCTTTAAAATATGGTTTTTATGTCATATCATCTCTCTTAAAGTTGACAAAGCAAAGAGAAAGAACCTCAGTCCACCGTTCCAAAGAGAAAGAACCTAAGTCCATGACACAAAAGTGCTAATATCTTGTCTTGTGTTACATATAAAATCAAAATATTTTGGTTTTACATATCTTATAGTAAGTAGTTTAGCCACATATTTTTCATTATTTTTTTTAATGAGAACTTTTAAAGTTAATCAGTTTTTCTGGATTTCCCAAAAAATCGATTTTTGGACTGAGGTTCTTTCTCTTTGGACCGATTCATAATATCAATATACAGTATTTTATTATTATAAAATTCCGAAGTAAAAACAAGGTACGTCGGTGGTGCATTAGCAACCATTTCTACAACTATACATAATCTAATAAATAAAATAAAGGACATAATCATTGCATTTGACATTACTTTCTGGTTGATATTACTTGTAGGTAATAATTTGAATAATTTTCTTATTTGACCTCATGGAGCAGCACCTTACGGCTCTGTTTTCTAGACGGTAGGGTTTTCTACAGAAAACAATTTTACCAAAAAAGGCCTGCAGCAGAACATGTCGTGTGAAGACAGATTAATTGATTTTGTGTTGTTCTTTAATTAAATATTGTAAAAAAGGTGTTTCTAATGAATAATTAACATTCTAAGTTTCAATTTCAAACAATATAGTTACTGTTAATTGATTAGAAGTTGTACTCACATATTTGGTAAAAGAAGAAGGGTAGTATACGCCTTTCCTCATTGTTCATACTGTGACAAGTCCTATGGTTAGTACTTATATCCTCCAGCATAAAACCATTAATAAATTTTCACTGAAGTCACTAATACTGCCAGCACATTATCCAACACATGGGTTTTAAATAAAATTAGTTATATTGTTCACTAAAAAGAAGACTCAGTTGATGATAGGTAGTAATTACCTACCTATTTATTGAGACAAAAATATTATATCATCTTAAAAATTAAAATAACTGATAATAGCAGCTACTCCAACATGGAACATTTCTTAAAGAAAGATAAAATCTTACTTAAATTGAGAATAAATTATTTGGTAGATATTTTACAACAGTACAAGTAAGTTGATTCTCAGTTAGAGTTGACTATTCCTAATTCAAGTTGACTCCAACTGATACGAACAGTAAAAGATACCTATACTGTTTATGTTTAGTGTTTACTACTTGAAATATTATTTTAATCTTATAAAACAAAGGCAACAGGTGGTTGTACAAGATGATAGAAAATATTATGCCTTTACGTTCTCATAATTATCTACTTCTGAACTCGATCTTAAATTAATAATATTCAGATACAAAACGACCGAACTTCATGAAATTACCCGATATTTACGTATCTCGGATTATTATAAAATAATTATGAAAAAGAGAACATCTTCAAGGTGTACGATTTGAGACTCAAGATGACAGGTTGTCAGATGAGACCTAAAGAGTTCGTCCACAAAATTAGTACCGCACAAATCTTAAAAAGTATCAATACCTACCTATGTTTTCTTTAATAACGAAGAATTACAAAAAGATCGAACAGACTAAAAAACACGAAACCAGAAAACTGAATGAGAATAAATTGAAAAACATTGAGAGCCATTATAAAACTACATCTTCTATCTTATCTCGAAACGACGGGTAGTAGCACTTTGCTTCAGCATAATATTTCTATGGGAATTGTTCCACTATCTCAAAATATTATAATGGTTAATTTTTATTTTATTGCACATTGCATACCTAAACTTTGACAGGCGATCATAGGATTTACTCACTAGCCAAATCGTTAGAGAGTACCTAATCGCTGTTCTATATTATTATTATTATATTACTCTTTATTCTGTACAGACAAAGTAAAATATTTACAAGACAATGTAATGAAATTATAAAGAAAAAAATTACAGACTGAACAAAGAAACAGGAACAGAGAGAATAAAGCTAATGTCTTACCTAAATACTGTATTGTGATATAAGAGAGAATAAAGCTAATGTCCTACCTAAATATTGTATTGTGCCTCGAGAATTTTTCGTGTACCTACGTGTGAGTATTGTGTTTTTTAGAGAAAAATGAACTGTCATCAGCTAAAAAGACAAAATGGTCAGTAAAAGTGGCCGACTTCAAAAAATATAATAACAGTTATAAAATTTCAGACGTAGTGAAAATTTTCAAAATAAAAATTTGTTGCAGTTATGCCTCCATCAACGCCTGCTTGTTATATTTACGTGTAAAGTTCTTATAAAATTATTTATCTCTTACACTCTCGAGTAACAAATAAATAGATATCATAATCTGTTTTTTCTTTTTCTTGTAAGAATGGAGTATTATAAAACTGTCATAATCTGTTTTTTTCTTTTTCTTGTAAGAATGGAGCATTACAAAACTATTGCACTCAGATGATACTATCACAATCAGATGTATAATATTACACTGTTGAACTCTATTTAAATTGTAGTAACACTTATCAATGATAAAGGTACAATACAAAGCTCATGTTAACTTACGAGGAAAGAGTGAGCAAAAAGAGGAGTACACAAGAGGAGAAGCGACAGATAACTGGAAGAAGCGAGCTAGAAGATTATTAAGAATTGGAAAGCTCTGGCGGAGCAGCTTTCAGGAGACACCACCATGGCGCCTAGCAGAGGAAAACAAGAAATCTTTACAACCCCGCCTCCCCTGCAGAATCCAAGGGGCAAGAAGGGGGGAGACTTCCAGATATTTTGGCGCCATAGTTATCAGAGCTCTCCTGGCAGAATTTCAATACACAGATACACCTCTTGCTTTGGTGGGGGTGAACATGAACGAGGGAAAGGGGAGGGTGTTGCCTAGAGTTGGAAAGTAGGTAATTTTCCAACTTCAGTTTTGTTTCAAGGTTTTATTTGTGGAAGACGTGGCTTTCAGTTGCTTTCAACTACATGGTTATACAGGACGGGGGTTTAAGCCACCATTCGCTGGGTAAACAACCCAGCTACCCAAATTAACCTGAGTGGGGTCGGGATGAGTCAGTAGAATGTGGAATACTGATAATGGATGGATTCGGAACCGTTCACCAATCCATTTCCTTACCAGGCTCGACGTTCCTTAACTTCAGTGACCGAATGAGAAACTGATGTATTGCTATCTTGTTATCTCCGTTGCCTATAACAGGAAGAGTGCGTGTCGCCTAAATTGGGACAAGGCAAATTTCTGTTACACCAGGAGCGGATCTATGATGGTCTCCTGTGGCCCGTTCCAGAAACATTTTCTACATTTTCAGAAACATAATTTAAACGCAGTAACCAATCAGAGTGCGTTGTGTGACAATTGAAACGGAGATGTGTTGTGTGGAAAATGTTTATGGAATGCGCTACAGGTGTTGCTCTGTTTACAATGTGGGGAGGATATTAAGGTGGACTTGAGTGTACACTGTGTTATCTCCCGAGACCATACCAGGATGGGAAAACACTTTTCGGGGCTTGGAATGGTTACAAACGGCATCTTTTGCACATTGTGAACAGTGCTGAGGCTGTATCTCTCTGTTCCTGTTGGCAGACCTTAGTCATCTTTTAAGACAGGCAAGTACGGAATGCGTTGGGAGTATGCTATTATCCTACACCTACCCACAGGGGATTCGTTAATTATTATTGTTACTTACACACTGTATACGAGGGGGGACCCAAAAGTACCGGGAATTAGGTGGTGGGGGGAACACGGAGGGGGGGATTGGGTTCTCCAGTGATTCTATTTCAAGCGACTACTCTCCTAAGTAAGTGTGCAAAGTTCATTTGTGAAATTTTTTCTAGTGAAACGACTTTTTTCGTTTCGGCGAAAACGTGAAATGGCAACGTGAAATGGCTGAGTGCGGAGAACAATGGGTGGCTGTAAAAATTTCGGGGTCATAGCCGTAGCACCATGATTCATCGCCAGTTATAACCTTGAGAAAAAAATCTGGGTCTTCATCCAACTGATTTTGCAGCTCCAGACAGGCCTGACGTCGACGCTCCTTATTTTGATCGTCGCGACGACGCGTCGGAGAGAAGGCGAGGAACAAATTTGGCTGCAATCCTCTTCATGATCAAATCTTCAGTTACAATCCTCTGAATTGAACTCCATGACAATCCAGACATCTCACAAAGTTGATCGATGGTTCGGCCAGGTCTTCATGGACAAGAATGTTGATTTGTTCAATGTTTTCGTCCGTTCTTGAAGCCATTTCACGTTTTCGCCGAAACGAAAAAAGTCGTTTCACTAGAAAAATTTTCACGGACGAACGAAAGCACTCAAAGCAAATGAACTTTGCACACTTACTTGGGAGAGTAGCCGCTTGAAATAGAATCACTGGAGAACCCAATCCCCCCCTCCGTATTCCCCCCACCACCTAATTCCCGTTACTTTTGGGGCCCCCCTCGTATCCTCACACTTAACATTCTACCCTGTAGCCAAGTCGAAGACGAGCCTCAACTTCGTTGTAGCAAGCTCTCGAACATCCAGCATCGAGAGTGTGCCCTCAGTATACCTCTTTCAGTCAAATATAAGTGAACGGAACAATTTTTAATAGCCCCACAGTCCATTGCTCAAAACTGAAAGTACTGATTCACAGAAATCCAACAATCTAAAGGCCACGGCTTTTACAGTCCTCTGTGTCCTATTTTCCTTGCAACCGAACAATTAATATTATCTCCATAGTATGAGGAGAATACAGGGATAATCTATCAGATGACTAAACTAAAGGGTTGGGTGGAAGAGATAGCCAAAGGCAAAAACCCCGCCTTTTAGTTAGGATTAGGACATGTGTATATATTTATTTTTTCTCCGTCTTTTTTTCTTCCGATTTTTACTTTTTCTTACATTCTATATTAATTTGTAAGTAACTATTTGTATACATGTCTTTATTTAATAAATAGTACAAAAAAAAACAAATACACTTTACCGGGGGATATTGGCAAAAGCTTAGTCTTCGTGGCTGAGTGAGTTAGCGCGCTAGGCATTGCACGCATGGTGACCTAGGTTCGATCCCCGGGAAGAGACCGAAATTTTGTCTTTTTTATCAAGGTTTCTCTTAAAAAGGGGTTGATTACCATTATAGACAGGTGAATTTGACATAAAATTGTTCTCTTACATCCAGGTTTGACTCTAAAGGTCCATGACTTTTGAATTTGGTTCAGTGGGGGAAAAAAGATGACCTAAATAAGGCAGTCCTTATTTAGGTCATAATATACGAAAAAAAATTGTTGAAAGTGGGAGATTGGGAAAATTGAGATTGATTTGTGATTCAAACTGTGAAAGAATAAATTAACAACAGTAGAAAAATAGACAGAAATTACATTTTCGTTTATATAAAAAACAATAAATATTTTATTTTCGTATTTTGAAAGACGTTTATACTATAAACATCGACAAAAACACATAAATCACTTTTAATAGATCTTTTTTTATATATAATTAACAAGCGAAAATACATTGCATGTAAAACATTTTTATTTATTTATTATTATTTTAGAGATGTCACCTGTGAGACAGTTGAACAAGACAAGAAGTTCGTCATTTTGTTTTGTTGTATTTAAAAAAAAAGATGAAAACAAAAAAGAAATCATCAATCAGATCTCGTGACACGACGTATTAACACAGTAGTCTACCTGAGGATCAAAGACACCAGGGAATAGATGAGCAAAACCTTAACTGGCTTCGTCTAGGACTCAAAGATCGGTTAAGGACTAAGAGACGGAGCTGGCGTATGACTAAAGACTCTTTTGCATGCAATCTCATTGATTGTTAGATATACTCCCATATTTAAATCAATATTGTATGTATAACTTTTAAGACTTACTCAGACATTAACATGTCAGGTCTATTTAATTGGTGTCCTAAGAACTAATTGAAGGCCTCTCTCAAAAAACGAGCTATCTGCATTTTTCAAGTCCTCTCTCAAAAAAAACGAGCTATTTGCATTTTTCAAAATTGTTGGGGAATCGAAAAAGACGTTGTTACGTTGTCAAGCTATCTGCCATATGGTCTTTTCTTGTACAATTACAAATATCGGAGAGCCAGCGGCTCTTCACCAATGAAGCAACATATTTTTGTGACCCCGAAACCGTCGAAAACGCGATTTCGAAAAAAATTGGAGATAGCTCGATTTTTCAGAAAGACCTTCAATTCTAGAAAAACAGAGACAACTTTTTTTAACACAGAAAACAACCCATTACATGAGTAGGTACTTTCACAGGTGACATGCTCCATACGTTGTAAGCCTTAAATCTAGTACAGGGAGTTCAAGTTTTATTTTTAGAAAATTTCAGGAGACATTTAAGTCTTAATGAAATAAAATAACGTTAAGTAATTTTTCGAAAAAAAAGAAAAAAAAATATTACTTGAATAAAAAATTATCATGTGAAAAATAAACTGAACTTTTAAAAAGAAGTGAAAACGGTTCTCATGCCATTTGTGTATTATGATTATTGAGTAAATTTACCAAGGAAATACCTTTGTTTATACGTCCGTTCGACAGCATTATTCGAAAAATGATTGGTGATTATTTTAGTCTTAGATTAGGTATACCCTAGAATCGATTCTGAAATTTTCTATAAAAAAACTTGGGACACCCTGTATAATGTATATGCATCCACGGCGACGTACATTTTATGGTGGGAAGAATTTCACGATCTGTTTTATTTTGTTTTGAAATGAGACATCTTGACTACTAATCTCTGACAGTATGAAGTCACAACCCATGAGGACTTGCATGGCTTAGGTAGAATCTCCACTGGGATTCGAGTAGTGATAAGCACGGTGTGAGTGCTCGAAACCGAATTCTACCGAGAAAAGGTACTTGGTTATTTTGAGTACTTGGCAATATTACAATAATATCGCCTTATTTATACTGGCCAATTAGCACAAATGTTATTGCGGTAGGAAGTTCAAGACGTATCTTTGGCGTATTTTTGATAGCATTACTATTATGGCTTTATCTTTTTGGGATAAGAACTTGGCCTTTTTATTTTTAACATTTTCATTTTTGTGGGATTTATTTTACACTCTATAGTTAAAATAATAGAAGTAGCTCTAGCCAGCGTCGATGGCATGTTGAATACACCGGTTCCCTTCAGAACACCGAAGTTAAGCGACATCCAGCGAGGTTAAGACTTGGATGGGTGACCATTCAAATTCTAATTCTCGTGACGCTGGCTTTTCCCGGCCCCACTCAGGCTGGGTGAGGTCAATGTGAGTAGCAGGTTTGTGAGTTTCCTGCGAATGGAGGGTAAAACCCCCGTCGTGATATGACCATGACAGTTGAAAGCGACGTTAAACCCCACAAAAAAAAAAAAAAAAAAAAAAAAAAAAGAAGTAGCTCTCTTGAGATCTAGTAAAATGATCATCGCAATTATTCTGGGAGAAACTATTTAATTTTTTTCTAGGCACAGCGATGGAATATAATTAATTATTTATTTTTAAGTGATAATAATAATCTACTAAAAAAAATAATAATAGGGACTCGAACCACCGACCTCCAGGTTACGAGTCCGCCGCCTTCTCGATCGATCTACCAAGATCGGCATAGACATAAATATGAAAAATGCAAGACTGTATGATAAATCATTCAACTCAAGGACTTTTTTCTTCAGATATGAATTTAGAAGTGTGTGTTCGTTTTTGTAAAATAAAAAAATGCTCTTATTTTAATAGGCAAATGTACAACATGGGTTATTAACAAGAGGCCAGCGTTTGAGCTTTTAACTTCCGATGAATTTCTAATATTAGAAATCGGAAGTATTTTAAACTACCGATCTAAAGAAGAGTGTTTCCGTGGGAGAAGGTGGGGCAAAATTAAGAGTTTCCTAACTGTCGGGATAACTGGGAGACATCGGTCATCTAGAATAACTAGGTAATGTTGAAAAAACTTTTGTTGCAACAATACTGTGCAGAATTTGGACGTATGGGTCTTTCCGATATTTCCCACGATGCGCGATGGTTGAATTTGCATAATTTTTAGGCATTAACATTATTCTATCACCCAACTCTTTTTTGTTTTATACATGAAACAATAAAGATTGCTTTCTCAAATATCCTGATAAGTACTGGCAAAAACCAACTGGACATTTGGCTTGAATTTAAACTTCACAATAACTGTGCTATTTGAAAAGATACTTAAACCTAACGCTTATTTCTATACAATCAGTAACTTACATATAATCATGTATTACACACTTGAAATTATAAAATTCGAGAATGATCGACAGCATTTTAAAAAGCCTCAACAATCATGCGATTTCAAAAATATATAAATTGTTTTAAACATTACAATGTCTATTTATTTAGGAAGATATTTTAAAGTCATATACAAAATTATAATGAAACAAAAATATAAAGCTATAAAATAATATCAAAACAAAAACTATAGTAAAAAACAATAATATAAAATATACTATTAGCAGACACCAAGTGAAAATAAAATATATTTGAAGAAAGAAGATATTGAAAAGGTGTTGGATTCCAACACCTTCTACATACATAGCTACGTATAGTTATCTCAGTCTGAGAATTTAACAATAATGAATCCTACCGACAACTGTTCTTGTATAACATGTCTCAAGAAATATTTAAATCACTTACTGAGTAGGTCAAATGGTTACGTATTGTTTTCTAACCTATTTTTAATTTTATTTGACTTGTTTTTAAAGTTGACAGAACTATCCAGATAATGAAAATAAACCGAGAAAAATAAATAAAGATATCTAAAATTATATCCAAAATAGGTAGTTTGATATGGAATAAAAAATGTACGAAAATGAAGAGATCAAGCACTGAGCAAGGAATATTTACGTAGGATGTCTTAAGTAAAAGTGAATATTTTTTCGTCAAAGTATTTTTTTATTTAAAAAAATTGCTTCATGAAAAATAAATAAATAATGAAAGTGAATAATAATATTACACAGTATAAGTACTATTAGAATTGTATTTATGTGTGTACTGACAACATATGAGGAGATATTTGGAAGAAGGTAAATATGGCGAGATTGCCCTTTTTCGGGAGATTACATTTTTGAATTCCCCATGTTTTTTACTATTAGACGCTTTTTGTTTCATGGTGGTGGGGGGAGTGGTTCCGTTGATATCCGAGATTGTTGACCAATGAAATTTACCTTTCGAGATTGTCCTTTTTCCAGAGATCAGCATTTATACGTGCTTATTATATTTAGACAAAATTTTGAGTAGGATCTAAAATTCTAGACTGTAGAAAAAAACAGTATTCTACCATTTAAAACAAATTTGAAGAAAATCAGTTAAGCTGTTTTGGAGATACAAGTGATGTTATATAAAACCTCAAAATTGCCAAGAGTAAACAATGTGAACCAGTCACGAGGAAGTATTGTGTCCACGATTGGCAGTGTATTTTTTTCTTCTTTTTATTTGTTATATAAAGACATTGTAAGAAGTGTGATTTTTCATTTTACAATTAAAAAATCCTAATATATCCTGTGAAAAAAGTAATACTTCTTTATTTTTTTCAGTTCTCTGGAAAAAGGACAATCTTTGATGCTTAGAATTTCCCTTTTTCTGCGGAATCTAAGCCTTTCATGCCGAAATTGACCTTTCAAATCGATATAAAAGAACATTTTTCATCATAGTTTACTATTTCAATTACCTGAGATATTTCTTTAACATTTTATGAGTCTTTGAAAACTTAAAATCGCGTTATCTCAAAATGAACTTTTTGCAATAGTGCCTTTCTTCCAAAGACCTCCTCATATGTTATGGCCAGGTCGAGATGCGACTGCTAGGTTCCTGCTCATATACAATATTTAAGTGATCATATTTGTGTTAATCACTTTCGTGATATCACAGCTGAAATCGGGACTTGAACCAGGATACATCAAATACAATTTTAATATACAGCAGCCATCTCGACCCGGCCATTAGGTTGCTGAGATTTAAATTTAACAGTAATAATTATTGAAGTGAGATTTGGTAAGAAAATGGAAAGACAAAGACTACACACTTCAACTTTCGCATCATTTGCGAAAGTTATGAAACTTTCACAAACTTTCACTTAATATGATTTTACTTTGTAAATGCCCTTATTGTTGAGGCGTTAAGTAATTTTTTTGCTTTTTAATAATACTAATTGAAATTTTTCAGCCACAATTTCAAGAACCAAGAGCCACTGTGGAGACTAGTGTAGTCCATTTTGAGGTTTGTTTAGCTAACCCTCGGACTTTTATTTTTATGTGGTCATAAACTCAAATTAATGAGGAAAAATCCATACACTGGGTGGGATTCGGACAACGAACCCTTTTGCTACCTGGATCACCAGACTAGCGCGTTAACCACTTGACTAACAGTGCAAGTTTCACTTTCTAGTTACAAATAGAAGGTTAACGTTTTCTCATCTCTCTTTTATTCGCTGTTGAAATATTTGGCTTTTTTGGACCAAGTGCTTTGGAAAGGTTCACCTGCATACCTAAAACCTTGATCCTTGAGACGAAGGACAGACGCGCGGGGGAATATATTTCAAGTAAAGGCTTAGTTTTGCTGTTCGAAGAGGTAACATTGCCTCAGTGCTGACCACACTGCCTCGTAAAGATGTCCTTAAAGAAGTGTTTTATGTAAATATATTTTAATTTTCTTAAAGGTACATATACTTGTAAGTACTCTCAACTAGAGAGAGTTAACCCTCACTGAAGAACCATCTCTAACATGTATGTATATTTGAAATGAAATAAGGAGATCTACGAAGGGATTTGACGTGTGAATATTGCTACTTGGGTTAACGATAATGGTCCTACAATGACTTGGTCGATGACTTAAAAGTACGCATGCACGCTAAAAAGGTGGGTTTTTAAGAGGGGACTGCAAAAAGATCATCCTAAGATCATTCAAGTATTAACTCTTTGACTGCCACGGCACGCAGCAATGCATGTCATGAACATTACCTCGTACGCCAAGGCACGCGCGGGTGCGTGCTCCATAGAAACCCGTGAAAGAAACCCGCGCGGGTGCGGGTTTCTTTCCAGCCATGTCACGCAGCAATGCCTGCCAGCCAGTATTTCAAATGGTCTAAAGATAGCCTGGCGTATGAGGAATTTTTGGTGGTTTTGGTTTCTGAATGCGTTGAATAGTATATGCGTGCTATGGCACCACGGGAGGAAACAAAAAAAGTTACTAGACCTCCACGGCCATGGATTTTTTTTTAAATGGCACTCACATATGAGTGTCATTTTAAAATGTCCAAAAAAGCCGTGGCTGGTGAGGAAACATTATGAATAATGCTGTGGCGTCACAGGAAATGTACCAAAAAAACCTTGGTAGTCAAAGAGTTAAAAATATTTTTCTGAAAGGAAAAGTAAAGCCTACTAAAGCAGAGATCACACCGAGTGCAACATTTTGTTACGCATTGCTGAGCAACATTTTGACTTGAACTTTAAATGGGAAGTGTTGCAAAGTGTTGCGAAGTCAGTGGGGGTTTATAAAAAAAAGAAGATGAGTGTTTCACAGCCTTTTTTATTTCGTAGGCATGAAACAGGAGCTATTGTAGACGCTTGTGGTCTGTGTTGTTGCCTGCCCATCCCAAAGAATGCCTCCCCTCTGATGGGCGACAAGTGACATAATACGAGTGCTTAATCACTGAGCTATTCGGTTCCATCTCATTTGATTCTAAATAAAGAGTGGAGCATGAAACGTTGCGCAACAAAATGTTGCGCTCAGTGGGATCCCTGATTTAGTCGTAGCTCAACATATATTATTAAACATATCTATTATGAAAAAGATGAAAAAAATAGGAAAAATGTACAGGGAATACAATAATATAGATTTCACGGAAATCAACAGATGCTTGGACTTTAGAGATCAGGCAATATTTAGAATTATTTAATTATTATTATTTGAATCAAATTTACTTTAGAGATTAGAAAAAAAAAAACATTTAGATTTAAAAAGTATGCATGTGTTATAAAATTTACTTCGGAGATTAGGAAACAGAAACAATTTAGCATTGAAAAGTATCCATGTGTCATTTTACAAAAGAAACGGGGATCTGTGAATAATAAATATTTCATGTTTTTTAATTCTAAAAAGTAATGTTATTTATGCTTTTACTTTGGTTTGCAACTGTCCAATATTTAAAATGATTTTTTTCTTCTAAAAATAGTATTTGAAATTAGGCTTTAAGGTTTATTACTCACTAGATATAAGAAAGATTAGGTTTCTCAAGGCTTGATGAAAAGTAAATTAGAATAAATAAGCTTATGACTATAATGGACAACTAGGCTAATTACTGAGAAATTTTATAACCGTATCATAGCAATATAAATAGCCTACAAAAAAATCTGACTTGAATAGGCGTATAACATGGAGTAGATGCTACTTACTACAGAATAGACTGATTTTTTTTCTCCTCCTAAAACAAGAGAAATTATACTTATAATCTGGCTTCACCACAAGCAAATCTCTTAATCAGGGGTCAAAGCACACAAAAAATCATACATCATCTATGCTTAGTAGAAGAGTTTACACTTGACCTTTATCATCTATGCTTGGTAGAAGAGTACACTTGACCTTTATCATCTATGTTTAGTAGAGGGAGAAGTTTACACTTGACCTTTATCATCTATGCTTAGTAGAGGGAGAAGTTTACACTGGACCTTTATCATCTATGCCTTATGTAGAGGGAGAAGTTTACAACTTGACCTTTATCATCTATGCTTAGTAGAGGGAGAAGTTTACACTTGACCTTTATCATCTATGCTTAGTAGAGGGAGAGTTTACACTTGACCTTTATCATCTATGCTTAGTAGAGGGAGAAGTTTACACTTGACCTTTATCATCTATGCTTAGTAGAGAGAGGGTAGGAGTTTATACTTGACCTTTATCATCTATGCTTAGTAGAGGGAGAAGTTTACACTTGAGCTTTATCATCTATGCTTGGTAGAAGAGTTTACACTTGAATCTATGCTTAGTAGAACAGTTTACACTTGACCTTTATCATCTATGCTTAGTAGAGAAGTTTACACTTGAGCTTTATCATCTATGCTTAGTAGAGGGAGAAGTTTACACTTGACCTTTATCATCTATGCTTAGTAGAGGGAGAAGTTTACACTTGCACGTTATCCTGATAAGTATCACCTATGTTCAGTAGAGGGAGAAGATTACACTTGACCTTTATCATCTATGCTTAGTAGAGGGAGAAGATTACACTTGACCTTTATCATCTATGCTTAGTAGAGGGAGAAGTTTACACTTGACCTTTATCATCTATGCTTAGTAGAGGGAGAACTTTACACTTGAGCTTTATCATCTATGCTTAGTAGAATAGTTCACACTTGCACGTTATCATCTATGATAAGAGTATCACCTATGTTCAGTACAGGGAGAAGTCAGGCAGGTAGGCGGAGGAGTCGGGGGGCGTGGTCGTGAGCTCAAGGTCGGGGAAGAGGCGTGTCAGAATGAAGTAGGCCACGTCATAGTTGTTCCAGTAGGCAGTGTGTGACGTCATGGCGGACAGGTAGCCCCGGGTGGTTCCCCCGTAGGTGTCCTTCAGGGCGTAGTCCAGCCGGTGCTCCAGCCCTGGGGAGAAGAGGAATTGTTATTATTATTATTGTTTAATTCTTTATTAGATAATAAGACATATATGTATAGTACAAATTAATAATGATTACAGAAATTAAAATAAAGGGAAATAAAATTAAACAGTAAAAAGAAAAACACAATAGATAAATATATACACACAAATCCTAACTACAGGGCGGAGTTATTGCCTATGGCAATCTCTTTAACCCAACCCTTATTTCTTACCTCCAGAAGTCATCGTGGCCGAGTGAATTAGCGCGCTAGGCATTGCACGCACGGTGACCTGGGTTCGATCCCGAGCGGGGCAGGATTTTTTATGCTCTGTTCTTGGGTGTTCGGAGTCCACTCATACCTCATGAGGAAAAATGAGTAGCTGCTTTAATGTGAGCAGCGACCAGTAGCGGAATTACAGGCAAAAATAAGATATCAGGATACTGAAAGACATAGAAAAGTCCTATAATTCTGCGCTACCTACTAAAACTTGTGATATAATAAGACAGAGAAAAGAATTTATTTTTTTATTATTGCTCACCTTCATAGGGCGACTCGGGCTGGGCCTGCAACGGGCTGGCACGGGCGCCCGGCACGTTGGGCTTCACGAAGCTCCACAGCTTCCAGCTCTTGTCCTTGCTGGGCGCCTCAGGCACGGGGGGCGGGGAGGGCTCGGAGGGCGAGGGCGAGGGGATGATGAACTCGAGGGGCATATCACAGTAGAGGGGCTTGGCGCTCGCGTTGTACGTGTGCATGGACACGGGGGCGATGCGGAAGTAGTTCTTCACTACCAGGGGTTCGAGCCTGGAAAATAGTTTACATTCATTGGAAAAATGAACCTTTTTTTAACATTTTTGTTAAAAAAAAAAAGGTTCACATTTTTGTTAAAAAAAGGTTCACTTTTCCTTTTTTCAACAAAAAAGAATAGAAATATATGTTTTTATATATTTTTTATTCTTTTTCATTTTCATTGTATATATTGTTTCCATTTTTTTCATTGTTAAATTAATTATTTGTATGCAACTATGCACATAATGTCCATTTACAGGGTGGTCCAAAAAGTTTGCACCAAAATGATAGGGGGTAATAAAAGAGACCATTTCCAACAAAAATATTCCCGGACATTTTCCTTTATTTTTTGTCGTTTTCAAAATGGCGGCCAAAACGGGTGTTTTTCAAATATTCCAACTTTGGTTTGGCTTTTGATTTTTTTAATTTTTTCTGTACCATCTAGAAAAAAACGGATTGCATTTTTGAATTGAGAATAAAATTTTAATTAAAATAAGTTAAATTAACCCGTTCAATGTTTTAATGATCATGCTCATTTAGGCTGTCAAGGTTCTGAACGCACATATTTGAAAAACACACGTTTTGGCCGCCATTATGAAAACGACAAAAAATAAAGGAAAATGTCCGGGAATATTTTTGTTGGAAATGGTCTCTTTTATTACCCCTATCATTTTGGTGCAAACTTTCTGGACCACCCTGTATACCTAATAAAGCGTTGTATAATAATAATATTTTTTTTTTTTTTTAACATTTTATTTATTTATTAACAATATTGGATTTTTACAAAGGTTCTTTTCCTAAGCTAATGATAAAAGCTTCTAAGAAAACCTTAAAGTTTTAAAACCTTTTTTTTTTTTTTTTTTTTTTTCACCTGAACTTCGGGCGAAATTAATAGACAAATTCTACATCACAACTATCACAAGTCATTGCTAAGCGTCGGTTTTCCCTATCTTTCACAGTACGCAATCCGTGACTTAGCGCCACAAAGGTATTACAAAAACGTCTATGAATTCCGCCCTTAGTCAGCCACAAACGACTAAAAAAATATAGAGATAAATATCGAAATAATTTTATGTATGGAAATGAACATGTTCATACTCGAAGAAAAATGGAAACGAGCTATACCTTTTAAGTTTTAAGTGTTGGATGTATCATAAAATGTATTTAGAAAATTATTAAGGATAATAACAAGGTCACTAAGCTATATTATGTTAATTTAAAATGTCTTGTTGTCTAAATTTTTATTAATGAATCTGGCAAATTATAAAACAAAATCATACTCAAACTATCGAAATTACAAGATTCAAACATCTTTACAGACAAATCTTTGGACTTGAACACTTCACCGTTATGATTCTCCGGCCCCCTATCGATCGAACTACCAAGGAACCTGGGTCGGTGGTATTGTATATAAGGTGTAAGAGCGAATTCATGTGTGAAAAATAAGTTTGTAATTGGACAACTTACAGTTCATACAGAAGGCAGAATAAAATTCCGGATGACTGAATTGCAAAAAGGCGAAGGTAAAAAGGTTAGAATAGTCTGTATAAAACATATGGGTGAAAAATAAAATCATATAAAAATAAATCGTAGGGTTGGTAATAATAAGACCAGAGGTACACTCTTTTAAAGAGTATGGGACTATTTAGGGACTTATTAATAAAAAAAATGTTACATGACTGAAAAAAAACAATGTTACATCAATATAACATCTCAACGCGTTAGTTATTGCCTCAAGGCAGACAGAAATTCAAGGATTCCTGACATCCGTGATGAGGTGTAGACGAATACTTAAAAAAAAAAAAAAAAAAACGCTGCTTCGTTTCAATTATATACTAAGTATCAACATCCTCCGACAAGGCATCTGCTGATAATACAAAAATAGTTACGTGACCTTTTTCACTTAGGGCGAAAAGAATAAACAAATTCCGTATCACAAGTCATTGCTAAGCGTCGGTTTTCCCTATCGTTACTTAGCGCCACAGAGGTATTACAAAATCGTCTACTAATTCCACCCTGAGTCTTTTTCCAAATCTATTTGGGGTCGGCATTATTCAACATTTTTCTCATGGATTTAGTTTCTGGCACAGTTACTTCCACATCCTAACACTAAAAGGCTTCCCCCTAAAAAAAAAAAAAAAATATGATGATGGTATGTGATTGACAAAAGTACTCCAACAATACGGTAAAGAGATGGCCCGTTGAATAAACCAGTTGTCATTCTGTCACTGAAGTTAAGCAACATCCAGCGACTTGGAATGGTGACCATTCAAATTCGAACTTTCGCGATGTTGGTGGCTATTCTCGGCTCGATTGAGGCTAAATTTTTTAACCATCTATCTTGATTTTATTTGTTTGTTGGAAATTGTATATATAAAAAAATCCGACTGAATAATAATAATAATACTCTTTGGTGGAAGTTAACCACCAGGCGAGGGATATGCTCAAAGCATTATTTTCTAAAACCTAACGCTCAGAGTCTTAAAATTAAAAGT
The DNA here is from genome assembly GCA_024516035.1 of Bactericera cockerelli. Classification (NCBI taxonomy): domain Eukaryota; kingdom Metazoa; phylum Arthropoda; class Insecta; order Hemiptera; family Triozidae; genus Bactericera; species Bactericera cockerelli. The sequence continues at coordinate 27,571,776 of CM044955.1, read as the reverse complement.
TAGTTAAAGTTATCATATTTGTGTTAATCACTTTCGTGATATCACAACTACTCAAACTCGCTTTACTAAATCTACGCTGAAACCGGGACTTGAACTACCGACCTCCAGGTTACAAGTCTACCGCCTTATGGATCAAGCTACTGAGGTCAGATTCAGAGTCTTAATATTATAATAATAATAATATGGCCCGGTAAACGGGTGTATATTTACGGACTAGTCCTTGATAAGAATCACAAACATTTAACAATAAATTTAAAAAAAGAAGAAATTTTAAGTATCACAGGCAGCAAGAAAAATGGAAGAAAAACATAACACTGATTGACTAGAATATCACACATAATCAGCACTCAGTTGCCCAAATCATCAAACAAAATATATGGCAACAATAACAATTATGTGGTCACAAACTCAAATTAATGAGAAAAAATTCATGCACTGGGTGGGATTCGAACCAACAGACCCCTCCGCTACCTGGATCACCAGACTAGCGTGTTAACCACTTGACTAGCAATGCACCCTAGATATCTCACCTGTAGGCGATGGGGTCGGACGGGTGAAACACGTTGTAGAGTCGGGAGCAGAGAGAGGGGGGGAACAGGTGGTTACCATGGTGACCACGAGGCACTCGCAAGGCGAGGAACACAGCCAGGGGGGAGCCCAGACAGAACAGGTTGTCCAGCTGAGGAGGCAGAAACAAGTACGGTAATAATATTAACACTCTTTAATGGAAGGTAACCACCAGGCGAGGCAAATGCTCAAGGCATTTTCTACCACCTAACCCTCCAAGTCTTATTATTACCACAAAATCAAATTGATGAGGAAAAATTCATGCACTGGGTGGGATTCAATCATTCGAACCAACGGATCCCTACGCTACCTAAATTACCAGACTAGCTCATAACCACTTGACTACCAGTGCATTCATGTGATTTAATAAGAAAGTCATCATCAAAACATAAGAGCCAGCGTCGAGATGGCGCGTTGAATGCACCAGTTCTCGTAGGATCACTGAAGTTAATCAACGACCAGCGAGGTGAAGACTTGGGGACAAATGATGGTGTTTAGATGTTGTTGGCTACAGCTGGGGGAGAGATGGTCTCCAGCCAGCCAAAGTGGTTGGCCAACTCACTGGTGTCACAGTCTGTACAGAGTCACACTGACAGGACAAAATTCTATCCAACAAACAATGAGACCAACTGAATCGTAATATGCAAAAAGGGCTTCAGTCAACATCTCCTTGTTGTTGGGAAATTAAAAAAAACCTTCCAGAAAAACATAGACTGAGGTCTCTTTTGCATAAAACATCTACACTGAGTTCTTATTATTTCAATGAAGGTGCATGTCACAGAGACCCTTTTTGTATAGAAAGATCGGCAGAGTATTAAAATAATTTTTGGTGAACTTATCTCCAGTTTGAATTTTTACTGACTGAAGCCCTTTTTGCATATCACGATTCAACTGTAAAAACTCACTTATTTGGTAAAAAGAGGTCTCGTTTTTATTCTTGTCCAATTGAGCGGAAATTTTCAGCTCGATTTGGGCAGATTGTCAGGTACTTTGAATCTATGTATAATCAATTGGTGTTTTTTACTTTTAATGTATAAACTCACATGAAAGCTGAGCCTGGACTTGGGCTCTATGGTGCTAGCCTTACAGTTTGCGTCATGCTTGTCCGAGTCATGGCCGGACTCCTTCTGGTACATCTGAGGACAGGGGTTAGTTAGAAATTAATTAACGGTGATCAGATTAAATTTCAGTATCATAATTGACAAACTACAGAGATAAGTTCATACTATTTCTAGGATGTTTCTAGTCTGTCCCGGTAGTTCGGTGGTAAAGGCGATCCTCAGTGAATCCAAAGATTTCAGAGGTCGCGGTTCGAAACGCAGTCGGCACATGACAAGTTACCTCCCATTTGGGATTTTGACCACATAATAACACGTCGTGGCTTACTGCTGTAATAATGGCACTCATTAGTCCTAGTCGGGCAGTATAAATAAGGCGATATTATTATTATTATAATCTCCCAGCCAGCTCACCTGAGGTATCCACCCCGTGATGACGTCATACACAATCACGCAGCCCAGCGAGTGAGCGATGACAGACACCTTGGCGCTGTGGTTCGGGTTGCGGGCGAGGAACATCGCGTAGAGTCGGTTAAGTTCGTCGGTGAGGCCCTGCTGGATCTCGGAGCCGTAGATGGGGGAGGTGTAGTACATGATGTCCATGGCGGAGGCGTTCAGCATGTGGCGGAGGTTCAGCACGTTCAGCTGGGTGATGGAGTCCACGATGCCTGGAGGTGATGTAATTATAATAGTAAAAACTAGCGGGCTGTCACCCGCTTTGCGGGCCGAGGCATGGCCGTAAAAGCAAAAAATCCTTTTTCGCCAATGGCAAGTGTTGTAGTGGGAATTTCGAAAAATCCCGTCTTATTGCACATCTAGACTATAAGACAAAGCTACCTACCAAATTTCAGCTTCCTAGGACTTACGGTTTGGGCTGTAGAGCGATGATCAGTCAGTCAGTGGTCAGTCAGTGACTTTGACATTTATATATTAAGATATTGCCAGCGTTGATGGCGCGTTAAATGCACCGGTTCTCGTAGGATCACCGAAGTTAAACCATGTTCAACCACGAGGTTGAACTACGTCGACCCTGCTTGAGCGAGATAAGACAGAGTAAAAGAAGAAGAAGAAGATTTTGTCATATTTTACAGCCCATATTTTAAATTTTGAAAAGTATTTTTCTAATTTTGTTATTTGTTACATGTTTATATGGACTCTTTTCCGTAAATACAAGTGTCTTGGAGCACCATTACCATGACCATTACATTGTGAATAGAGTAACACCGAGAGACTTGATCATAGATCCTCTTCTGGTGTTACACACTCTCGAGGGTTCTTCACAACCTCGCGAGGAGATGATAATATTGAATCTAGTAAGAGCAAAGCATTAAATTATGAAGCCCAGAACAAATTTACTTTAAAATAGGCCCATTCCGAAGAGTGAAGATAAATCTTTCAAAAACTGTATTAAAGATCACAATTTTTCCTCAAATTACTGTCACCTTGGTCCCCCACACATGCAGGGGAATCGGAAATCAACTAAATTTTGTTTCAACACCAACGACCACCATCTTCATTCCAAGAGCTTGAATGACCTCTTCGTTCTCTTTGCTTTTTCCCAAACCTACATGGGGTTGGCATTAGTCAACTTCTTCCTCATGGTTGAGTTTGTTTGGTTCTGGCACTCCTACTTCCACTTTTACAGCTTGGTGAAGGATGCCCTAACTAATGGCCATCCTGTTAAGGGCGTCAGTGATTTGTGTTAGAGTCATAATTTATTTATTTAATAATAATAATAATGCTTTTTCTTTGTGTTATTATGTCACAATTTTAGTGGGTAGCGCAGAATCATAGGACTTTACCACTTTAATTTTCAATACCTTGTATTATTTTTTTGCCTAAGATTCTGCCACTGGTCGCTGCTTCACATTAAAGCAGCTACTCATTTTTCCTCACGAGGTATGAGTGGACCCCGAACATCCAAGTACAGAGCAGAAAAAATCCTCCCCCGCTGGGAATCGAACCCAGGTCACCATGTGTGCAATGCCTAGCGCGCTAACTCGCTCTGCCACAGTGACTACATAATTTATTTATTTATTTTTTATTTATAATATTTAGGGCGGAATTAATATACGTTTTTGTAATACCTCTCTGGCGCTAAGTCACGGATTGCGTACTGTGTAAGATAGGGAAAACCGACACTTAACAACGACTTAAGTTATTGATGTTGTCTATTAATTCCGCCCTTAATGTTTCAATGGGAACTACCGATTTTTTTTTTTCATTTAGTTAGTAAGACTCGTTTAAGTGATCGGTACATGACTCTTGCGACCAACACAAATATGTATGATTTAGGGCGGAATCAATAGACGTTTTTGTAATACCTCTGTGGCGCTAAGTCACATATTGCGTATTGTGTGAGATAGGGAAAACTGATGCTTAGCCATGACTTGTGAAATAGAATTTATTTATTTATTTCGGCCGTAATCCTACTATTAATGACAACTATTTTTTAAATTTACAGCAAATGAATTATGATGTGCATACCTCCATCCAGCATGAGTGAAGATCGCCATTCTACTGGAAAGAACTCAGCTCTCAACTTTGAGGAGGCAAAGTACTTCTTCTTGAGCCACATAACAGCTTCCCTGAACCTGAAGTTGTTAAATGGAATTTTAGTGGTACATTTGGTCAAGAATATTTATTTTTAATACACTATTAAAAATGAAACATACTACGGGATGGGCAAGCTACAACACAGGCCACAATCCTACAGTGGCTGCTGTTCAGTTATCATAACTGCTGTGTAAGGCTTAGGTTAGATACTCATCTTTTTACAAAAAATTGAAAGGTAGGAAAAGGTCACATGCAACATGTGGGAGCATATGACTGTGTATGTGTAACCATGTGGTGATTGGTGTCTGATCTGCAGAAAGTGACTAATGTGCCTGACAAATCCCTTGATAAACATTGGTAGAAGAACACCAGCAGCCACAAGGAGTGCTTCACAAGCGTTACTAATAATATTAGTCAACTTGTATTTATACTGCCCGGGTTGCATCAAGATATTACAAGTGGATTTCACCAAAATACCAGTAAAATGGCGTAGGGTTCCTAAAAATTCAAGATCAACAACAACATAAATTTAAAAAAAAAAACTTAGATTACCCCTATATTTTTTTATTGTAAGAAAAACTTGTCCTTATTTTATTTTTATTTTTTGTTGTATCTTTAATTTTTTAGCAAAAACCATCAATTGCCATCAACATAAAAAAAATGTGTCGTATCCTCTCCCTATAAGAGATCTACATACTAAATTTCAAGTCACTAGCTTCCACCGTTCTTGAGAAATTTTGTTTACAGACACACACACATAACGTCTGAAGTTCTGAAGACCCTAAAAGATGTTTTGGAACTGAAAACTGGCTATCAAAAAAGTTGGGTGATTCCATTACTTTCCTTTCAATAGCATAAGGAAAATAAAAAAAATCTCTAACAGTCACAATAGTTGGGTTGAAATGAAATATTTTGGTATAAAACCTTGGCAGCAATCATTCATCGACTTCATTGATTAATAAATTAAGACATAGAAAGAAAACCAATGGTAGGAAGAAGATCAGGGATTGATTGGAAAAGCACTTACTGGGTTGTGTTTTTGATGATCCTGCCAGAATCCATTTTCTGTCCCATACCATGGACAACAAAAACAAGATGGGAAATATCTTCTGGTCTGTCAGACTCCAGAGCTGGGGTTTTGTACCCCCTAGCTAATCTGTACCCTGTACCTGTAAATCAGATATTTTATTAATATTAAAAAGTACCAAAATAATTTTATGTAAAACCAAACACTGCATCTAATGTAGCAAATCATGTGAGATATTTTCAGTAAAATAGTGCAATTTAAAAACATTTTAAGATGAAACTCACTTTTCTTAAAATAATACCATGTAAAAAAAAAAAAAAAAAAAAAAAATACAAATGGGATATGTGAAGTGTATTTTTAAATAATGGTTGTGGTTTGGTTTCTGTGTATCAAATTTTCTAGAGTTAAAAGAATCCAATAAGAAAGTGTTTTTTTTTCTGGATTATAAAACGGGATTACATTCATGATAAGCCAGACCCTCCATCATGTTGGGAGTTACAACAAATCACAGCACACTATAGACTGTCCCTTCAGTCAGGCTATAGTCTGCTGTGATTGATTGAAACTTTGACTTGAGGGAAGGTCTGGCTTATCTTAACTTTGATCCTGTTTTACAATTCCTATGAAGAGTAAGTTAAAAGAAAACTGCTTGATAAATTTGGAAAAAGAACCTTATTTTCTGAAATATAATAAGCAATAACAATTATTCACAACATAATACAGGGTGGAGTGCAGAAGACAGATGAATTTGATAGCGCAATGTGCTGTGCATGAGCAACAGGGGGTCTGTTGGGGGGTTCATTTGAAAGAGGTAAATGGGAAGTTTTTAATAGCTCAGATCATTTTTGATATCTTGAAATTTTTGGAAACTGCGGCCCAGTTCAAAAATTTACCAGTATTTTTGAGGTTCCTGCTTAGACTAACTTTTTTAATATCCATTTAAGATGGGGTTTGTGACACACCAAATCCAAAGATTTTGAGCTGCTGATTACAAATTTGATATTGATTTTTTATCTAACTCTTACCGTTAATTCACCAGTAGCGGAATTAGTGGTAAGGAAAGTCATTTGGTTTCACACCAGAACTTTTCCTTTGGGACTACTTCAAATCCAAGGTATACAATGATCATCCCATGACCATAAAAGACCTGAAGAACAAAATTAGGGCCAACATTGCAGAAATTCCCATGGAAATGCTTGGAGAATTTCGAAAACATTACAAAATGGCTTGATCAGTGTATTCAGAGTGATGTTGCCATTTGCCAAATAAGCTGTTCAAAACTAAATAAATCTAAATTTCCAATGCTTACATGTGAGAAAAAAATAAAAACTTTGAGAATTTTTCATGAATTAGTTTTGTTTTTTCATTTTATAATCCATTGGTCTTTTGCACTCCACCTGTACATTAGCAGCAAAACTTACTTTTCTGAAAATAACTTCCTAATTTTTGAGATATACTCCTCACAATTTTGGATGGTGTTGCTTGACTATAAAGATACACTTCATAAGGTGTGTACCACATCACAGTTGAGTCAGGGAAATTCTCTGTATGAGAAACTGAAACAAAAGAAATAAATAAATCTAAAATTAGCCATTTACACAAGTAGGTAGTAAATAAACCTACCATACAAAATATGTACCTATTTGAAACTATGTCTTTTTTATTAAAATTTATCCATTTGAATAAATTTCCAATTAGTAGGAATATTATTTTAAACTAATTGGATTAACCACAAGAGAAGCCCTTACTATCAGACCAACCTGTATTTTAGACTTATTATGACTTTTAGTATCTTTAAGCCTAAAGCTAGGTGAAAACTTAGATTAATCATTTATGATATAAAAAAATCAACATTTGAATAAAATAATAAAAGCATCAGGACAGAGCTGACAGTAAAGATATGGAAACAAGAACATTGTTATTTAATTTATTAACTCTAGTTATTGACTAGGTACTCTCACATCAACATAAAATAAGGAAGTTATGAAATGAAGAAGTACCTGGAGGCCTCCCACCATTCTTCACGTCAATCACATATTCTGCACTCCTGTGTCCTGCATACATTTCTAGATGTGCCTGCTCCATGACATCACTCATGTCTGCATCAAATGGTTGCCCGTTGCTCTGATAAAACCAAGATCCTCTTGTGACCATACATTGTTCACCTGGAAATAATAAAATATATTTATAAAAAAAAATTTACAATGTTCTACATCATGATTGTAATTCTAGGTTGGCAACCTACACCTAGTTTGACTAATTCACTGCAAATCATTCCTTGTCCATAAATATTTTTTGTTCTTATAGAACTAATTAGGTACTAGCATAATTTGAATGTATATCTTGAGTATAAATTAACTAATCTATTGTGAAGAAAGCAGGGTCATAGTTTTGATAACATTTAGCTGGCGATGTTAAAGTAAGGTGAAAAGTAGTAGGTCTAATTCTATCTTTCATAGCCAACATATTACCTACTATCATGCATGTACGTATAGTATCAAGTTCAGCTGATGAAGATGTAGATATAATAATTATGTACTATTGAAAAATCAAAATAATTACCAGGCCAGTATATTGAGACACACTGTTTCTCCAGCAGTTCCACTTCATAGAGCCCTCCTCTAACAACTATGGTGTAGTTCTCATGTTCACTATCGGGACTCTCGGGTGTGTCCCCATTCGACATCTCTGTGTTTGCTTTGGTTTTACTTGTGTAGAACTTCCAATCTCCATTGAAATATTGCTGATACTTGGCCTCAATATTTAAGGAATCACTTCCGCAGAATTCAATCCACCTTTTATTAGAATAGCTTTTATAAAACCACCGTACTTCATCTGGTTGTAGTTCGGAGATAACTTTGTCTGATGAGGGGGTATCCCAGAAAAGACTAGTATCTTGCTGAAGATCATTCTCTAAGAAGTAACTGTCATAGCTGCCCTTGTGACCTGGGCTGTCCAGTGGCTCTACCTTGTGCTCAAGATGAATGCCATTGCACTGAGCCTCCACAGTGAGAATTTCATCTGCTAGTGAGTTGTCAAAAGAAAATTGAGTATTCATATTTGTAGAACTCTCCTCAGCTTTGAGTCATGAACGATGATGGTACTATGGGAGATTAGTATGACTAATTTGAAGATCAATGCCAAATATATCTTGACCTATTTTTATTTTTGAATCCAATGATAATGACCAGAATTTGAGCAATGAGTGAACGATAGTATTATCAATTAGCATGGGAAATAGAACACTAGGCACAATTTGGGTGTAAAAAAACACAAATTTTCACATTCACTGTAGGATTAACTTCAAATTACCCTATTAAACTTGAAACTTAAAATAAAATAACATGCACCAATGCACCACCACATCCCTTGCCTCTTCAGATTTGAAAAAAAATGCATTCCAAAAAAAATGTTGTTTATTGACAAAAATCAGCTGATTTCATTGATAAGCAACAACAAGCACAAAATGAACCGAGTTTTTGCTGAACAAACGATTTAGACATTGGATTAGAACTGTTATTTGATATTTAAATTTGGAAATAAAACGGGATTTCATATCGGTGTGACTGCGTGGCGTAACGGTTGTGACTACTACCCGTAGTCCAAAGATCCCGAGTTCGATCCCCGGTTCTTGCAGACTTTTCGGAGAAAATTCTGTTTCCTTCAATACACGTAAGACTGGTATTTCTGGCCCTTCCTAGAATGGGTGAGGTGTGGGTAACTGGTATGATTCCCAGCGAATGGAGGGTAACACCCCCGTCCTGATCAGGCGTTACGTAGGGCATCCAGCCGTAAAAAACGTGCGCTCTATCCTACCAACTTCAACCATGAGGTTGAACAATGCCGACCCCAATAAAAACATGAGTCAATATGGGATAAAGGTAAGGGAGATTTATATAATTATGGGAATTTCATTAATAGGTGGTATCACTGGTACCGGTAGGTAAATTAATGAAATTCCCGTAGGTACTATTCGAAACTGTGAAAAAGAAAAAAGAAAAAAAAAACTCACCATAAAAAGATTTTTCTTTACATGACGCGAGCCAACACAAAACGTTGTAAGCGCGGGATTTTTTTTTTTTTTTTTTACAGAAGAGAAAATATACCTAATATCTGAAAAAGTATGATTACCTAATAGAGAAAAAGTGTCAACTTAAGTTATTTCAAAACGATGAAATAAATTCAGATTTGTTTAAATAAGTATTCTGATTTCCACAAAATTAAAAAGAAAAATCGGCTAAGGTTGCTTTAAATTCCAAAACGTTGTAAGTGACAGAAGGGGTGCAAGTGCAAAAGGTTGTGTGTGTAGGGGTGTAGGTGTACCACTGTACCTATGTGCGTGTGCAAGTAAAAATTCAAGGTTATAAAACACTTGCAAGAAAACTTTTGCACCATGGTACCTACTTAATACAACGTTTTGCACTCGCACATAGATTAGTTCCAAGTATCGCAGCTATAAAAAATATCCTCTTGATACCTTGTAAAGCTTGGCACTTACAATTTCTGCAAAAAAATAAATTAATGTGGTTATGGCACTTGCAATGTTTTGCCGTTGCACGGCTTATTATATTCATACCTACATATATTTCGTAACCCTCATAACTTATATATGCACAAAAAATGGAAATGCCTTTATGCAGGTAGTTATGTCATGTGGTAGAAAGTAACTGAAATTGAAATAAATTGTAAAGAGTACTTTTTAGTTAGTTTCAGTAAAATCGCACTATCTGGTCCCGGGTTCAATACCCCGTACCGACAGAAATTTGTATTCTTAATTTGGTTAAAATTGTTTTTAAAGGATACCTTCCGGTGCGATCGTGTTGACCCAACAACTATAGTTATAATTGGGAAGTATTGTGTCACTTCTCGCCCATCAGACGGAGAGACATACTACGGGATGGGCAGGCTACAACACATACCATAATCGTCTACCGTAGCTCCTGTTTCATGGTTACGAAGAAGAAAAAAGGCTGGTGAAACACTCATCAAAAAAAAAAAAAAAACCTTTAGCCTTTATCATACATGCATATTGTAATAGGTATATCACTCATAGTAGGTAATGATTATTTTATTGTATTAGAATTCCTGGTATTACCGTTTCTGGGTCAACATAAGATTATAAAAGAACGCATTAAAATGTAAGTACCTAAGTATGCAGCTGTTGGGTACAAAGTTGATAGATTAGCGAATTTATTGTACATAATTATGTGAGTAGACATTCATGAAATTAATTGGGATTAACATTTTCTGGACAAAAGTGAAATAAGTGGGCGAGAGAGAAATACACTAAAAATATATGAGCTAGAAGAATAGCGGAATTTGCATTTTGAGTTAGACATTTAACCTTATCCAGCCTTGGTTTCAGCCCGGTTTATGACGTCGCACCCCAAAGGATTTCCCCACCGGCCGCGCCTGCAGGGCACATAAAAAGTTATCAAGTTATCATATGTGTTACTGTCACAATAACTCAAACTAGCTTTACTAAATCTACCCTGAAACCGAGACTTGAACCACCGACCTCCAGGTTACAAGTCCGCCGCCTTATCGATCAAGCTATGATAACTTTTACTAGGTACATAATTATAACTTATAATTTACTCTCTTGATGTCTCTCCAAATTATACCTAAGTACCTACAAAATAAGGACTTTTTAAAATTATGTATAGACTAATAGAAACATTAAAACAATTTTGTTTTATAATTACTATAAATGTGTTTCTTTGTCTTATAATATCTTTTATTGGATAGCGCAGAATTATAGGAGTTTTCCACATCTTTAACATCCCAATATCTTATTTTTGCCTATATGTCCGCCACTGATCGCTGCTAACATGAAAGCAGTTACTCATTTTTCCTCACGAGGTATGAGTGGACCCCAAAAAAAATCCTGCCCCGCTGGGGATCGAACCCAGGTCACCGTGCGTGCAATCGGCCACGGTGACTACTTCTTATAATAATTACTACCTAACTTAACTATCAATATACAGGGTGGGCAAAAGTCTGGAAACCCTGAATAACTTTCGAATGGCTTCTTCGGTGAAATTAAAATTTTGTAAGGTAAACCGGGCTAATAAGACCTTCTTTTGGAGTCGAGTCGATTTTTGTTACCGGCCCCCATGTCGGGGCCAGGGGGGCCAACTTCATTTTTTTTAAATACGAACCCCCACCTTGCGATTCATTTTTGGAAAGGTCTTTAAATACCTAAGCAATACATTGTTGCAAATTTTATTTTTTTAAATATTAAACTGTTTGCAAATGGCGTCCAACTTTGTGTATGCAGTAAAGTCTGGAAACACCTGAATATCTTTTGAAAGGGCTTTCTCAGTTAATTTAAAATTGTGCACGGTAAGTCGGGGTAATTAGACCTTCCCAAAAATGTATCGCAAGATGGGGTTTCGTATTTAAAAAAATGAAGTTGACCTCCCTGGCCCCCACATGGGGGCCAGTAAAAAAAAATCGGTCCAAATCTAATATAAGGTCTAATTACCAAGGATTATCGTACACAATTTTAAATTTACTGAGAAAGTCCTATCGAAAGATATTCAGGTTTCCAGACTTTACTGCATACACAAAGTTGGACGCCATTTTCAAACAAATCATATTAAAAAAAAAAAAAAAAAAAAAAAAAAAAAAAAAAAAAAAACAAATCATATTACAAAACCATTTGCAAACAGTTTAATATTTAAAAAAATAAATTTGCACCAATGTATTCTTATTTGAAGACCTTTTCAAAAATGTATCGCAAGGTGGGGTTCGTATTAAAAAAAATGAATTTGGGCCCCTAGCCCGACATGGGGGCCGTAACAAAAATCGACCCACTCTAAAAGAAGTCTTTTTAGCCCATTACCGTACAAAATTTTAAGTTTACCGAAGAAGTCATTCAAAAGTTATTCACGGTTTCCAACTTTTGCCCCACCCTGTATATTATCAATTAAGGAACCACGGCCCTAAAGATAAGACCACCTAAATCAATAGACTAACACGCGTAAAGTTCGTGCATCGTGGGAAATTGATCAGGTTAGAAATAGATAATTATTTATTATTGGTCAGATAGCACAATCTCCAGAGAGTATAGAAGGACGTTCAACTGACCGTTCTCAATGCAGTCCTGTCTAAAGACAATAAGATTCACCGTAGGTGAAATTCTAAATACGCATCATTTAATACGGAGTAATTTTCCTTCAATTGAAACAGAAGTAAACGTGAAGTACTGGCAATTGGTAGTTTGGATCAACCTAGCAATGTTCATGTAATAATAAAACTTTTTTATGGTAGCGCTAATGGCTCGTTAATATCTAATAAAAATAATTACACACAATCTATCATATAAGATCCTTATTAAAGTCCTAAAGTTTCATACCATCGAATGTAGATTAATTTTTGGAGAGCGTGAATTTGATATGTACAGGGTGTCAGAATTTTCTCCAGTATGAGAGATTATTACATTGAATTTCAAAAAAAAAATCTTCAAAAATTCTGTGGGAAAAGAGAATCATGTCGATTCTTAAAGCTTACAGTGACAACATAAACAAATAAACATCTATTCAACGTGTCCTTTAAATTCTAAAATCATGAATAACACCAAATTAATTTGTCGTTACCGGGATTCAAACACGGATCGGGTTTCGCGCTAATCAGGTAAGTATGATTTCATTTGAGTGATAAGAGAGTAAGGCCTGGACTTTCTTATCATTGGGTGATAAGCAGTGAGATCACTGCGGTCGCGGCATAATATTAATATTTACCGCGACATGACACGGTGCCAAACCATGTTGGAATATTATTGAATTCGCCATTGCCCAGTCGTGGAAAAATATTTATGAAGTTGAGGCATGGCCATGACCGCTCTGCTTTCAAATCCATCCATAGTCGATTGATCATCATGGTAATCCACATTCTTCTGGCTGTTTCCGGGTCCACTCAGGCTGGTTGAGGTTTATTTGAACCGCTGAGTTATTTTCCCAGCGTATAGTGGGCGAAAAAGGTATTTGAAAGCGACGACGTTGAACCCAAATAAACATAAGGCATGGCCATAATATTGAAAGTAGGTACTACATGTACATAATAAACTTTTATTATAGAATAACGTTAGAAATCGATTACAAGTAGGTACATAAATACATATATGTAGGTATGTACGTCATCGAAGCGGTGAAATAGAAAGTCCCCTGAAATAACCACTTAAGTATCCAATATATTTATACCTTACTCCTGTGATCGGTATTAAGTATCTTTTTATCAGAACAAGAAATAAACTGTTTCAATGAGATATTTAAAATAAAAATAAAAAATAAAATTAGTCATCTTTCTAATGACATACCTAATTATACATATCTACATAATAATTATGTATAGTAAGTAGATAGGTATGTACCAAATTTTATTAGGTGTCATTTGAATGTTTTTTTTTACTATTATTACTGTTATTTCCCTCCGTCCCGGTAGTTAGCGGTATCGGTAATCCAGAGGTCGTAGGTTTGAGACCCATCAGCCAAGCAAATGACTAGTTAGGTACCACCTATCCTCCCATCACATTATTATAATTATATCTTGCGCTTTTAGTATTATTATCTGACCTGGTAGCAGGTATCTGACCTGGTCAGTGAAACCCTTACAGCTAACACTGCGACCTCTTTAGATCTATTGTGACCCGTTGATTCTATTTGGTTTTAACGTCCTGATTGAGATAGATAGTCTGGGTGGGCGGTAACGTACTGATTAGGACGGGGGTGTTACACTGCATTCGCTGGGAATCGCACCAGCTACCCACATTAACCTCACCCAGTATGGGTAGAGCCGGAAATCTCAGGCTCACGTGCTTGGAGGGAACAGAATATCCTTCGTCTGCCCCAACCGGGTATCGAACTCGGGATCTCTACGGACAGTCGTCTCTACCATCAAGCAACCGAGACTGGCTTACATCTTAGGCTTAGAGCTGGGATTATACTCCCAGTCAAGTAGTATAAATTAGGCGATATTATAATGTTTTTTTTTTTTTTTTTTTTTAAACATGAATGTTTCACAGCCTTTTTTATTTCGTAGCCATGAAAGAGGAGCCTGTTTGTGTAGTGGCCTGCCCATCCCGTAGTATGCCTCCCCTCTGATAGGCGAGAAGTGACACAGTACTTGCCAATTAGTTGCTATGTCAACACGAGCGCATCGGAAGGTATCCCTTACAAACAACTGTAACCAAATTTTGAATGCAAAGTTTTGTTGGCGCGGGAGTTCGAACCCGGGACCTTCCGCATGGCAAGCAAGTGCTTAACCGCTGAGCTTGCCATGCGGTTTTTTTTATTTGAATTCTCCGGTTTCCAGGAGCTTTCTAAATATTAGCTAAGTGCATTCTATGGAGTAATTCAAGGTCTCTGGGACCATAAGTCACAAATGAACTTACACGCCGCGCCGTACGTTTTTCACAATGTTTTTCTTTTTGTATTTAATATTCAGCTGAAGTGAGCAGGGAAGTGGACATGGCGATTATGTTAACACCTCAATCACCTACTCACTTCTTCTCCTCTACTTCTTCAAGAAAGGGCAAGAGAAATAGAAGTAAAGGATTCATCAGGAGAGTGATGTTTATGTTACGTATTTGGCATGTGAATTTTCCTGCTCAATTGGCAGAGTAAAAAAGGGGCATCATCCTAGAATTTCCCTTTTTCTTTGGAACTTCTAAATAATGTTATTTATTAAAGGTATCTATTGTTTTTGAATTTCACACATTGCATCCCAAATCAATGCTTTAAAAATAAGTATTTTACATGCGTACAGGGTCTTGCTGTATCGAAATTTATAAGACAAGATATGGCGCGAAAAACTAGAATATCTGGTAGTAGAAAATATTTGCCACACGCGGCGGTTATCGAACCGGGGACCTCGGTATTTGGTCCATAAGAGATCCATCAACGCAGACCAATAAAGCAGACTGGGAATTGATTCTTTTATGACTAATTTTAGCTTATTTCTAGAAACTATATTTAAAAATTTCCACGCCTACATTACTCTCATAAAATAAAAACAAAAATATTCCATTCATAATATTATCATTATGAAAATCCCTGGTGTACCTGAATATAAAACTATAGTTTGTATGTTGGTAGGGTCAGTAGTTCTCATAGCCACTTTGATACCTTGAGTATAATGTGTGTGCTTAGGGGCATGTTGTCATGAAACGAAATTTACTCGGATTTATCACAAACCTAAAAAATTCTCCGTCATTTCCACCCTTATATCATGGATTGGGTATGATAATCATGACTATAGTTTATATTTGTATTTTTTCTTTTATTGAACATAATCGATCAAGTTTTATTTACAATAGAGAACTTAGAAATTGAAATTAATAAAACAAAGATTGATCTAGAGCTAATGCCGACGGCATTCTCTTTCAATGTATTGTATTGACAATTTTATGTCTTTTTGCAAAACAGAGGATATTTTAGTTACCTTCTTTTGCCTCTGACTCTTGGACATCTACTTAACTTTATGGCCCCATCTGTCTTGGGATGTCTGGAACCTACAAGACCGATGCTGCCGTTAGTACATAATATATGTATTCTTTTTTAATAGGTACAGAAAATAACTACAGAAAATAACAAAAAAAAATAATGCAAATACTAAAAATAAAACAAAATACTAAAAATACCTACAGAAAACAAAAAGCCAAAAAACAGGAACATTTTGTACCGAAGGTAATCGAATTTGAATCTAGAGGATCATCGATAAAAGCAGGTAAAATAAAATAGACATCTAGGTTAAAAATAAGATGAAAATGTGTTCCACCGAAATTTTACTGTATAAAGTCTAGATTTTACGTATTACTTTAAATGAGAAAATCTAAGTTCTAACTCAAACTTGTGATCTCACTTGTGTCTATTAGTTTCAGTCTTAAACTTCTACAGCTATCTTTATGAAAGCAAAATCTATCAACTATTGGATTTGCTGATAGACCACGATCTTCATGATGGCAATCGATGGGAGGCTGAAAGTTTGCATAAAGTTTTTGTACAATGTTCAAAATTGATCTTTCAAATATCAAAAAGAGATAAAAATAAAATTCTGACAAAAACCTTTGAGGTGGAAAAAGACTTGTTTTTGAGTTATTCAGCTACTTATCGAAAAGTATTGCGTTCAAAGTGGTTTATCAACTGCATTTACGTTGTGGGGTCTCCTTTCGAAGGTTTCCATGTTTTGAACCCACCAAGTGAGGCGGAGAAATCATACAATGGCCCCTTGCATACAAAGGTGGCGCACTTTGACTTCAAATATGAACAACGTATCATCTTGTTTGAACACTGATTGTCCTCTGGGATAAAACAGTTGACCCTCCGTCTGTCAAGGTTCAGTCGTGTGCCTACCTCAAGTTAGTTGACATCAAGTGAGACACTTAACTTTACTGTCTTCAGTTCTATCTGAACTATTTAATGTATCATTTGGTCCAGTGTTCATGCAATTGTGAGACTAAAATCCAAACAATAATAAGACAATCTTCCAGTATAATATCGCATCAGATATTTTTACGTCCAATTTGATAAGGTGCACAAGGTAAGTGATACATTTTTTTAAAACGATAGTCTTAAGAGAAAGGTACCTGAAATACAAGTTTCACAATTGGTTTTCAGATTTCAAACCAGATTTTTGTATGGTTAACATTGACGAATAATTAAACTTTGTAGCCTTTTTCTTCCGACTCTATTACACAATCGCCATTTTATTACATTTATTTATTGCAAGTATTTCAGTGTTGAGGGATTTAAGTACGTAACTGAGGAAACCTGGAAGCATGAAGTTTCAGGCATCCTATAGTCTCACAAAATGTTGGAGATTTTCCATCTCATTTTATTCTTAATTGCCTATCTTAGCTCCTCAATTATTACCTTCAATTAATAAATTTAATGGCATACAAATAATATTTATAGCAGTAAAACAGTGGACTTGTAATCCGGAGGTCGGTGGTTCGAGTCTATGTCAACATTTAAGTAAGGTTTCTGTTAGATATGAATGAATGGGTTTTAATTATACAAATATACATTAAGGTTAATAGGACAAAAACCTTTGCGGCGACAAAACGGCGAGAGTGCTTTTAATAAAATATTAAAAGTTCGAAACTTGTAAATAGATTTTGTAAAAATATTAAAATCAAACTATCATTCATCAACGTGCTCAAAATTTCAAATGACCCGGCTACAGATTAGATGACCTGTATATTAGGTACGGCATTTGCTCTAGAATAAAATTTTCACTTTTCAAACTAAACTTTGACAGAGGTCAAGAGTTCGAAAAAATTAACGGGTCATTAGGTACCTAGACTTTTTAATAATTGACAAACCAGTGAAGGATTGAATGGTCGAATTTTGTTGCTTCGTGATGAATTTTTCGATGCAGACCTCATTCTGTTAACCTGCTCAATGGGAGGCCTCCTGAGCTATTTAGATAGCTAGAAATTATAAGCTCGGCGCGAACGACCTGCTCCAGCAGAGTTAAAGCGCCTAAATGAAAAAAAAATATATAATATATATACTCGTATAAGCTAGTCATAAGAAATGTTAAAGAAGTGTTTAGATTTAAGTCTATTCATTAATGTCCAAATTTAGTGTTTTATTGTAAAAATGGGCCTATTAAATATTAATTAAATGGGTTCTCCCTTTGTTATTAAATATTTTTGATTTTTTTTTTTAATTGGAATACTCGTACAAATGGTGCTTTTCAGCTTTTTATGTCCTTGTCTGATAGTTTTGATCCACGGATCTTCTCATGGGCGCAACCAGGATTTTGGTTAGGGGGGCAGCTGAACAATCAATAATACCTAGTGTGTTGCATACTCACTGGCAGGGGGTGGCAGCTGCCCCCCCCTGCCCCCCCCCCTGGCTACGTCCATATTTTTCCTCATCAAGTCTTCTTAAATTTTCATTAGATCAATGAGATGGATCACCATATTCACCATAGATCTAATAGAAGTCAGTGGGACCATTATTTCAGCAGTAAGCCAAAGACTTGTGGTAGTATTATTATTATTCTGTGGTAGAAACCCCAAATGGGAGGATAACTTGTCATGTCCCGGCTAGGTTTCGAACCCGCGAACTTTGGAATCTTTGGTTTCACAGAGTGCCACCTTTTCCACTGAGCTTATTTCTTCCTGCATCTGACCAACTCCTCCTTCACTTGCACCTCCATATCTCCTCGTCCACCGCACCACTGATAGCTTATCACATCTATGTCTCATAATCCGAATGGAATTTCGCTTATCACTTAATGATTTTTGCACATAGATTGCTGATTTGACCTTGGGGTCGAAAATGTTTTGGAGCAAAAGCGAAGTAAATGAAATCCGGGCACGAAGTAACCTCATGATCAAGTTTAGATGACCCACAGATTTTGTTATATTAGGTATGTATTTTTTTACTTTCCTTATCCTATAATAAGGAAAGTATTGTTTTTTTTTAAAGATAAGGGTGCCCCGTTCCTCGGAACCCCATTTGCATTACTTCAGGGCACTTTTCTTTTACATCCATGCCACTCCGGAAACGGAAAATTTTGGTCAGAAATTTCCGCTCCGGCCGGGATTCGATCCCGCAACCTCCAGGTCAGTAACCAATGCTCTTAACCACTGTGCCACGGAGGTCGGCTTAGGTATTACAGATATTTTCTCTCTCAAAATTACCAATTATAAATTATCCAGGCTCAGTTTAGGACTGTCAGTAAGTATCATTATTCATTCTAGAGAGGTAAGTAGATCGAGTAGGTACACGTGTAACATTTAAATTAACTATTAGGGTTTTGTAATTCAATGATGGAATACAGCAAGCGGAGACCCCACGTGAAGTACAATTGGCGCTAGTCTGGTAATCCAGGTAGCGGAGGCATCCGTTGGTTCGAATCCTGCCCAATGCATGCATTTTTCTTCATTCATTTGAGAATGAGACCACATAATAATAAGACGCTGAGGTGGTAGAAAATGCTTTGAGTATGAACCTCGCCTGGTGGTTACCTTACACTAAAGAATATTATTTTTATTTTTACAATAACTCACAATGTACCTCTGAGGTTAAGTAACGTTTAGCAAGGAAACGACAAAAACTGGTGCTGTACGTGACACCTATTAATTGATTTTCGGAAGAGCTTCAATTGGTATTTATTCGCGTGACTTTTTACGTCTCTGCAAAGAGTTTTACTTACAGATTTTGCACTATCTAGTACCTACCATTTTACGGAGACGGTCGGAAATGACAAATTTCAAAATTCTTTGGTGCAGTCAGCTTTCTTATTCACTTGACCATTCTCTTTGTCTATGCAGAGTAGATACTGGTCATCTACTTTCATTGGAAGATTTTGTTTCAATACAAGGATTCCCAACACTTAATTTATAGGTAGATACTGATCCATCACCATTAGGAATATTCCAGACCTAACCTAACAAGTATGGTAGCTGTTATTGTTAATAACATAGTATCCAAAAATACATGGATGATATACTAAAATCATTATCAGTGATATTTAGAAAGGTTAAAATTACCAGAGGCTATGAAATCATTCTGTCTGTAGGATATTATTCTGTGATGTGTTTTCAAACTAGGATTGGGCGCTGTGTTGATATGCAATAATTTGTATGTTATGTTTTTTATAAACAATTCAGATCAGGTTTTATTTACATTTTTTATACATACAGAAACAAATAATTACAAGTTAAACAAGGCTTGATCAAGGGTGGTGACAACGCCTTCGGCATTATGTTCAGATTGTTCAGTGTTCCCTATCATAAATGATAATACAGGTACAGATATTTTGTCAAGGTCCTGTATTTTTTCACATTATTTTATTTATATTCTGATAATGTCGCCACTGGACGTTATTCTCACAAGTATGTAACTACTAACTGTTTCCTCACACGGTATGAGTAGCCCCCGGATATCCAAATTAAAGAGTAGAAAAATTTCCACCCAGGCGGAATTCAAACCCCAGACACCTGCGTGCAACTCCACTCGGCCACAGTGAATACTTCATTACAATACCAAACAATAAAATTTATCAGCTATCTACCGTCTGTCTGTAGAATTTTCGATGACCAAACTGACCTGCAATACATGCATATCAATCAAGTGCCAAAATGAATGGCAAATGGCAATGTTGTCAAGTAATCAGCATACTTTATTAGATGGGCGAGTACTCTTTCCAATGGTCCGTTCAGTGATTCGCGTGCTTGTGAGAAATTGCCGCAAATTTTCAATCGTGTCATGGTCGATGTGTTTGTTTGTTAGCAGCAAAAGATGGCCTTTCATGGAAACGTGTCTTTTTTTTTTAACTGTCAAGGCTTTGTATGCCATGTTTGCCGTCATTGTGAAGTCCATTGATATTTGGCCTTTTTTTGTCTTTAATAATTAAAAAACTCCTTTTCATGGACATTTGGACAGCATGGGAGGATCTTTAGTGCATTTTAAAAACAATGATACCAATTTTATGCGAAATAATTCCAATTCATCATGAAGTTTTTTGTGTTTTTTACTTTCCTTATCCTATAATAAGGAAAGTATTGTATTCGTCGAAAATTTGACCTACCCAGTTTTTCACATTTCTGGACGAATCATAGCCTCAGGATACCAAAAAAGTTGTTTTCAGCCATTGGTCCGTGCGTCTGTCTGTGTGTCTGTCTGTGTGTCTGTGTGTCTGTGTGTGAACAGGATATCTCAAGAACGGTAAGAGCTAGAGACTTGAAATTTGGTATGGAAATTAATTTTATACACCAGACGAACCACGAAACTTTTGGTTGCAATCGGCCGCAGAATGCGGCCGCAGGGCCGCAAATATTGGCCGCAAGCGCCGTTTCTATGAATTGGTTAAAGATACAAAAAAAGTTAGAGAACAACATTTTCTTAGATTAAAAAAATAATAGGAGTCTATTCTGATCATTTTTTTGATATCTTGAACTTTTTTGAACTCGGCCCCAATTTACCGGTATTTTGTGGGGGACCCGCTTGGACTAACTTTTTTAGTATTCATCCTAGATGGGAGTTGTGACATATCAAATCCAATGATTTTAAGGTGCTGATTACGAATTTGATGTTAATTTTTAGATAAATGTTACCTTTAAGTCACCAGGGGCTTTTGGTCCCGTTTCCATTCCTAATATGATAAGGAAAGTCGTGTGATGTTTACACCAGATTTTTTCTACTCTCTAATACTATTTTTAAACTCTAATTTAGGTACAATATTTTTGATCGGTTAGACGACGGACTTGTAACTTGGTGGTTCAAGTCTCGGTTTTAGCGTTTATTTGGTAAAGCGAGTTTGAGAAGTCGTGATATCACGAAAGTGATTACCTAACACAAATATGATAATTATAAAAAAGTACAAGGTTTTTATTTTTTATTAGGTGCAAAATATGTACATATATTATGTATGTATTAGAAAGTAGATATGTACTACAAACCAATTATCCAAAAGTAATATCACTATTACTGGACAAAGTGGTTGTTTAGTTTTTGTATCCTTTAATAGCCACGTGGATTTCATGGTCAACGACAATTATTTTGCGTTCTACTTTCAACATTTCACATCAAGTATAGGTTCAAATAATGTACCTATAAGTTTTTTTTTAACGCGTAGGTACAACTATCGCCTAGTCCGTAGAGAGTTTCCACTCCCGCAGCATTTCCGTCAACACAAGTTTTCATAACATCTTCGCTCTCAGCTAGAGTTCAGTTGTTATGGATTGAACGCGCGGAGTGGAGTGCTTGTAAAAAAAACTATCTTCAAAACCAGCCGCACAGTTTCCAAGTAATTATTGCATTTTTTATTACTTTTATCACATGAATATCTTATCTATTATTTTTATTTTAATTTTTTTTAAATACCTCTCTTTCAATAATTTCTTTTACTTTTTAAAAATAGAACTAACTCTGCTTTCTCAGTGTTACCGGTACTTTTTTGCGTTTATGCGAAGAAATCTCTTCTTGATGTAGGTCAGGGGACGAATTTAACTCTTGTCTCAATAATATCTTTTTTGGTTTTTTGAAATTGAATGGACCCCCAAAAAATATAATATTGTATATATAAATGAAATTTATAAATTTTCATCACATTGTCCTTTGGTTTTAAGTTAACATCCCTCTAAGATGCAGCGAATGCTACTCAGTTTTCACCGAGTCAAACGTAGATGCGTTGAAAAATTCCACAATGTTTTTCTGCCAAAATTATTGATTTTCAGGCAACTCGAGTTGTTTCCGGCATGTACTGCACAAAGTGTCATTTTTTTGCATACATCACTTACAAATTCGATCGATTTTCTTCACGTGAATCGGCAGTTGGCAAATTATCAATAATAATTGCATAACCTACTCTATCTATTGCATAGTTACACACAGTAATCGGAACACTCAATTGCATAGTTTCGGTTAAAGCAATTGTATACACAAAACAAGGGTTGGGTGGAAGAGATTGCCACAGGCAATAAATCTACCCTTTAGGTAGGACATTAACTTCATTCTATTTTTTGTTCTTGTTTCTTTGCTCAATCTATTTATTTTTTCTTTCTAATTTCATTGTATTTTAGTGGTATTTTTGTCTTACCTAATAAAGCATACTATAATAATAATAACTAGGTTTTTAACTACTCATAGTCTAAGAAATGAAAACTGTCTATGAATTACGACTATTCTTCTACAAATCTAGAATTTAGATTAACTACTTTTAGGGCGAAATTAACAGACATTTTTGTAATTCCTCTGTGGCGCTAAGTCACGGATTGCATACTGTCTGAGATAGGTAAAACCGATGCTAAGCTGCAATGACATAATCCAATTGTCTGTTAATTTTTCCCTGAATTATCATTAAAAATGCAAGCAATGTAAATATGCTGCGCTCAACTTCGAATTAACAAATCATAAACACACAATTGCATTTTGAGATAGGTATATAAAACTACATAGTGTGTACAGGTACGAGCAGATAGTTATTTATTTGGCCTTATTAAAAAAAAAAAGGTTGAGGCGAGGGTTCGAACCTGGGTGATCACCCAAGTCCCATATTAACCTCACCCAGCCTGGGTGAGGCCGGAAATAACCAACATCACAAAGATTTAAACTTGAGTGGTCACCCACGCCTAGTCCTAACCTCAGTGGACGTTGGTTAATCTCAGCGATCTTACAGAAAGTAGTGTTCTTTAATTATCTTGAAAAAAATTTCACACTGTGACGGGTGTGTATGTGTAGGTGTAAAATATGTAGACTTAAAGTAAAATTATGTGGACAGTATATATTTTCTGTTTTTTTTTTTTTTTGCTGTACGTTTCTTAAACACCATCAGAGGTCATTGATGGTTATTTGTAGGTTTGAGACCCCTCATTCACTGGTATAAGTATAAGTAGTGCTTTATTTAGACTGTCAGCGCAAGACAGGTAGCCCCAATATGCCAACAGTGGTAAAGTGGCAATCCAAATTGGCCTCACCCAGTCCATGTTGGGCTGTTTGTTAAACATCCCCACGCAGACTGGGTTAGCAGCCCGTATCACAAGGGTTCAAACCAGTGTGATCACTCACAAAGTTCGAACCTCACTGGACGTAGCTTATCTTTAGTGATTTTTCGAAAACTGGTAAAAGTGAACGGTCCATGTGCCCTTGATGTTAGCTAGTTTTTGTTGTTTTGACAAGGAAGAATTCCTTGTCAATTTGTCGATAAAGAATAAAGTTTACATTGTTCTAATGAGACTGATTTTTTTCCAGCACAAGTGATAAAACCACATTTTGTAAGAACATATTTTTTTTAACAAGCATAGGTATATTATTAAAAAAATACACGGATTCATGTATGTTAATTATGCAATTTATTATTGCGATGAACAGGTTTCTACCTATTCTGGATAGTTCGGTTCGGGGTGACCAAGAGTTTAAAACTAAAATTCAAGTCCTGCCAGTCTGAAGGTCACGGGTTCAAAGTCTGGCACTACCTTGAACTTGCATTCATTACAAGTATCAATAAAAAATAGGTACTTCGTACTTTAGAAGATAACGATTTCTTGGGAAGTTGTTTTGAAGAAAAAAAATCAACAACAATAACACGCAGTAATAGGTGGGACCTGAGTACATTCTTGCATAATGAATACTTAGTGATATTAATTGCGATTTACTATCGATAGTTTGAGAAATGCGCAGTGTAGGTAATAACAATAAATTCTGTTTAGCAATAACACTCCTATTACCAAAGGAAGTAATAGATAAAATGCCTGAGGCAATATCTGGTACAAAACTGATTGTTCCACGAGTGATATTTCTCAGTTGTTAATTACCATTCGATATAGGTTGCTATCTAATAATAATGCCACGTTGAATATAACAGTACTCGTTTTTCACTGAAGTTAAGCAACGTCCAGTGAGGTTAGGACTTGAATGGATGACCATTCAAATTCGTTCCTTCGTTATGCTGGCTATTCCCGGCCCCAGTCCGAATGAGCGACATTAATTTGAGTAGCAGGTTTATAAGTTTCTATCGAATGGAGCGTAAAAACCCCGTCGTGATATGACCATGCAGTTGAAAGCGACGTTTTTTCTTCACTAATGTGGTGAAAAATGATATAAAAAGTTCTACGTCGTTTCGGGACCGCAACAAGTCATGTTGCGGTCAAGTGCTAAATCTAACCCAGTACATAGAAGATGGATACGAACGGAAAGAAATAACGGGCGTGGCATTTGTTGACCTGTCTGCGGCCTACGATACCGTAAATCACAAAAGGCTCTTCTCCAAAGTATACCAAGTTACCAAGGATCATAAGTTCCGGAAATTTGTGGAATGCATCATGCGCAACAGAATGTTCTATGTGACACTACAAGATAAAAACAGTAGATGGCGCATTCAAAAGAATGGGCTGGCCCAAGGGAGTGTGCTGGCTCCTCTCCTGTTCAATATATATACCAACGACCAGCCGGTACATGAAGAATGCAGGCATTTCATCTACGCGGATGACACAGCGATCGCTGCTCGAGGGCACTCCTTTGAAGAAGTAGAATGTAAAATCACTAGATCCCTCGACAAACTCACACCTTATTATGAAAAGAACCACCTCAAACCCAACCCAGCTAAAACAGAAGTCTGTGCTTTTCATCTCAAAAACAATGTGGCGAAACAAGAACTGAAAATCCTCTGGAAGGGACAACAACTAAGCCACAATCTTACTCCCAAGTACCTGGGTGTCACCCTAGATAGATCCCTCACCTACAAGCCTCACTGCATTGGAACAAAACAGAAAGTTAGCGCCCGCAACAATATCCTGCGGAAGATAACAAGCACATCCTGGGGAGCAAAACCACATGTGCTACGAACCTCAGCACTCGCTCTTAGTATTTCAGCTGCGGAATACGCCGCCCCTGTGTGGAGAAATTCCAGCCACGCCAAACTAGTGGACCACGCAGTAAACGAAGCCGCAAGAATCGTGACAGGATGTCTCAAACCAACCCCAGTTCACAAGCTGTACCCTCTTGCGGGCATTGCACCACCTCAGGTACGACGTAGAGTTGCTGCTGAAATCGAGAGAAGAAAGAAAGATCAAGACAACAGGCACCCCATGTTTGGTCAAAATATCGTACCTACAAGACTCAAATCAAGAAAGAGTTTCCTTCAAACCACCGAACCCATAAACAGCAGCAGCGAAGCTCGGAAAATGGAACTCTGGAGGAATTTTTCATCAGAACCACTGATTGATCCAAAGGAAGAACCCCCACCTGGCTTTAACCAACCCTACACCACTTGGAAATCCCTGAACCGGTTAAGAACAGGAGTATCTAGATGCAAGTACAACCTAAGGAAATGGGGATACTCAGACAACGCTGAATGTGAATGTGGAGAAGTACAGACTCACGACCACCTTCTGATTTGTAACCAGCTCGACCATTCATGCAACCATAATGACCTGATGGAAGCAAACGAGAAAGCAATTCACGTGGCCAATCACTGGAGATTCAAAATCTAACAAGTTGGTGACAAGCGGACACGGAAAGTAAGTAAGTAAGCCTGAAATAAACCATTACCTTCCTTGTTCACTCGTCTCCTAGTTCTCCTTCTCTCTCTATCCTCCCTACTTCCCCATCCTTCTATCTTCTAATAATTCCTCTCTACCAATTCTATCTGCTAATCCTATCCCCTTCCTCAATGAAAAGTCACGCCATCATGCATGATGCTACCCTAGAATTTTTCTCAACACGCCATAGGATCTATCAACACGCAAAAAAAAGCGGAAATAAATGAACCTATTGTAAACAAGGTACTTTTGCGAACCAAAAAGTCAACATCTCTTGCTTTTTTTGGTTTATTATTTGTAGGTTTGAGACCAATAGCAGGTAAAATGTGCAACATTTTTTTTCCTTTTCTTCTTCTTCTTCTTCTTAAAGTTTTTACATTCCCTCTTCAATTTGAACCAAGTAACAATGTTTTTTTTTTTCTTCATTTAAGTAATAAAATATCACGTGATGCTCTCACCAGTAATTTTTAATGAGACTCATTGCAAAAGTTCTATCAGGATGTGACAAGTGGCCTTGCCAGAGCATGTGTAGCTCGAATAATTCAAGTTTCTTGTCATAAAAAAAAGGACTTGAACGCCATCTTCGAGGGCGCGTTGAATGCACCGGTTCTCGTAGGATCACCGAAGTTAAGCATCGTCCAGCGAGGTGAAGACTTCATGATGTTGGCATTCTGGCCCGACTAAGGCTGGGTGAAGATATTGTGGGTAGCAGATTTGTCAGTTCCCTGCGAATGGAGGGTAACACTCCCGTCGTGATATGAACATGCAGTTGAAAGCGACGTTAAACCTAACTTGAAGAAAAATGACTTGAACAGAAAACCTCTGTTCCTACCTCAGCAATAACGTAAAAGACGCAAAAATCAATGACAGTAATTTGCAAGTAAAAGAAACCCTACCCTAGTTGACGGATTGTATAGAAAGAATTAGGTAGGTACGCAGAAAAAACGTGAACATTTTCAGTGTGACGGAAAAGCATTTCTAGGAAACAGGAGAGAGAAAAGTTCAGGTGGCACTTGACCTTAGCTTGCAAATTTCTAGGAATTCAACCCTTATATTATCGAACACCTTAGCCGATGTGTAAAGAACGCCCATACAAAGAAAGAGACATTAATTATTAAAGCTCTGTTTTCTAAACCCCCCTCAGATTATTATTTTAAAGTAAAACCGATTTCCAGGATTTGTAAAATCGATCTTTTGCGAAACACGTATATTGGAAGAGAATTCCGAATAATTCAAGTTTCTTGATCAAGTTTTCTTATATAATTGTAAATCTTCCTTGTACGTATATTTGTATAATATTCTTAATGTAAATAAAACTTGATCGAATTTGAATAGGTAATAATTAAATTCCCTGTATTTCCACTCATTTCCTTGACATCATTTCCTAAGACAGTCCAAAATCCAACCTCTTTCTTCCCAGTACCTGTGTCCCGGTAGCTCAGTGGCCAGAGCTCGCGGGTTCGAAACCCAGCCGGGACATGACAAGTTTTCGTCCCATTTGGGATTTTTACCATATTACGAGTATAATACGTCTTGGGATGCTTATAATACATAATATATTAATTACTGTTGCAATAATGGGACTTAATAATTATGTATTGGGCAGTATAATTAAGGCGATATTATTATTATTATTTCTTATTTATTGAAAAAGACAACCTCTGTGATTTTTTTTAGAAGCATTAATATTATTAACGTAAGGAATCCTTTGTAAATTCTGATAAATATTAATAGGTACATATTATTTTATAATATTTATCATATTAAAAATATATAAAAAAAAATCCTCTTCAACTTTCACCACCATGAAGTAAGTTATTTGTCTAGCGTACATATATTTCTCTCATTACTTACTTCCGTGGCCCCTGCACCATTAAATTTCACACCTCCCCCCTCCCGTCCAGGGCAGTTCCACCCATTTGTCTCTCCCCCAAGGTTTCCCACCCATTCCCCCTCCCCACCAGGGCTTCCCACCCCACTCTGTAAAGCTCTCCTGGAAATCGATAGGGACTATAGGGAGTCTGGGGGCTATTGCGATGTTACCTCCTTCTCTTTCCTCTTCCCTCTATTATCTTTCTAATGAATAAATAGGTAATAATGTGTACACAGTTTCCTCCGTGGCGTAACGGTTGTGACTACTGCCCGTAGTCCAGAGATCCTGAGTTCGATTCCCGGTCGGAGCAGACTTTTCACACAGAATTTGGGCATTTCCGGCCCTACCCAGGCTGAGTGAGGTTAATGTGGGTAGCTGGTACGATTCCCGGCGAATGAAGTTTAATTTTTTTTTCATATTTCTGGACGTTTCATAACCTTCTGTTTTTAATGGATTAAGCTATTTAGACTTAGGTATGTAGGAAAGTTAATTATATTCCGAGTTTCCTAATTATTTATTTAGTAGTATAACTGACAATTAATGACAGTAAAAATAAACGATTAATCATTTTTTTAATATTCTAACTTAGGTTGAGCCTATACTGTTATGCTTCATGTTTTATAAGTTATCATATTTGCGATCACAATTACTTAAACTCACCCTATTGAATTTTTGTCATACTGGGGACTCGAACCATTGACCTCTAGATTACGAGACCAGCGCCTTATCAATTGAGCTACTGCTTGGTGTGATGCTTGATATAATAATATCTCAGCATAACCTCATGGTAACATTATTTGCTGCTAAAACTCATTGATAAAGGTACCTTATATTTCAGTAACACGATGTAGGTTTGAAGGAGTTTCAGTAAAGTTATGTGTTTAATTTGAAGGAGGCCTTTGTTCAACGTTCATAATTCATAGCTACTAATAAGTAAGCTTGTTAGGAGATATTATGAAAATAATGCTTTTAAGTCAAAAGAACTTTTTTAGGTCAAAGTTGTATAATCCATGATGCACAAATCCTGGCACGCAAATTATTACATGATAAAAAATATATTATTGCATGTCCTCAAACGTGACAATGTTAACTAGTACACTCACATAATAGTGCCCCTCTCTCAGAACCTCGGCTAGGTTGAGGGTTTGATTCCCTCTTAGGTTATTTTTTTTATTTAACAGCATAATATTATGCGCTACCCACTAAATTTGTGATATAATAACACAAAGAAATACATCTTGATGTATTAATTGAAAGTCAACTTTAAATAAATATTTTTTTTTAGAGATGAGTATTTCACAGCCTTTTTTATTTCGTAGCCATGAAACAGGAGCTACTGTAGACGCTTGTGGTCTGTCTTGTAGCCTGCCCATCCCGTAGTATGCCCCTCCTCTGATGGGCGAGAAGTGACACAATAATTCCCATTTAGGTGCAGGCCTGCAGGGTCCACACGAGTGCACCGTAAGGCATCCCTTACAAACAACTGTAACCAAATTTTGAATACAACTTTTTGTTGGCGCGGGGGTTTGAACCCAGGACCTTCCGCATGGCAAGCGAGTGCTTAACCACTCACTTGCCTTTTGTATTGAGTATTTAGCTCGATGGATTTTTACGTGTGTCTTCACTTTAGTGCCTAGGCCTGGTAAATATGCATTTGCTGATCTAGTTATTTACTGTACCTAAATAATACTTGTACATACAACGCGTTACTTATACATATACTCTATGAATGTTATTAACTCCCAAGGGTCCCTCCCTATATTATTATTAAAACTTTATTAGTTGAACATACAACACAGATAATTACAAATTATTATACAATATAAGAGAAGTAATAAGAAAAAAAATTGAAAATTGAGAACAAATATATTAATAAATATGTACAATTGTAGGTACAATGTACATAATATATTTCCTAACTAAAAGGCGGGGTCATTGCCTTTGGCGATCTCTTCCACCCAACCCTTCTTCATATTATTCCACATGATGAACGAAAATTCTATTCTGTTCTCAAACGCAACAATAGGTCATGTATTAAAAAGCTATTTTCATAAAGTTTTAGAATATCACCTATTTCTTATTTTCACTCGTGGGTGGTTAATTACAATCAATTAACAACGTGCGACATGCTAGAGTTCGAATAGAAATTTTCATACCTTGTAATTAGTTCTCATCACGTCTGAGTAATATAAGTCCACATGTAATATATTTTTTATTCGATTATTTTGAAGAAAAAAAAAACAATAAATTATTATCATAACTCTTTCTATGTACCTCTACCTACCTAGTGCTAGAATAAAATACTCTGTTTGTCCTGCCAACAATGAGATTAAAGAGTTCTTTTACTGTCTTATATCAGGCCACTCTGTGAATCCAGAGATTCCAGTCGCGAGTTTGAAACCCAACCAGGATATGACAAGTTATCCTCCCATTTGGATTTTTACCACATATAATCGTCTTGGGCTTACTGCTTGAATAATGGGACTCATTAGTCCTAGTCGGGCAGTATAAATAAGGCGATATTATTATTATTTACTCTTACAGTCTAGTGGGTTTTATGATTAAATAAAGAAGAAGAATCAAAATTCAAAAAAAACGCAAGCAATAAAAATTGCAAACAATAGTAGTTAAGCAGGTTTGAATTGTTTTACCAACTATGGTTTTAGTAAACAAAGACAAGGTAGACTGATAAGTTCGAGCGATCGCCAGGTAAACATCGCCAGTGTTTAGAGAACTGATTTTTAAATCACATAAAATATCTCTCATGTTTGATAAAACAGAAACAAAGAAACTTGCTGTTCAAACATAAACAATATAATATTGAGTTTGAGTACTTATTTTACTTGTCAATATATGTAGGTACTTATACAAGTGCCAAAATTTTGAGGTCTTTCGCCTATTTTTCAATTTTCTGGGCTTTTCTCCATAATATATATATTGTATATGGGGATATAGTAGATGCCAAGGGCCCAGCGCTTTTGAGGGTACTCGTGTTTTGAGCAGCTTACACTAACTACGAGTATTATCAGTTTTTTCTAGTTTCCAATACTAAATAAAATCGCAGCAAAATTGGTACTGAGCCAAAAGCATGGGGCCCTCCTTAAAAATGACCCAATACATTAATTAATGTTTTGGATTGTTTTCAAACGTGCTCTTCTTGGACCTTTTTTTTGACAAAGTCCTAATCTTGCTGGACGTTGCTTTTATATCAGTGACAGAACGACATGTGGTGTATTCAAAGTGCCATTGACGTTAGTCATTTTTTAATTTCCATTTTATTAATAAGTTTTTAAATGAAAAAAAAAAAAAAAATCGAGTTGATCCCAAAGTTGGTTGTCTTCTACCACTACAATCCCACATCCTAGATATCTGGACTTGCCTCTCAGGTCCTAGGATATCAGGACTTGAGGTAACCTAGGTCAGAACTGACTTAACTGACCCCAGGACCACTAGGTCATAGGTTCATGACAAGGCTGTTATGGTGTCTCTTTATTGGTGCAGAATGCGAAATAGTTAGATCTAATGTATTTTTCTGTAGATTCTAAGAGATCTTTAGATTAATATCATAGCGTGCCTCTGTTAATACTTTAATGATACAATATAATAAATTATAATATAGCCAGCCTCCGTGCCGTAACGGTTGTCACTACTGCCCGTAGTCCAGAGATCTCGAGTTCGTTCTCCGGTTGGAGCAGACTTTCAAAGAAAATTCTGTTTCCTCTAAACACGTGAGGCTGGCATTTCCGGCCGTACCCAGGCTGGGTAAGGTTAATGTAGGAAGCTGGTACGATTCCTAGCAAATGGAGTGTAACACCCCCGTCCTGACAGACCGTTCGAAAACAAATAGACTCGTTGGCGTTAGGAAGGGCATCCAGCCATTAAAAACGTGCTCCACCTACCAACCTCAACCATGAGTTTGAACATGCCGACCGTAAAAGCAACATAGCTTATATGGGATACGACAAGAGAGAATAATAATCTATATTATATTTGATATAACTTGATGGGTACCATTTTTGATTATGTTAATATGCACTTTAAACCCATAACCCATCTTGAATTAGAAAATTGATTGCTAATTTTTTGTCACATTATAATATACCTGTCTAATATATGTATCTATTAAAGACAGCCTTTGATAATTTCTTCTCAATTTCAGACCTACTCTTATTTAAAGTGTTTCAATAATAAATTCATATTAGGATGTCAAATATAAACACCAATTTCAACAACAACAAAAAACTATTCTTTGATGTAAGTTTTTGTCTCATTTCGATGTTTCCGCTTCTGTGTTTGCAGACCTCATACGAAATGGTTCCTGAAGAGCTTCCCTTGTCGTTGAAAGTAGCCGCAGCTGGTTCTGCCGCTTGCTTTGCTGACTTCATCACCTTCCCCCTGGACACCGCCAAAGTCAGACTTCAGGTAACCAGAAGCCCATTCCCGAAACACTCTCCACTCTCATAATCTCCAAATCTCCTTTTCAACTGTCTCCCAACGCACTCTGATTGGTTAATTTGAATGCAATAACCAATCAGAGTGCGTTGTGTGACGGTTGAAGATTCGGGGATTTGGAGAGTGGACAGTGTTTCTGGAATGGATTACAGTTGTGCTGTCCAAACCTATCTCAGTACTCCGGCGATACTAATGTTCTTCATCATTTCTTGTAAGTAGTCACCATGGTCATTATGTTCAAGTATGTAGCGCACTAGTCTTGCAAGCATGGTGACCTGGGTTCGATCTGCTGCGGGGTGGAATTTTTTCTGCTCAGTACTTGGATGTCCAGTGTCCACTCATAACCTTGTGAGGAAAAATGTGTAGTTACTTGTATGAGTAGCGACCAGTGGCGGCCTTACCAGAGCATAAGTAAATTTGGGAAAGTGAAGGAGTCTCTTAGTAATGCTGCGCTACCCACAAAAAATGTGAAGAGGTTTTGTGCTTCACCACAAAGAAATTACAAACTTTAACTTAAGTACTTACCTACACATTGGTCCTCAATGAATTAAACTTTTCTTGAAAAAAATATTACCTATACCTATAATATTAATGATCAGGTAAGTCTTGGTAATAGTCGGGCCCTTGACGTTATCCCAAGGTGAGCCCAAGAGTCTGTGTATCTGAAGTAATGTTCAAGTAAGGGTTCCGGATGCACTGTCTTTAAATGAGAGAGATAGGTTTTTTAGTGGGTGGAAATCCCACTCCCCATATTTTCCGGGTGTCTTTTACAGATTTTTCCCCTATCTCTTTCTCAAAAAAAAAAAAAAGTTTTGGTAATAGTAATCCTAGATCCATCGTTTGGATCCAATATGATCGACTTATTCGGAGTTGGTTTATTATAATAAGAAAATACCTTACTCTTGCCTTATCTGCCAGCATTATAATAATAATAATGTCCCTGCCTTTCTCTACTAACAGTTACAAGGAGAAACCAGTCAGACAGTGAACGCATTGAAAAGGACCGTCATTTCTCAGTCACCCAACCTGACAGCTAGTGCCAAGAAGGCGGCGAAACAGGTCGAATACAAAGGTCTCTTTGGAACACTCATCACGATAGCCAAGAAAGAAGGACCCAAAAGTCTCTTCAATGGATTGTCGGCGGGACTCCAGAGGCAGCTGTGTTTCGCCTCCGTGCGGCTTGGCATGTACGACACGGTGAAATGTCTCTACCATCAGCTGTTCGACGGTGAGTCTCGGAATTTCAGTGTGCTACTTTTGGTTTTCTTCTCAAAGTTTCAGCACATTGGGTTTACTTTACTTTATTGTGACGACGGCCTTAACGACCATATGTCTGCTCTATAGCAGCCCTCCAACGAATTCTATCTTGTGCTGCAATCTTCCATTCACTAGGTAAAACTCCCATCTCTTCACTGATATTGTCCTCCCAACGCATTCTTGGTCTGCCTCTTGTTCTTAATCCACCAGGATTGTGCAGCAGTACTAAATAGGGTATTCTAGAGTCATCCATTCTTGCCAGATGACCTGCCCATTGAAGTTTTCTCACATTGGGTTTAGGAAAAGTCTAATACTTTTCTAGGGCGAAATTATTAGTCATCATCGATCGCCAGCCTCCATGGCGTAACGGTTGTGACTACTGCCCGTAGTCCAGAGTCCTAAGTTCCATCCTCGGTGGGAGCAGATTTTTCTCACAGAAAATTCTGTTTCCTTCGTACATGTGAGCATTTCCGGCCTACCCACGCTGGGTGAGGTTAATGTGGGTAGCTGGTACGATTCTCAGCGAATGGAGCGTAAAACCTCCGTCCCAATCTATTACTTTAAATCAGATAGAATCGTTGGCGTTACGAAGGGCATTCAGCCGTAAAAAATGTGCCAAAACCAATCAACCTCAACAACGAGTTGTATAACGTCGACCCTGCTCAAGGGGAATAAAATAGAGTAAAAAAAAGAAGAAGATCGATAGCTATGTCAATATGAAATAAGGCGAAATTGAGTAGTTACTTTAGATATACATCACTGGTATAATATCACCATTGTGATTAACGTAAACATGAAATGATAATTAACACTTGTTCAAGCTACCAAATCAAAAATTAATAATCGGTGCCCGCCTCTCAAAAAGTACTCTAAAAAAATACTTTCATTCTGAAACTTGTCGATATAAAGAGGTTTGTCAAATGTGTTTACAGAGCCTAATTACCTTATTAAATTTTACAAGCTATCATTTGTAAAAATATGTCGTACTGATAACAAAAATTTCGCGAAAATTCAAATCGATAACTGAAAATTCTACGCAATTCGTATTCACGATATGATTCCAATTTATTATTTATCTTTACAATTATATTTCTCATTGCAATAAAATTAATTGTCCTGGCTCTTTGCTGTGGCTAATTGAAGGCTTTTATGATTTTTTAACAAAATTCTTATCGCGAATAATTCAATGTTTTAATTATTTTCGATTTACTCAATACAACATTGGACACCGTTTTAAACTCTTAAAATAATAATAATAATAATACTCTTTAGTGGAAGGTAACCACCAGGAGAGGTTAATGCTCAAAGCATTTTCTACCACCTAAGGAAAATAATGAGACATAAGGAAAATAATGAGGAATTAATACGAGAAAACTCTTGTTTTAGGATTATGGTATTTAGAGTGATGTGTCCATCAGTTGATAAACATTAGCAGAAAAGAAAAAAAACCTCTCATGTTTTTAAGATATACAAATGATGTGTTTGCAATTACTTCACAATGCAATTATGTGTGTTGGTAGTCGAGTGGTTAACGAGCTAGTCTGGTAATCCAGGTAGCGTAGGGATCCTTGGTTCGAATCTCATCCAGAGCATGAATTTTTTCTCATTTATTTGAGAATATGACCACATAATAATACGACTCCGAGGGTTAGGTGGTAGAAAATGTTCAAGCATTAACATCGCCTGTTAGTTGCCTTCCACTAAAGAGTATTATTATTGAACTGTAAATAATTATTGACATTTAAACACTTTCCATCAACTCAATCTTCACTCTCACAGTTCGTGCTTCTCAATCACTAAATGACTAGACACAAGTTTAATGAAGATTGAGTACTTCACATCCTGATCACATGCTATTTCTAAAATTAAACTAAATATATTGAGAACTGCATGAAAGTAATTCAACTAGCTTCCTCAATAAGTTTTACTTGATGGAAATCAAGTGATATGACCATGCAGTTGAAAGTGACGTTAAACCAAAAAAAGAAAATCAAGCCATTGATAGTGATTTAATAATGTTTTATTTTTTTTTTTTAAGTGGGGTTTAACGTCGCTTTCAACTGCCATGGTCATATCACGACGGGGGTTTTACCCTCTATTCGCAGGAAACTCACAAACCTGCTACTCACATTGACCTCACCCAGCCTGAGTGGGGCCGGGAAAAGCCAGCGTCACGAGAATTAGAATTTGAATGGTCACCCATCCAAGTCTTAACCTCGCTGAATGTCGCTTAACTTCGGTGTTCTGAAGGGAACTTTACTTAACTTCGGTGTTCTTTCCTTAGAAGCCCACATTTTTTGTATTAGCTTAGGGAAAGTGTTTGCTTTGTAAACTATATGTATATTATTCTAAATAAAACAATATATCTTATCTTATCTTATCTAACCGGTGTATTCAACATGCCATCGACGCTGGCTAATAATATATGTTCTAATAAGGATTTAATAAGGTGAAGGCAGCACTCGCACTCTGTGAATCCAGAGATTCCATCGGTCGTGCGTTCGGTAATGGAGTGATAGATATAAATAAGGTCCTATTTACGTATGTATATACATCCAAAAAAGTCACTTTTGTACATACATAACATAAAATTTGTTCCTAACGAATACTTGGTCATTTTTGTACATACACATCTAGGGCCTTATTAAAGGGACTGGTCGAGTCATATACTATCGAGTCAAACCGTATAAGTACTAAATTTATAGGCCTATCTATATGTATATACCACTTCAACGTGTTAGCTAAATATAAAGTGGTTCGTTTTACTCCACAACGTGATTGTCAAGATCAAAACAATTTATTATAAGATCATATCGATCACGAGTTGTACATTGTGCGAAAGCCTGAGTAGGGATTGCGTCAGCCGCCTCATTGAATGATGGGGTACACTAGCAAGACATTGCTTTTGAATAATGGGATATTTTACCGAGAAAAAATATCGTCGAGAAAATAATTAAGTAAAACCAATAATGACAATACGAGTCCTCGCCTTCACACTCACCGGCAGGATTAACCGCCCATGTAGGTCCGTACGGATTAACCGCCTATGTAGGTCCGTACGGTCTAAATTTGAAGTAATTTTTTTTTTGTAAATAAATTCTTCAAGGAATTTTTCTCTTGATCAAGCGAAATGGTCGTTTCGCGGAGAACGCCTCCGAGAAACT
The DNA here is from genome assembly GCA_024516035.1 of Bactericera cockerelli. NCBI lineage: Eukaryota > Metazoa > Arthropoda > Insecta > Hemiptera > Triozidae > Bactericera > Bactericera cockerelli. The sequence goes on along the minus strand of CM044955.1, from coordinate 27,534,824 downwards.
ACAGTGCTTATAGAACGGTAAACATAGTTTATTATGTATTTTGTTTTATCGAAAAGCTAATGTCCAAGCCCGGGACCTACTCCGGCGCCGCCAACTGTGCGGTCCAGATGTTCGCCAAAGAGGGCTTCAGCGCCTTCTACAAAGGGTAGGTTGGCAGGGGGACGTGAAACAGTGAAATGTCTCGCTAGAGGACTGTAAATAGAGAGTGTGTTCAAGTGTTCATAGAAGGTAGATCTCCACATAGAATATTATAATTATCCAATCTCGTTCATCAACCACACACGCAAAACTGGCAAAACGTTAGCGCTGACGGTCAGAGAGTACCATACATACACACAGTAGTCACCTAACCCAATCCAGTACATCTTTCTTTATGTAGCACCCAACTACCTACTCATTTGAATGAAAATAGAGTCATCTACGCAGCGATTACCCGATTACCATGTTCACCTAATTGGTCTCAGTTTAAACGTGGCAAAGTCACGTGTAGAAATGTACAATTGATTGTAATTATTAGGTATCTCGTACATAAATATTTGTGGTTAATAGGTATTTCATAGTACCTGCATAAACTGATAAACTAATGAGCAACAAGTAATGTTGGCTATGACGTTATGTATCTCTGGTAGTCAAGTGGTTAACGCGCTAGTCTGGTAATCCAGGTAGCGTAGGGATCCGTTGCTTCAAATTCCACCCAGTGCATAAATTTTTCCTCATTCATTTGAGTTTTTGACCACATTATAATAAGACTCTGAGGGTTAGGTGGTAGAAAATGCTTTGAGTATCAACCTCGTCTGGTGGTTACCTTCCACTAAAGAGTATTATTATTATTATCTCTCAGTCTGAACCTTTTGGCTTACCGTATGAGGGGTGTACAACTGTACATTATTTTGTAAGTGTACATACTCACTTACTTACTTTCCGTGTCCATGGAGGTTTAGCATGGTGATGGACGGATTGATGCGGGACGTCATGGTCACGTCGGAATATTAACCCCTATGGACGCCCAGAAGTAATTTTACGGGCTCCTCCCGTGTCCTGGGTGTTGTGTATTGTGCAGTGTTGTTTATGTGTACATATTTATTAATTTTATTTATTTTTTATTTATTTATTTAATACATGACAAGTAAATGGTTCAAATATATATATATAACAATGACAGTTTACATAATTCATAATATTTTTAATTGAACTTATGCTAGTTTCTTTTGGCTGTCGTCATCTCACACTAAGGGCCACACCTATGAAGTATGGTCCTTGTGTCGTGGGATGCAGCCTTGTTCTAGTTTTTGTGTTAATTATAATTACTATCCTTTACATTTCTATTTCTTTTTGTATAAACTAATTTCTTTTTGTATAAAATATTTCCATTAACATCAACATCATCGCCTATGGTGATTGTTATCATTATCTCCACCATTAAAATTTTACTATTATTATTATTTATTTAACCATCACAATTACTTTTATTATTTTCGCTTTCTAGCTAGGTAATATTTCAATCACACACCACTGTCTAAATCATTTAACTTGAGCCAGTCTCTTAGTTTTAGTTTGAATATTTTCTCGTTTTCCTCATTTTTGAGGTACTCTGGTATTCCATCGTAAAGTTTGACCCCTATATATTGAACAGCTTTTTGACCTTTCTTGGTTTTAAATGTTTTAATACTGATGTTCTTTTTACGTAATTGGTGCGGGTGGTCAGTTTCTTGAATATATTTTTCTTTATGCTTGTGGATAGTTGCACAGATATTTTTGTGAAATATTTTTTTAACTGGTAATATATTTAATTCTTGATACAATTTTTTGGATGGATACATATTGTCTTTTTTGTACATTATTTTGAGGATCATGTTCTGTGCAATTTTGAGCTGTTCTAATATAGTGGGGTCTGCTCTACCATATCCACATATGCCGTACTCTATGACGGATTGAACTAGAGCAAAGTAAAACTCTTTTAATAATTGAAGATTTAATATTGTTCTTAAGGTTCTGAAAACATGACTATAACTACGTAACCTTTTCACCATACCTACAATATGGTCATCCCATCTGAGGTTAGCGTCTATCTCAACCCCCAGGTATCTACATGTTCTAGTGATCTCTAACAGTGCACAGGCACATTGCTCGTCCCCTTGACTGCATTCGTGTTCATGGACCTGTACGTGTCTCTCTGTTGGATAATTTCGAATGTTCATACAGAACGGAACTATTTTAGTTTTATCCATGTTAAGGAAAAGGTTGTGAAAGGCAAACCAGTATTTTATTTTGCTCATATCTTGCTTTATTTTGTGGTATACTTCATCCCATGTTTTACCTTTTACTCTGAGGGCGGTGTCGTCAGCAAATGATATTAGTTGTCCGTGTAAAGGTAATTTGCTGAGTCCGCTAACGTAAACGTTATAGAGTATAGGTGATAAGACCGTACCCTGGGGTACTGAGTAAGGTTGGCACAGGATGACGTCGCTTAAGATTTCTGAGCTACTGACACATTTACCTCTTATGTTTTTATTAGGTAGTCGTAGTTTAGTTTGTTGGGTACGGTTTTGTAGGTAGCTTTCAAGTAGTTTTAATGGTTTGCCTTTTACTCCTATTTGTTTGAGAATCTCCAACAGACGACCGTGACTCACGGTGTCAAAACTTTTGCTCAGGTCCATGAACACGACTGCTGTTTTTTCACCCGAGTCCAGGGCCGGATAGATGCCTTCCAGCAACTCAACCACGGCGTCGCTGGTGGACATTTTTTGTCTGAACCCGTATTGTGTAGGACTTAAGATATTGTGCTCATCTAAGAAAAGTGTGATTCGCTTTTTTAGGCATCGTTCAAAAATCTTAGAGATACAAGACAAGAGTGATATGGGACGGTAATTTATCATTTGGTTTTTTGTTCCTTTTTTATAAATGGGAGTGATAATTGTTTTTTTGAAGGCTGATGGAAAAATTCCTTCCTTAATTGAGGAATTAAAAATGAATGCAAGGGGTTTAGTGATATATGTCTTTGTATCTTTAAGAGTTTTTGTAGTGATGCCATCGTAACCGGGGGCTGAGTTTCCTTTCATTTTCATTATGATTTTTTCTATTTCTTCACTTGTGATTTTTTTTAGATACATACTAGCGGTGGCTTCTGGCGTGTTAAGGATGACAGAATTAAGTTCCTGATTTGGCGGTGTGGTATTTCCATGTTAGAAGCATTAACTCCCACCAGGGAGAAGTAGGAGTTGAATGCGTTCGCGACCTCTGATGCATGCGTATCAACCCGTAGTTCCCTATCTTCTACTAAGATCCTGCTCGGACCGTGAGATCGCGGGCCTTTGTAACAAGTTATGTCATTAGCAATGGACCAGATTTTTTTTTTATTGTTGCCAGCATTTGAAATTTCGTTTTTCAGGTACTCGAATTTTTGTTTGTGTATTAAAGTGTTCAGTTTGTTTCTGTATTTTTTGTGAAATTCTTGTAATCTCTTATTCATAGGTTCTTTTTTACATTGCATATGGATTTTATCTCTCTTTTTTATGGACGTAATTTATCCCGGAGTTATCCATGGTGTTCTTTTCTTTTCTATTTTTTTAATTTTTTTATCTGTATGTTTTTCTATTAGTTTACGAAATTTATTTACAAAAAGTGTTGTTGAAACCTCGGGGTTGTCTTCTTTGTAAATTTCTTCCCAATTTTCAGTTTTTAGGTCCTGTAAAAGTTTTTCTGTATTTAGCGTGTGGATTTTAGAGTATGTTGGGCATATAGACTGCAGATGTTGCGGTTTTTCAATTTTTAATACGGTTGTATAGTGGTCTGAGACAGATGTGTGAATAATAAATGTTTTATAGTGGTCACTAGGGCGAGGACCAGCAAAGACGTGATCCAGGCAAGTTTTCGAGTTACCTACCTCACGAGTGGGTTTATTTAGTAGAGATATGAATCCGAATTCTGTCAAAAGGTTAATGTACCTATTCAGTGACTTTTTTACATTTAATTTCGAGTATATTGATATTTATATCACCTAAAAGTATTTTGATGCTATTTTTATTCTGGAGTTTGCAAGATGGCGCCGAGGCAATAACTACGTGAAAGTGTGCTCTCCAAATTTCGAAACTTAATTTAAATTTTTATAAGTGAACAAACCGGTAATTAATACATTTAAACGAACCAAAAGAGGCGCAAAGTTTACTAAATAGTATGTACCGTGGCAAATTTAGTGTTAAAATTAGAATTCTGACTGAAAACTTATTTTTTACAAAGCTAAATTAATTAATAATAAAATTGAAACTTTATGAAGCTATCGTCCATTCTCTTTTCTCCGGTCCGTTAAAATTTCAAGTTGGGTTAGTAATGACCAATCTGAGTCTGTGCGCATGCTGTCAATATTACGTTCGGTTCTCGGATTCTAAATAAATATCCCAACCCGTAACATAAACAAAAATCAGATTACTGATAAAGCTTACTGATAACGATCTACGGGTACCTACTAAGGCTACTAGGTTATCAGTGCATAAACCAAACTAATTGTTACAATAAAACCGAAAGTGAAGGTAGTGCAGAGAAAAGTCAAGTTAAGTTGCTGCTAGACCAAAATAACATCAATATGACAACTCCGCTTAGCACTTCCGGAGAGATGGCGATCATGGAGAAGCTCAACGAGATACAAGCATCCAATCACAAAGAATCTCAAGAAATAAAACAAGAATTGGCTAAACTGAGCATCACTAACAAAGCAATTGAGAAGAAGATGGATCAACTCAAGATTGCAAATGCAGTAACACGAGGAAAAGTTTTAGCTTTGGAGAAGAGAGTGGATCCTCTAGATAAAGAAAGGAGACAGAGAAACATTCTCATCTTTGGACTCAACGAGAGAAAAGAAGAAACATGGCAAGAGTTGGAGGACTCAATTCTTCATCTGTTCCAGAACCAGATGAAGATACGAATTCAAATACAAGAAATAGATAAAATAAGAAGAGTAGGAACTTCAAAAAATGGTAAAAGTAGACTAGTTATAGTATCATTAACAACAATTAGAAGGAAAATAGAAATAATAAAAAACAGAAAAGAACTCAAAGGCACAACCTTGAGAATTCAAGAAGATTTCCCAAAAGAGGTTACTGATAAAAGAAAAAAATTATACCCAATTATGAAAAGATTTCAAGATCAACATAAAGTGGCCTTTATGAAGTATGATAAGTTGTGGGTTGACGGTGAGGAGTGGAATGGTGATGATACAGAGATTGAAGATGTGGGTGAAGGGACAAGTGCTGAAAGTGAAGCGAGAGAAACTCAGAGTAGAGAAGAATTGAGACAAAAACGAAAACCGTCTGAGTCCCCACAGGTAAGAGAAGATGGAGATGACAGAGGAAAAGGGAAGGGAATGAAAAAGGTCAAAGAAAATAAAGAGGGAAATGAAGATGGAAAAATAATAAATTTCTCAACAGACTCAGAAGAATTTCAATCAGAAGAGGAGAGGGAAAAGATGGACCTTGATGATCCTGATCCGGGAGCTCGGGCACAGGTGACTGGAAATGAAGATATAGCACCGGTGAGTTACAGCTCAGCATAGCAATCACCGAAACCCCGCATACAATACAAGGAACAAGAGGTTAGTATCATTTCATGGAACTGTCAAGGTATAAAAAACTGGAATGATTTGGAAAATTTTGAACAGGCTAACATATTATGTTTGGTGGAGACTTGGCTTGTTAATACCCAAAGTTACACAATTGGTTTTTATGGAAACAGATATAATAAATTCTTTCATAATGCAATACGAGAAAAATCAAGGGGACATGCTAGCGGGGGCCTAATGCTTCTAATAGATAAAACCTTTCAAGTAGAAATGATTGAGTCATGCCATATGTGGATTTTCCTGAAAATTAAAAATATTGCACCAGAAATAATTCTATGTCTCATTTATTTTAACCCATCTTATAATGCTAAGACTTGGTTCGAGCTTTTTGAGGAGTCACTCGATAAAGTAGAAAATTCCCATACCGGGTGTAACATTATAATTTGTGGAGACTTAAATTGCCGCACAGGGGAGCTACAGAATGAAGAAGAACTCATTTTTGAAAACACTAACTTAGAAGCAGAAAGAAATTCGTTAGACAAAACTGTTAACACTAGAGGTAGACTTCTTTTGGACTTACTTGAAAAGCATGGACTTTACATTACAAATGGTAGAACACCGGGTGATACACCCGGTAACTACACATTCATAGGAAGTCAAGGTAAGAGTGTTATAGATTACTTTGTCACCAACATGATAAATCTCTCAAATATCCAGGACATGCAAGTACTAGATGTGGCAACGAGCGCGGATCACTTGCCTCTAAAACTAACTCTGAAAGCAAGTATGCAAGATACAGGTGAAGAGGGGGAACCGGCGGCAGAATTACGATCATCTAAATTTGCAAAATGGAAATGGAAAGAAGAGTGGGGAGCTGAATATAAAGAGAATATTGAACGCTCTATCAAACCTGACGATATAGATGAGGTAAAAAACAAAAATACAACGGAAACATACCTGAAAATAAAAGATACAATTAGAAAAGCAGCTGAAATAAAAATGATAACACAAAAGAAATCAATTTTTAAAAACAGGAAAACCAATTGGTTCACAGGTAAATGTCTGGCTAAGAAAAGAGAACTCCAGAGATCGTTACGACTTTGTAGGGATAAACAATTCGAGGAAAATATTTTACAAAACTACCTAAAGAGGAGGAAAGAGTACAGAATGACTCTCAAAGAAGCTAGAGAAAATAAGAATCAAGAAATAAAACAAAAACTGTCACACGCGAAGAGTAGTGCAGAATTCTGGGGTACAGTCAAAACATTCCGACCCAAAAAAGAATGTGTTGACAAAATTAAGAAAGAAACCTGGGCTGAATATTTATATGCACTGTACCCGGAAAGACGCGTTAGGAGTATATGTGACATGCCAGAAATAAAGGTTTCTGATCTAGACCGATCTATTAGAGAGGAAGAATTAGAATTTGCATTAAAAATGGCGAAATCGAATAAAGCACCGGGTTCTGACGATGTGCCAAATGAATTTTATAAATACCTACCTTCATCAGCCAAGCAATATATGCTCACATTATTTAATAAAGTGTTCGACACAAGAGAAATCCCTGAGGAATGGTCCGAGGCTATACTACAAATGATCCCAAAGAAAGGAGATATGAGTAACCCAACAAATTATAGAGGTATAGCACTCGTCAATACAATTTGCAAAATATTTATGAGCATAATTCAAGAGCGAATCTACTCCTGGGCGGAGAAAAACAGCATACTTGATGAAGGGCAGGCTGGATTTAGGAAGGCGAGAGGCTGCATAGATAACTTATTCACCCTATACAGTGCACTGGGAATTAACCTGCAACAGAACAAAAAAGTCTTCTGCTGCTTTGTAGATTTCCGCCGGGCCTTCGACCTGGTATCGCACGAGCTGCTATGGAAACATTTGGGCAAAATTGGGCTTTCTACTCATCTGATAAATATTGTTAGGAACTTATACAATAAAGCTACAGTCAGGGTGAGGACAAAAAATGGATACACGGACGAGGTGGACATGTCTATAGGCCTGATGCAAGGCCTGGGAACAAGTCCGCTACTCTTCATACTTTTCATCTCTGATCTCGTAGAATATCTGAAACAACACGGTATCAAAGGTATTCCTCTGAGCCCTGACTTTGAGTTACTTGCATTGATGTATGCAGATGATCTGGTTCTGCTCGCAGGCTCGGATACTGAACTTCAAAAAATACTGGATGTATTTCATAGGTATTGCCTAGAGAAGGAACTGATTGTGAATGTGGACAAGACTAAAATAATGATATTTCAGAGGAAAGGTAGAATTAGTAAAAAATTCAAATTCACAATCGGCCAACATCCACTTGAAATAGTAAGTCAATACATGTACCTTGGAGTTCTGTTTACCTCACAGGCATGCTTTAGAGAAAATACAAAAAGGGTGGTAAATAAAACCTCATCAGCTGCCAGTGTTGTTAACTCAATCTGGGTAAAGTCTAGAACACACTGTTGGAAAGCAAAACAAACAGTGTACAAAGCAATGATAAAGACAGTTCTCTTATATGCCGCTGAGATTTGGGGTCCGAGGTACCTAGAGCAACTAGAGACAGCCCAAGTTAGATATTATAAATATTCTTTCTTATGGGCTAGAAACACACCCAATTATATGGTGCGGGAAGAATGCCAGGTCAACCAGATATCAGTAGATGTGCTTAAAAAAATGATCAAATGGTGGGTTAAAATAACAGAGATGCCAGAACATAGATATCCAAAAATCTGTTTTAATATCTTAAAAGTGAGGGAGGCACTGAGCCCCCTAGATACAACTCATAACTGGGCCGCTCAGCTAAGGCAGCAATTACTAGACCTGGATTACGAAGAGCTTTATCAGGAGGGGACAACGGCGGAGATAAAAAGTGAAATCGACAACATTATTGAGAAATTCGAAAATAAATTAAAAACTGAAGATCGGTCTCGAATCCTACAATCAACATATAGCACGCTGTACAAGGAACTGAGGGAGGATGGTGTGGAGACTTACCTCTCTTCTGAAGTACACATGAGCAAATTACGACTAGTAAGTCAGCTAAGAATGGCTGCAGACTGCTGTTTAAGAATTAACGTACATGGAAATTCATATAAAATTGAAATGGATGTCGTTTGCTCAGTGTGCAACATGAACGAGATGGAGGATCTTATACACCTTCTGTTTCGGTGTCCTATGTATGCAGAAACTAGGGGAGTCATTCGAAAGTACATGAAGAACAACATGAAAGAATCCCTAGTCGAACTTCTGAAATGTGACACTTCAGAAAAAATTAACAACTTATTTGCATATATGATAACAATGCTTAGAATAAGATCTTTTATCATGGGGGAGTAATAAATTATTAAGTATGTATAAAAATAATAAATATGTTTCTTTGTGTTATTATATCACAATTTGAGTGGGTAGCGCAGAATTATAGGACTTTTCCGTATCTTTAATATCCCAATTACTTATTTTTGCCTATAATTCCACCACTGGGCGCTGCTAACATTGAGACAGCTACTCATTTTTCCTCACGAGGTATGAGTGGACCCTGAACACCCAAGTACAGAGCAAAAAAATCCTGCCCCGCTGGGGATCGAACCCGGGTCACCGTGCGTGCAATGCCTGGTGCGCTGACTCACTCTGCCACTGTGACTACTTTAAGTATGTATAAAGAAAATTAAATTTAAATAAATAAAAAGTGAGCGCAATGGAAAAGAATAAGTTACATGGTTAAAAAAAAAAAAAGAAGAAAATATGGAGAGAAAGAATGAGAAATAAAAGCTAGAGTAGGTATAAGAAGATGTGAAAGTTGAGAATTAAGGACAGTGAGAGAAAAGAAAAAGTAGATATTGAATCCTAATTTTACTCTATTTTATTTAATTTATTACCTTAGGTACTGTAAAACATTGTATTTTTCAAGTCAAATTTATGTACACTTATCTATTTACTGCAAACTCTGTATTTAATATTTATAACAATTAAGTTTAAATAAATATATTATTATTATCTATCTATCTATCTATTTTTATTCTGGGGAATATATTTTTGGAGAATGTGTCTTAAATCAGTTAAAAATTGGTTTAATCTGCCACTAGGTGACCTGTACATAATAAAACAGGTATATTGTTTTTTGTTTTTTTCAAATTTTATTATTTGACAGTATGTATGAATTTCACTAGTGAAATAGGTATTTCTTATAAATCGGAATAAATGTAGGTTCTTTCAAATTTGATGTCTGTATGAATTTCACTAGTGAAATAGGTATTTCTTAAAAATCGGAATAAAAGTAGGTTCTTTCAAATTTGATGTCAGTAAGATGTACTCTGATGGGACGATAAGTTATGAATTTATAATATATGATGCCGAAAAAAAAATCGACAGCCCCCCCCCCCCCCCCTTGTGTGTTGGACTAATGTATCATATTATGTCAGTGCGAATTGTACGGATGATAAATAGAAACATACATTATCTACCTACTCTGGCATTCAGTACCAATAATTAAAAAATCTAGTTGATAAATATCTTTTTTTATACATTAATAACAGTGATACATAATTAATACATACCTACATAATGTACAATATGTACGTATAGGTGTGCTTGTAAACTCAGATGTTGACAAAAAACGTGAATACATAAATTTCCATATACTTCTGTCACTCGCAATTCCCATATGTATATCTTGTACGAGTATAATTATGTCTCAATTTATGCATGTGTTTGCCAATAATATACAGCAAAACAACAACAACCTTGCAAGCAAGATAAAAGTAAGAACCAAGAGCGACGAATGAAAGAAAGAGCAAGTATTATGATTTGCATGAACTGCTTCTGTACTGAAACACTATGAAGATTTATGTCATTAATTTGTTGTTATTCTCTCATGAGCTCTGAATATCAGAAGGTCTTTTCATTTATGAGCTGTAGGAACAACACTTTTACTTTCTATTTATTCCTTCTCCTAGCCAGCCTCTGTGGCGTAATAGTTTTGACTACTGCCCGTAGTCTAGAGTTCCCGAGTTCGACTTCCGGTTGGGGCAGACTTTTCGACCAAAAATCTGTTCCATCCAAACACGTGAGGCTGGCATTTCCGGCTTACCCAGGCTGGGTGAGATTAATGAGGGTAACTGGTACGATTCCCAGCGAATGGAGGGTAAAAGCCCGTCATGTACGACCATGCAGTTGAAAGCGACGTTAAACCCAAATTATATTTTTAAAAAACTGGAGGTTTACCCTCCCTCCAGTTCTGACTACTACTCTTCTATGCAATAATTTAACAATGAATCCCTTCCACCTCCAGGCAACACACCCAACATCAGTATTGTGGCGAGGATAGGAGCCGGCATGTCCACTGGCTGCCTGGCTGTCCTCATCGCCCAGCCCACCGACGTAGTCAAGGTGAGGTTCCAGGCCCAGCTGAGAGGCAACTCCAACAACCGGTATTCCAACACGCTGCAAGCCTACTCCAAGATCGCGCGGGAAGAGGGTGCCAAAGGACTCTGGAAAGGTGAGTTTTTGTTCTGCCACTGAAGTTTAGCAACGTCCAGCCTGGTTAGAAGTCTATGCGAGAAAATCTTGTTGAAATGGCAATAGGCATGATATGTCTATGTCTATTGCCAATGTGTAGAACATCGAATGAGGAATGTGTAGAACATCGAACTAAAGATCATCCAGCGTCGATGTCAGAAGCAACAGTTAGCGAGGTCAGGACTTGAATGGGTGACCATTCAAATTTGAACCCTCGTGATGCTTGCTATTCCCGGCCCCACTCAGGCTGTGTGAGGTCAATTTGAGTAGCTTGTTTTGTGAGTTTCCAATAAATGGAGGGTAAAACCTCCATCGTGATATGACCTTGCAGTTATAGCCAAATTGAAAAAAAGAAGCTAATTTCTTTAGTATCCTTTCGATGGTACTGAAAATGTTTTTTCACAGTTTATTTCACAGTTCACAATTTATATTTTATTTTGTGGACAAATTCAATCTTTCTGACACCTACTACATGCCTATCAAAGCAGACTTGAGTCCACCACGTCGTAATGCTAAAGATTTATTCATCTACGCATTTAATAAATACACTTATGTTGATAATTATGATAATAAATCATAATTATCAACAATAAATTCGATATCGTACTGACTCGTGAAGGATAGAAACAGCTGTTTCTATTGTTATGAACTTATGAATATCCTGAGTACAGTAGACTACAGTAGTGAGTGACTCATAGATACAGAGTGAGCATTGATAAGTAGCTACTGATGCTGTACTTACCTTCCTACCTATGATGATTTTGTTGTGGAGACTTAAGTTAGATAATTGCTAGTATAATGGCGTATGTATGATTTTATTTGTAGTGAAACACAAGGCCTCTTCATAATTTTTGTGGGTAGCGCAGCATTACTAAGAGCCTCCTGTACTTTTCGAATTCTACTACATTATTTTTACCCTGGTTCTTATTACTCATACAAGTAACTACTCATTTTTCCTCCTTATTTATACTGCCCGATTAAAACTACTAAAGTCCCATTATTCCAGCAATAAGCCCAAGACATATTATTATGTGGTAAATCCCAAATGGGAGGAGGAACTTGTCATGTCCCGGCCGGGTTCCGAACCCACGACCTCTGGAATCTCTGGATTCACAGAGTGCCGCCTTTACCACTTTACACAGAAGAGAATGCCGTTGGCATTAGCACCGCCCTTGATCAAGTTTTGTTTTATTTCAATTTCTATGTAAATATTCTATGTACCTACTTTATTGTAAATAAAACTTGATCCAACATGTTTAATAATAATAAAGCTACCGGGACGGACGTTGATACGTTGATCCAATCTTTGCCATTTCTCTGATTCAACTCCACCAGGCACCGCCTCCAACGCGAGTCGGAACGCGATCGTCAATGTCTCGGAGATCGTCTGCTACGACATCATCAAGGAGTTCTTCGTGTCCCGCAAGCTCATGGAGGACGCCATGCCCTGTCACTTCAGCTCGGCCGTCATCGCCGGGTTCTGCACCACCGTGGTGGCCTCGCCCGTGGATGTGGTCAAGACGCGCTACATGAACTCCAAGCCCGGAACCTACTCCGGCGCCGCCAACTGTGCGGTCCAGATGTTCGCCAAAGAGGGCTTCAGCGCCTTCTACAAAGGGTAGGTTGGCAGGGGGACGTGAAACCAGTGAGATGGCCAAGAGTTGGGTGGAAGAGATTGCCACAGGCAATAACCCCGCTCTTTAGGTATGACATTAGTGTAATTTTTTTTTACTTATTTACTTTGTCATTTGTATGTTTTTTCTTGATTTTACTGTTACCATGTACTCTGTCCTCCTAATAAAGCATACTATAATAATAATAATAATAGTGGCCAATGTCTCGCTAGAGAACTACATATAAATAGAGAACAGACTAGCCAACCCTTACAAGCTAAGCTAGTTTGCAGTTTTCTAATGACTGGTTCTACGGATCTCGAAAAACACCTAAAAAACATGAAACCGGGTATTGGGAACGTTAATTCCAAAATGATTCGTCAAATTAGCGCTCGTGCAGTAAATCGAGTGTTTTGCCTCCTCGGTTTGGCGAGCAAAACTCTCGATTTACTGCACTAGCGCTAATTTGACAAATCCTTTTGGTTATTTAACGTTCCCAATCCCCGGTTTCGTTTTTTTTTGGTAGTTTTCAAGATTCGGAGAACCGTGCATAAGGGTTTAATGGCTTATTATGAAAAAGTCAAATCCTCATTATGGTTGATCACACATAGAAATGTGTGATTCAGGACGAGCCAACATTGATGTAAAATTGACTGGAGGCCATCATTACCTCCTCTAGCTTTTGCCAAGCTGGCTGCAACACAACAACGAAAACAAGGGTAGGTTGTGTTGGGTGTGGTTATTTGACTTTTTTTAACATCTAGGGGCTTCATCATGGAGAAAGATTAAAATTAATCTAAGCCTTCTATACCCTCAAGTCGGATTTTCAACCAATCACAGAGCACTTTAGCCTGAGTTAAGGGATAGTGCCCACTTAGATTAAATCTAATCATGTTTTATAATTCGGTCTAAAATCATTTGAGTGCGGTCAGCTATTTTAGAAGGTGGGTTTTTAATGGGTGGAAATCCCATACGCACCCCAGTCGAGGATGATACTGTCCTGGGTGCCTTCTACAAAAAAAGGAAGAGGAAAGTTACCTTCTTTTTAACATCGCGACATTTGAGATGTTATAGTTTAACACTATGTTCTGAAAAAGAATAACCTCACCCAACCTGGGTTGAGCTGGGGAATAGTTCTCATATTTGTGTTAATCTTTGCATGACATCACAACTGGGTACTGAAACTCATACTAAATCTACGCTGAAACCGGGACTTGAACCACCAACCTCCAGGTTACAAGTCCGCCGTTTCATCGATCAAGCTACTGAGGTCGACAAGAGCCGGGGGAACAGCATAATAAAATATAATAATAATAATCGCCTCATGTATACTGCCCGATTAGGACTGTTACCTAAGTCCCATTATTCCAGCAGTAAGCCCAAGACTTATTATTATGTGGTAAAAATCCCAAATGGGAGGAAAACTTGTCATGTCGCGGCTGGGTTTCGAACCCGTGACATCTTGGATCTCTGGATTCGCAGAGTGTCGCCTTTACCACTGAGCTACCGGACGGTAGCTCAGTGTATAGAATAGAGTAGTGCCTTATACAGCGCATTCTGATTGGTTAATTTGAACGAAATAAATAATCAAATCAGAGTGACTTCTCTAACAGTTGAAAAGGAGATTGGGGGATTATGAGAGTGCTTTTAGGAATAAGGGCCTGTTGAATGAAAGTTGTGTGAACTTTGCCGATCAAATATATTTACATAGTTTCATTTAGTAAAGCGAGTTTGAGTAATTGTGATATTACGATTGTGATTAACACAAATATGAAAAACTTATATGTATAGTTCTTCTTAAATTTTTGTTGTTGTTGTTGTTGGCTTGTTACATGGCAGGATGGTCACTAATGTGAGCTTTTCCGCCCAACCATACTACATATTTTACCATGATTATCTCCTCTTGATTCCAGGTTCACTCCTTCGTTCTGCCGTCTAGTCAGCTGGAACATTGTCCTGTGGCTCAGCTACGAGCAGATCAAGCTGGCCATCAACTCTCACATCGTGGACCACTCAGCGAAAGCCTAGGCTCACCCTCAGAGAAATCTTAGGCTCTAACTTGATCCCTTCAGAGAAAGCCTCTAGGCCCACCTCGACATTTTATCTACCTGTATACTAGATTTTTATTTATTCTTCCGAGAGCATTTGATATTTAATTTTGTGTTTAAAACTTTTATGCTAATTTATATGTTTTGAAATTTACTTTTTGTTTTTGCATGTTTCTTTAGTGTTTCCCGACAGATGTTGAAACTTTTGTTTGCCTTTCTAGGAAATCGGTATGATTTTCAATAGAAACATTTTGGTTCTCTTATTTGTAGATATTTTTTTGTTGATTCAGTTATTTTGACATTTTTTTCGTTTGGACAACTATTTAATAATTTTCATATCTAAATAGAATTAATCCGTAGGATGAATTGGATATTTAATACGAACCATTAGAAAGACAATAATTTTAGGTAGTTAACTAGAGCTACTTGAAGGCAAACAGATACAGGGCCTTACGACGGAATCTGGTGAATTGGATAGGCCGTGTAGGTGACACGACTTTTTCTATCTGTTTTTTATGTTGTGTTTTTTAAAAATATCGTTTGAAATATTATGTTTTTAAATGAACCCCTCAACTGTGATACATTTTGAAACATTTTATATTAAATTATATTGAACTGAAATAATGTTTAACATTATCGTGTTGAATCTTTTCTTTATAATATCGAGAGAAAAACGATACCATCTCGATAGTTGATTGAACAAAATAAGGAAAGCCCGAAAAAGAAGATGAATTAATGTGGTGATGTAAGTGCGCCATGGATCAAACTGAAGTTTATTTTCTGAAATAAACCTTCTTTGTATTGTGATATTTTTTACTTTTTTTTTTCTTCAGGAGTTTTCGTTCGTAGGTTAGAATTAAGAAGAGGTTATAATAAATGTATGTATTTTTGTGGCAATAAAATTGTTTTTATTCTGGATGAACTATGTAATGAATTCACTGTTTTTATTTTCCAGTTGTAGTGTAGAGTGATTTAGCTTTTTTACTAAACATCAGAGAATCAGAGTAAGATTTTTTTTTTGTAAAAACAATAGTTTTGAGAAGTCACCTTGGCCGAGTAGAGTAGCGCATTAGGCTTGCAGGAACAGTGACCTGGGTTCGATCCCCAGTAAGGTTAAAATATTGATTTTCTTTACTTGGAGGTCCGGGGTCCATTCTAACCTCGTGAGGAGCCAGCCTCCGTGGCGTAACGGTTATGACTACTGCCCATAGTCCAGAGGTCTCGAGTTCGACTCCCGGTTGGGGCAGACTTTTCGAAGAAAATTCTGTCCCCTCCAAACACGTGAGGCTGGAATTTTCGGCCCTACCCAGGCCGTGTGAGGTTAATGTGGGTAGCTGGTACGATTTCCAGCAAATGGAGGGTAAAACCCCCGTCCTGATTATCCATCTCAAATCAGTACGTTGAAACCGAATAGAATCAACTGGTCACAATAGATCTATTCAGGTCGCAGTGTAAATTGTAAGGGTTTCACTGAAAACCCACCCTGCAACCAGGTCAGCTAATAATAATAATAAAAAACCTCGTGAGGAAAAATAAGTAGCTGCTTTAATGTGAACAGCGACCAGTTGCGGAATCATAAGCAATAAACTTTTTATAGTTAACATTTCCTCTTAACAATAAGCAAAATCTACACATAAGACCACAGAGGTATGTATATCAAAATTGTCTTATAATATCGCCTTTTATGAATTCTGAAAAACAACATCTTGAGAAATAAAACAAAAACAAAAAATTAATAGTAAATATTATAAAATATTTATTTACAACATCAATATATATTTTATATATAATTTAATTAAACATACACATATATATTCAGGACATAACCATATATTCAAATTTAACATGCAATTAATTAATTTACTTTGTTGAAATCAAATTCACCCATATCATCATACTTGGATTGATTTTTAACTAAACCAGTCCAAATCGTTTTGGAATCTAAAATATACTTGTTTGTTTCCAAAGAACAGGAGACAGAGATCCAACTGAATCCAGAAAGAAAAAACCGAGTTCACGATTTTTTTTTTGTATAATGACTGCAATAGGCAAAACCATGTATAAACAGGAAAGTGAGAAATAGGTAATTGTTTGTGAACTACTGTTATGTACTTAATTTTTTACTTTAATTGATCAAACTACCCGCGATAAAATCGGACAGAAAAGTAGTAGCAGAAGCAATTTTCGGATTATTTTTTTAAAATGTTTCACAGCCTTTTTCATTTTGTAGCCATGAAACAAGAGCTACTGTAGACGCTTGTGGTCTGTGTTATAGCTTGACCATCTTGTGGTATGTCTCCCCTCTGATGGGCGAAAGGTGAAACAATACTTCCCATTTAAGTGCTGGCTCAACACGAGCGCACCGTAAGGTATCCCTTACAAACAACTGTTACCAAATTTAGAATAGATTTTTTTTATCGGCTCGAGGAATAAGAACCTGGGATCTTCAGCATGGCAAGCGAGTGCTTAGCACAGAGCTAATCGTGAGCGCGGTTATCTCTTAGTTGCATATTTTTCAGCGATCTCTATAATTTACATACATTTTTTATATAAATTGTGCTCTAGAATGTGATATAAAAAAAACAAATTCCACGCATATTTTCCATCATTAACATTGAACAGCTGTGGTATTTCAAAATCGAATTAAATAATTAAACAAAGACAGTTTCACTTTTCAATTTTTTACATTGTTCATTTTATTTCATGTTCCAGAGGGAATTTCAGTTTTAAAAAACTCCCCTCTGAAGCAATTCTTTCGTTAAAAAAATGGAAAAATAAGTACGCACTGCACTTTTCCTCTACAAAAAGAATTTGATGAAAACCTTCTTCAGAAAGTTACAAATTCTCTCATAGATAGCGCATCATGAACCTTTTGTAAACTTTTCCCTTTCCAGCTATAGGGAGGTGTTTTGAGGGAGAAACGAAGAACAATATGGAGCACTTGATGACAACAAAGTTGGTTTATTTATCTACATCTTAAAATTTTAAGGCAAATTGAATATATTCGGTTGATCGATTTTCAAGAAAGCAATCTGGATCATTTTAAAAATAGAACATTATTCATAAACGATTAGTTACTAGACTTAATAAAAGAAATAAAAGCAGGACAATGATGTTTCCAATAATATGTACCTATGCACACTGTGTGTGTTGGCTGACATTTAGAATGGAGCAGCCGGACATCTAGATTCTAGACATTTATTGCTTCGTAACACTTTCATCACATAAATATATTATGATAGTAATGAGAATATTTTCAACAAAATCCAAATTTATAGATATGTAATAGATGAATAAATCAAATGATGAAATTTCAGATGTCTGGATATTTTATTTTACAAAACTGCTATCAAAAAGAGGCTTCTAAGTCCTGTGTCAGCAGTATAAATTGGTTGGGTGGAAGAGATTGCCACAGGCAATAACCCCGCCTTTTAGGTAGGACATTATTGTTATTTTCTTTTTTACTTCTTTATTTTATCATTTGTTTGTTTTTTCTTAATTTTATACTGTTACCATAGTAGTCTGTCCTCCTCATAAAGCATACTATAATAAATAATAATAATATAAATAAAGTATGTATTTCTATTTGTAATGTTTGTGTTGGATATGGATCAGTTAATGAATGGTCTGTAGGAATCTGGTGGTTTTTTATTTTATATTTTGCATTGTAATATAACTTTATCGAAAAAGGATGAGAGATCAAATCTGTTTTCATGATCTAGATTGCTTTCTAGTAATAAGGACAACTGAAAATGATAAAATTATTGTTAATCTGTTATTAATTTACGTGTTTCTTAAAATTTCTAATATGCATAATAGGAGTAAATATTTACTATGAAAGTACATGAGAGGGTAGTAACTAAAAATATTTAGATATATGTACTTGTTTGTTTATTAAATTGTGTTTAACACTTTCAGCGCTAAATTGTGTTTAACAACCATATGGGGGCTTATTAACAGAACACAGTGAGGGAGCAAAAGCGACCTTACAAAGGGAGGTTCTGTTTAACTTGTATACTGGATGATTTGGCTTTCGTTTTTCTGTGTGTCTGTCTGTCTATTCCGCGATAACCCTCGAACGGATTCTTCAAAATTGATGAAATTTTTGTATACATGTCCAAATCGAGACCGTATAGGTGAAAATTGAACACGATTTTTCTATTTTATTGAATAAAGCAAGGCTCCTGAAATTTTGTGGAGTCGTTGAAAAATTATATTTGAGTTTAGTAGTAAAAAAATTGGTGATCGTGAAAGCTAAGGGGGCCGCACTGTGGTGAAAAATCGAAAAAGGGCCAAAAAAGAGGGCCGGTTGATATTTTTTAATTAAAACCTGTCGAGTGGGGTATTGAATGAAAGGTCTCGATGTCCTCATGCGTTGATTGAACATTTATAATGTGATAGTTGAATCTGAGTGAGGTTTACAGTTCACAGAACCACTAGTTAGAAATAGAGCTGGTACCGTAAACCCCTCCTGGGGGTTTTGAAAGACGTGAAGAGGTTCTGTACTCTAAACCCCTATAGGGCTTTTATTTCAATGTATTTCTTTTGGGATTGTGATTGTCCTGGAACAGAGTTACATGATGTACTTGCCAATTTGTAAAACATGTCAATTTCAGCTGAACAAAGTTGGCACAGAACAATAAGTGATATAAAATATTGCGGCGATGAACGTGTTAAGGTATTCTTGTATTATTTTTGTTTATACGTTAAATGGTGTTCGTAGCCAAATATACTGTTCAAATTCTTCGTGTATATACCCGATTATACCCTGACACACATACTTACGTAAGTACCTACAGGATTTGTATACGTTTTAATAATACCATTAATAGAACTGTATCAAATATTAGAAATATAAATACCAGATACATAATTATATCTGTCAATAAAGGATCAAGTAGTGTCTGAATCAGGTATTTTTCTTCTCTTTCTTATAAGATACTGTACTAAAGGGACCGGAGTTGAATAATATATCCAACTTTCTAGTAGAATGCAATGAGAGGGAGAAAATAATGTCCACAATTAATACTGTATTTTTTATTAAAAATTGACAACCTTTAAAATTGTATGGAAAATTTCGATAACTAATGAAATAGGTTTGAATCAAATTCTATATATATAGATTTTATTTAATGTATTATTATGATATATCTGATTTAGTACTTATAAAATGATAATTGATGTGATAGTTTATATACGATATTTTTTATAACAGTGAGATTTTTATGAACGCCTTGAAACTATAATGACTATGCAATGTACAACGAATTTGAAAATGTCCGTCGCAGACTGAGACACTTCCAATGCAAAGGATGAGTAAAAAAAAAAAACGACATCTTGAATAAGTACAAACGGTTTTGATCGACAATATTTCCACTTCAAATCTACCCTTGGTACTCTAAAAGCAAAAAATCTGCCTGCTTGAGCATGACAGCCAACATCTACTTCTATGATTGTTCATTTAATTGGACAGTAAGCGAATTCAAAATTAGTTTGTTCTGGTCAGAACTACATCATATACCCATCAAGTCCAAATTCATCATTAATCAATGAATAAGAGAATGTTATTCATACAGTAAAATATTTCAGAATCAATGATTAACAGAGGATATCTTAACATTAAGAAACATTACTCTCCGCTAAGCAATTGTGTAACAAAAGTCGAAATAATAAAAAATACAATACTGTAATTCGAAATAAGATATTAGCTTAATCTACGTACCTAGTTTTGATGTGAGTGCTCTTGTCTTCAATGTACGTAATGTACTATTGAGAAAAAATCAACGAAATAATAAAAATAAAATTATAAGGAACATGTTAAGAGTAATAATATTGAAAATTCTCTGAAAACATTCATAATATATAAAATGCTTAATTACTTAGATTTATGTATCTTCCTTGGTATTCCATTTGGATTGTAAAGAGAACACTGAACTTATTAATGAAGCCTGTTATCAGAAAAGGTCTGGTAGACTCTTGATTTTTAAGACACCATTTGTAAGAAAAATAAATGAAGACCACACGGGAAAAAATGATGAGAGTACAAAAAAATAGTTATTGGTGGTTTTGGATATTAGGGTACTCTAGGTTTGATGTGTAGTATTCAAAAAAGATGAGGATACTGAGATATCTTATAAAAAATACCCATACACGGAAAGAATGATGAATATGCATCAGTGTTAGCAAGAAATACTATTTTTTGCCGTGACTGATACACCTACTATTATACTATTTCCATCGAAAGAGCCTTTTGATCCAGTAAAACTTAATTAATTAAACTACGACAGAGCTTTGAACTTTAAATCTTAATGTTCTCAAAATGAAAAATCGTGAAGCTTTCATCTTTCTTCTCGGGTGGTCTTCAAATCAAAATAAATGAATGACCTATCTCAGAACCCATAACTACTCAAACTCGCTTTACTAAATTTACGCTGAAACCGGGACTTGAACCACCGACCACCACGTTACAAGTCCGCCGCCTTATCGATCAAGCTACTGAGGTCGGTTCAATAGGTTACTATGATACATTACTAAATAGATTATGACAACAGTTTAAATGACCTAGTGACATCAGATGTCCTTAACATTAAGATGAGACAAAACATAATGATCAGACGAATAATTGTTTATTTAAACGTGAACATTGATCGTGATTAAGTTTGGTTCATTAATTATTTTCAAAAGTACATCATTGTTTCAATAATTACTCTTCAAAACTAATTTATTTTACAGATAAAGAAAGAAAGTGAGAGAGAGAGAGAGAGAGAGAGAGAGAGAGAGAGAGGAAGAGTGAGAGAGAGGAAGAGAGAGAGAGAGATGAAGAGAGAGAGAGAGAGAGAGAGAGAGAGAGAGAGAGGGGGGGATGAATGAAGATATATAAGAAAAAGAGATTATCAACAAAAGAAATTGAGAAAATGAATGCTTACCCTAATTTTAAGTTAACTACATAAAAAAATGTTGCTTTAATTTTCCCCGAACTTCAATAATGTACCTATAATTATTTTATGTACATTTATTTAATTTTATTTTTATTTTACATTTTCATTAGTACCTGAAATTCCCGCTATGATGAGCGCAAGTACTGAAGTTCCTGTAAAGGATTAGCATTTAGGTGATCCCGGGGTCGATACAGTCAATTAGAATTAAGTATTTCATAATATAGTTATTGAGTACTTTTTTTATATTTTACTACAGTGGAATAAGTTTAAAAAATCTGGTTAGATCTAAGTCTTGTGTAAGTATGTACAATGCTAGAATACTAGAACCAGCTAGCTCCTGCGTTTTCAAATAAAATATAAGTGAAAGTAATTAAGTTCAGAATTATTCTATAAAGACGAGGAATTAAATTTACATTTTAAACTCTACAAAAAAAAGAATGTCTAATACAAATTAGACAAAAAAATCTGGTGTAAACATCACACGACTTTCCTTATCCCCCAAAAAGAAGTCGAATTCCGCCACTGGTGACTCAACGGTAACGGATAGTTAAAAATCAGTGCCAAATTCGTAATCAGCACATTAAAATCATTGGATTTGATATGTCGCAACCCCCATCTGGGGTAAATAATAAAAAGTTAGTCCAAGCGGGTCCCCCCAAAATACCGGTAAATTGAGGCCGGGTTCCAAAAAGTTCAAGGTATCAAAAAAATGATGAGAATAGACCCCTATTATTTTTTTAATCCGAGAAAATGTTGTTCTCTAACTTTTTTTGTATCTTTAACCAATTTAAAGAAGCGGCGCTTGCGGCTAATATTTGCGGCCCTGCGGCCGCAGAATGCGGCCGATTTCAACCAAAAGTTTCATGGTTCGTCTGGTGTATAAAATTAATTACCATACCAAATTTCAAGTCTCTAGCTCTTACCGTTCTCGAGATATCCTGTTTACACACACACACACAGACAGACAGACAGACAGACAGACAGACAGACAGACAGACAGACAGACGCACGGACCAATGGCTGAAAACAACTTTTTTGGTATCCTGAGGCTATGATTCGTCCAGAAATGTGAAAAACTGGGTAGGTCAAATTTTCGACGAATACAATACTTTCCTTATTATAGATAAGGAAAGTAAAAATGTCTATTTCACTTTGATCGAGTCCTGTTTAGTTTGAGTATAATTATATTATACAGGGTGTCCAATTTTTTCAAGATATTTTCAAAATCAATTCTAGGTGACACTGTAGGACTAAAATAATCTCAGATCATTTTTCAAAAAATGCCGTCGAACGGAGATATGAACAAAATAATAACTCAGTTTTCAATGCAAGAACATGATGTTAGGTATTGGGTATTTCCTGGGGAAATTAACTCAATAATCATAACACAAAGACATGAGAACCAATTTCACTTCATAATTTCACATTATATCATATCTGAAAAAAAAAAAAAAAAAAAAAAATGCAGCTGTACGCTCTTAAATAATAGCTACACCCTGTATTACCTGTTAGAAAATCGTTTTGCAGAAATAACAAAAACATTACTAATCACTCGAGTAAAATGAATTCTCAAGGCCAGCCTTGAAAAGTATTGAAAATGACAAAATATGATCGAAATTGGTGATACATAAACAAGTATAAATATGATGGAATTCTTTCACCATAGCGGCGAAAGCTATTTCGACCCGTTTAAAATTAAATAAGTTCCAATTCATTATGACCCTACCCAGGCTGGGTGAGGTTAATGTATGTGAATTCCCAACAATTAAAGAGTAAAAGACTGTCGGATTGTGAAAAACTCATATTGAAAGATAGGAAATTGAAGATCATCTATGCCTCAGATTAAAATATTATCGATCGTAGCAAAGTATGGGTAAAACAGCTAGTTAAATATAAATTACTAGGGCCGAATTATGAAAAAAGATTAAAGTAAGATAAGCCAGACAGGTCCTTAAGTCGGAGATTCAACCAATCACAGCACACTATTAACTGGAGGGACAGTCTGGCTTATCTTAAATTTAGTCCTGTTTTATAATTAGGCTCCTAAACTCGGACTTGGAAGTAATCGTAGAAAAACTGAATTATACCAGTACAAGTGAGAATTAATTCATGTTCCTCTGATAACCCTGCACCTATTATTCAAACCCCCTTGTACAGAATGCATAATGATTTTGCTTGTTGAAAAGATGGAAATCGCCAATGGGCCAGCCGGGGTGCTGGTTATCACCACATTAATTATTGGTATGTCCAGCCTAAACCAAATATACAATATTCTACCTTTTACAATAAAATTGATATTTACACATGTGGCGCCGCACTCTCCCGCACCAATGTGTATGTATAATCATTATTAGAGTGTAATAATTTATTGGATCCTTGCGTGAATGTCAATCGCCGTTCTTTTTTTATGAACGCCGTACATCACGTAAAATTATGCAATGCGCCTAGCAGAAATAGTTTCATTATCCCTCTGAAACGAACAGCTTAAGCGCGAGTATATTTCCCATATTATTAGTCTCTCAATAAAAGGCTAGTGTGAAAACAGTTGCACATAAAAATATTGCATTGTAAGGTAGGACGCCGGTGTAGTAAAAACACAAGCACATCGTGTTATAAAATATTAATGATGCATGAAGCTGGCAAGACTAGCACTTTTTCCTCCCATAAAAACGGAATATTACATAAATATAAAGTCAAGTAGCTCTTAGCTTCAAGCACTGTAACAGGCTGGGACACTATAAGAAGCATATTAAGTTGTATGGAGACCAATTGTGTTGGCTTTGATGTTATAGGGAATCACATTGAGAGTGGGAATGAACTTCTTTTAAGATGAGTGTTTCACAGCCTTTTTTTCGTAGATATGAAACAGGAGCTACTGTAGACGCTTATGGTATGTGTTGTAGCTTGCCCATCCCCTTGTATGCCTCCAGTCTGATGGGCGAGAAGTGATACGATACTTCCCATTTAGGTGCTAGGTCAACACGAGCGCACCGAAAAGTATCTCTTACAAACAACTGTAACCAAATCTAGAATACAAATTTTCTGTCGACCTTCTGAAAGGCAAGCGAGTGCTTAACACATCTAGCGCTAAGGCCTAAAACTGAAATTCTCTACTAGGGCCATAAATTTTTTTGTTGATAATTTTGTAGTTAGGCTTACTGGGGTTAGTTTTGTTACTTACTATGCCAACATCAGCATTAAGCACTCTGGGTAGCGTGTGGATATGTGATCACGCGGCCCCTGACAGTACTCATATCGTGTGCACCGGTGTTCACATGGCACTAGATGCGTGAACTACAGCGCTAATCGCTCTATGACCTAGACGTAGCTATATACTTAGACGTAGGATCTAGGGTATGGCTAGGGAAGAACTTAACATGATCAACACTCGAACTGGTGTGGTCTACTAGAGATACATAGATGGTTAAGTTGGTTCAATTCTCAGACATGTCATTATTTTCATAACAAAAAGAGTAATTAGTTTCAAACCTAAACAGTGGAGTACATAGTCACTAACAGGCTGATTAAGCACGATCATTAGCCATTTGATTGTGTATAAAGTTGATTTATTTTTCTGTTCATTAGCAACTTAGCACTTGGGCCTTAGGAGTCTTAGCAAATTGATTTTAACTACCTCAAACCAGACTAAACAGTAGTCTACATGTTTTTGATAAAATTTCTATATTACTTTACCTACATTAACAGTAAAGTAATAAATTAATATATCTCTTTACGGAAAGTTAATTTTTAATACATTAAATTTCAACGAAATACTTAATTATTGGTTTTTCATTAATTGCTTGTGATATTATGCAGGTTTACTATATCAAAAAATTTCTAAACAACTAAATTACATACTGTGTCGTAACAATATGCAAATCTATAAACTAAAATAGATTCTTACAACATTGACTAACTGCAGTTTCCCTTGACATTTTTAGGATACCTACATGTTTAAATTAACTATCTAAAAATACATAATTTATACCTACTTGAATCTATTTTGGTATATATTTTCACCCTCAATTTTTTAAAAGAGTATTATTTACTAGAAGAGAAGAAAGAGAAAATACATGTAAACAATAAGAAATTTGGATTTGTAATACTAATTGGTATTGGTTCGTAGACATAAAAATTAAATATAAGGTGCAATGTTGTCAACTCAAATTAAAAATAGGTAACAATTAAAGAACTCAACTTTCCTGTGAAAAGGTTCAGTAGAAACAAAAGCGCAGAGGAACAGAGAAATCAGAAGATCCATGCACCTATGGATCATCAAATTTAAGGTTTTATTCATTACTACATAGAGGGTACAATAATATGTTTCACAAAAGTCCCTACAATCCGCTAGTTTAATCTTCTAGGTGTCTGGAGACCCGTGGTGATTTTCATGTAGTTGTGTTCATGCCTTGATTTGAAACCAACTTATGTATATTAAAGGTTATCATAAGATTAAAAAATATTTCCATAATATCATTCTCAAATTATTAAAAAATCATTAATTAAAAGCAAAGGGTTTAAACGAATCAAATTACTTTGCTCATAGTATTCTTTTGAACATCACTGTCATATGGAAAAAAAATACTCATTTACGAATATAAAACATTATGAATTGTTTCAAATGTTCATAGAGATCTTGTACTTGCTTCCGATCAACTTTTGAGTTTTAATTTAGGTAAGTAATGTTTGTGTGTAAATTATGCAGACAACAAAAGAGATTAATATAAACGTAAATAATATGTTCATTTTTATTCACTGAACTAAAATTTAATACCTGCCATATTATTATAATAGATATAATAATATTATGCCATATTATTATAATAGATATCTTGAATAGTTCAGTTGACAAATCAACACTGCGGAAAAATCTGTGAACTGATGTGTACAAATTTCAATATGAAATATAATATAATTCAACAAAAGAAATCATCTGTAGAATAATGAGATCAAAAGTTGTATTATCTTTAAAATGTTCACCATTGGCAGAGTTTTAATACTAAAATTCAATATGAAAAAGTCCTTCCCTTGCAACGCTGTCTATTTTTAGTACATATCTACCTACCTATGTATGCAATTGTACTACTGTGTTATATTCAAAACTAAAGGTAGATATAAAATTGTATCCTATAAAATTATATTGATAGTTAAATGTTTTATATTTTATCCATGCAATCTAATAATACTGAATTAAGACTTTATTTTATATCTTCTAATTCTGTTGTTTAAAACTTCAAACGGTTTGTTTGCTTCACTTTTAAGAATATTTATATGTATATTCAGGTATAAAAGAAAATAGTTTAAGTGCAAAGAAACATCATTTCATCACAAAATTGATAACTAGTGAAGATGAAACTGGTATCCTTTCAAAATATAGCTTGAACTTTGGAGTTTTTGTGTCTTACTAAAAAAATGTTTTAACTATGATCTCAACAAAAAAATAATAATGAAAAAATTATCTGTATTATTTGAACTCCTGATGTATGCATTAAAAAAATAAAATAAATTAATACAAAGTGTAATACAAACCATAACAAGGCGCTCCAGCAACCAGTGTTGGATTCCGCAGGCAATCAGGCAGGTAGATGGAAGAGCTGTTCAAAGTCTAAACCAAAGTCTAGCTCTAGATAAAGGAGAGTGCAGACAAGGAGGGCACAGGACTTGAGAAGGATGAGCAAGTACTATTGGACGATAATATGGGGAGCGGAGAGGAGGACAGTGATGGTGGCAATGATGGTGAATAAGGTGAACACTATCAGACAAAGGCGATCGACAACCATGGCGGCGAACTTCCAGTCCGCCTCCTCATCATTCTTCTTCATCCTGGAGGTGATGAACTGGAGTTCCTTCAGGATCAGCCGCAGCTCCTGCTGGGCCACTGAACATTGCGACGAGGACCCGGAGTCCTCTATACTTATACCTGAAAAAGGGAGGACTATTACTCAATTGTAGTACTGATCGACTACACATCAGCAGGAGAGAAATCAAAGCGGCACTACGATAATGGAGCACACTGTAACACGAAGCAAGAAAACCATAGAGGACACAACGACAAGACCTAGGTTTACCTAGAACTAATTGTACAGGGAGATTTTGAACTAATGGTCTCTTGGAGAAAATGTAAATGTGTCTGCCAAAATTTTTTTTTAGGGCAACAATCAATACAACTCAATTTTCTAGAGACATGTAACAAACAAAAAACGATTTGTTTGAGTTGATGTTCTCATAAGAATGTAGATTGGGTGTAATCAATTTTTTTTTTTTCATAGGTAGAGTTTCAAGATCAGTTCAAAATCTCTTCAAAATAATATGTCAGATCAATCAAACCAGGTACCCAAAGAACATAATTAAACAGGTAAGAGCATATTTTCTAGAATAAATGAATAAAAATGCATTAGCGTCTTTTAAAATCTACGTCTTCGTCTTCAGAAATGTAGCCCTACTTAAAGAAAAAATAAGTAAACTATAAAAATAAGTAACAAAGTTATGGTATGTCATACCAGAGAAATAGTAAAATTATATACCTAAAGTAGAGTATTAAAATTGCTTTTAAGCGCAATATTGAAAAACTGTCGAGGAGGAAACCAGGAAGGGACTCAAAAGGAAGGAGATATCCTTGACCTGAAGAATCTAATCTAAAGGCAGGAAGCTGAATTTCGTGACTAAACTGCTGGGTGGGGAAACATCCCTCTTGACCCCCCCTCGAGTTAGACCTAAATGAAATAAAATGCTCACTTCTCTGAGTACATCAAATTCTGTTCGTTTTAAAGCCTCAGCTGGTAATTAAATTAAGACTTGAAAGCATTTGAACTTTTCTTTATTTCTCTCCTCGATTGAAATTCAGGACGGAGTCTGTAAACATTTGAAGAGTTACTCAGCCTGTAAACATTTGAACAGACCGCACAAGGCAGGATATGCGCGCAACTGCCGCGCAAACAACCTATCCTAAGTATAAGCACTTGATTGAAAAAAGAGCTAAGAAAAGGGCCGTTGTGCTGAAAAGGATTTTTTTTATTGACAGTCTTACATCCGAATTGCGCTAGGTCCTCATGAAAAATGGTCTTGGTGCTACTTGTGTGTGAGTATCGTCTTGTTGAAAATAAAAAGAAATTAAAATTGTTTTTTAAGTAGCAGTTCTTTTCCTCTCGTCTTTTTTCTCAATAAATATAAATGTATATATTTCTGCTACAAAGACTCACATACAGATTTTCTCCTGTTTTATTATGTTCAATAAATACTTAATATGCTATTAGATTACTGGCTATCATCCATCAAGATAATGTTGCTATGGCAAAACATTATTATTCTGACAATTGCATGCAACATTTAAAATTAAATAATCTAAACCTGACAACTAATACAGATCTTAATGCCATGATGTGTTAGATATTATTGTGATATTTATAGTTTGCATGGGAGAAACAGTTTTGTTACGTCATAAAAATCGGAAGCTACAATTGTACAATGTTAATTGTTCATCGTATCTTATAACATTCAATGACTTAATGGATACAATTAGGTAATAAATGATAGATAATTAAATACCATTAAGTAGTACGTCTTTACGGAACAGTAGGGAAAAAAATATATATTACAACTAAATCTTTTACAAAGTTATCAATTATAATCGTCATCTTTGTTGAAAGCCATTATGTACGTATATTTATTATCTTCTACGTGAAAATTACGTAACTTGCTAACTAGAAGAGAAAACGTAAACGACAAGGGAGCAATACATCATACATAAGTGTTGAGCCTAATCTACAACTCACAGGTTGAGCATCATGTTAGCATTTTGATTCCCATATTATGTTGATTTGAGAGCACGCATTTAGATAATTGAACAAACCTAGCATTTAAATGAAAAGTTAAAAGGAGAAACAATTAAATAAGCAACATATTTAATAATAATTTTTTTCAAAACACAAGTAACAAGAGTACTGTGTCTTATGGTAAGCATCGATAGGGATGTCAGTTGTTTGTGAATGACTTTTACTTTCTTTCTCTCTCTAATTAGAATTTTTTCTTCAATAACCGCTAGGGATACATTTCAGAAAGTTGCCAAATGATCACTATACAACTGCACAAAAAATACAATACTTACCTTATTATAGGATAAGGAAAGTAAAAATATTTTATTACAAATGTGGTGCAAATTTTAATTAGAGAAGAAATGACCAACATGGATATATTTTAGAAATTTACCAAATAAACACTGCAACAAGAAAATAATTTATTTTATCACAACAGTGGTGCAAATTTCAAATGGGAAAGAAAAACCCTTTGCATCGGCAAGGAGGAAAACACACAATACGCTTAAATGTGTATTTTGTTTGGCACATGTCCGATAAACACACAATTTTCATACGAGCACACAGGGTGACGAGATTTCTGAGAAGCCCAAGAGATGGAAAATTCAATTTGTAAAATGCTTTCCCAATTCTCGTACATCCTCTTCAGTGAAAACATCTCGGGTAAAAAGACAATAATAATAAAAACACTCTTTAATTAACTTTAGTGAAAGGTTACCACCAGGCGAGGTTAATGCTCAAAGCATTTTCTACCAGCCAACCCTCAGAGTCTTATTTTTATATGGTCACAAACTCAAACAATTAATGAGGAAAATTTATGCATTGGGTGGGATTCGAAAGATTCGTGGAACTAGTGGAAGAAAATTGTTTATTTTTTGGTGTTGAAATAGTAGATATTGAACTGTATGTTAACTAGCGGTCGGATCGAGATGCTGCAGCAATGTCCCGACTCATGTTGATATAAGGTCACGTTACCAATCATAGAGCTCCAAAATGATTACATGACCTTAAATCTACATGAGCCGGGCCCATCTCGATCCGGTCATAAGGTGTACCTGTACCTATCTATCCGAAAACCAGAAATCATGTGTTCCTTGATTGTCCCGGTAGCTCAAAAGCTTCGGACTTTTTTTTTTTTTTTTTTTTAATGGTTTAACGTCGTTTCAACTGCCTGTCATATCCGACGGGTTACTCCATCGAGGAACTCACAAACTGCTACTCAATTGACCTCACCAGCCTGAGTGGCCGGAAAGCAGCGTCAGAGAATTAGAATTTGATTCACCATCCAAGTCTTACCTCCTGATGTCGCTAACTCGGTGTTCTGAGGAACGGTGATCACATGCCATCGACGTGGCTCTTCGGACTTTTAATCCAAAGTGCGGTTCGAAACCCATCGGACTTGACATTATCCTCCCATTTGGGATTTTGACCACATAATAATACGTCTTGGGCTTACTGCTGGAATAATGGAACATGAAAATTTATCCTCCCATTTGGGCTTTGGAACACATAATAATACGTCTTGGGCTTACTGCTGGAATAATGGGGCTCATTAATCCTAATCGAGCATTATAAATACGGCGATATTGTTACTACCTAGCTACTTTCTATATTACTTATTCATAATTATGTATTGTATGTCTGTCAATTAAATTTTACCAATTCAGACGCTAGAGTAAAACAAAGTTACAATACAAATAGCGAAGTTCTACAGGAATTGACTCCTTAAATTGAGAGTATGTCTTTTGAGAGTATGTCTTCATTTACCTTGCATAATTTGAAACAGTGTTCCGTGGAAAAGCAAAGAGAAAGAGCGAAAAAAAAAGAAATGAAACCTCCATTAAATTTTCAGTGATGACGGTAATGTTTTCAGTTACAGAAGAGGAATAAACCCCAGATCTAACCTCAAGCCCAAGACAGCCGTCCCGCTATCTAATCTAAATTTTATGTTTCTATTTCGGAAGAAAAAGAAAAGGTTTTCACTCCGAAAAAATCTCCTTTTCCCCAGGAATAATACAATATGAGAGCAAATGTCTTTTGTTGTTTTTATCTCAGATGCTTGAGATGGAAAGTCAATCAATCGAGACAGAAGCCGGGGCGATATTTCACTTGGGGGGGGGGGGGGGGGGGGGGGGTAAAGGAGTCCTGCGTTAAATTTTCAATATTATTTATTTCTATTTTATCGAGTAGCACGATTGATTCTAGCTTGGATCTAATTTTATCAAATTCTGTTTTATCTTGGAGACTAGAATAAATTATATTAGTAGGTGAAAGGTCCACAAAAATGTCTGTTTTGTAGGTCTAATGTGAAAG
Organism: Bactericera cockerelli; assembly: GCA_024516035.1. Taxonomy (NCBI): domain Eukaryota; kingdom Metazoa; phylum Arthropoda; class Insecta; order Hemiptera; family Triozidae; genus Bactericera; species Bactericera cockerelli. The sequence continues at coordinate 27,503,024 of CM044955.1, read as the reverse complement.
ATATAAGGAACTCTTAGAAAAGGCCAAAGACATACAGGCTTTTTTTTCAATATTAATGAGTAGATGTTGTCAATTTGGGCCATGTCAATGAGTAGATATAACACTTTGTAAAGTACATTCGGAGATGCTTTTTCACCTTCAATGCTTTGTTGGAAACGAGAAAAAAGCTTTCAGAAAGAGGAAAGCGGAAACCCTTGAAATTACTTAAAATCAATACAGTCCTGCGGATAGGAAAATCGAGTGGAGGAATGGACACCGGGGAGGAAGGGTTGAAATGCCCCCAGGGCAGAACTCGAGACAGGAGGCTGTGAGCTGTGACAGATAAAGTCCCTTATGTCTGGTGACAGTGTTGACAAGCAATGTACAGCATGACACAGAGCCCAAGATATGATGCTATGATTAGATGTGATGGCATGATAAGATGTGGTAGCAAGGCGTTGTGATGGTATGATTAGATGTACTAGCGTGATAACATGTGTTGACATGGTGGTGTCATTGAATGATTAGATGTGATGGCATGATAAGATGTCGTGACAAGGCGTTGTGATTGTATAATTAGATGTAATGGCGTGATTAGATCTGTTGACATGGTGGTGTCATTGCATGATTAGATGTGATGGCATGATAAGATGTCGTGGCAATGCGTTGTGATGGTATGATTAGATGTACTAGCGTGATAACATGTGTTCACATGGTGTGATTGCATGATTAGATGTGATGGCATGATAAGATATCGTGGCAAGGCGTTTGGATTGTATGATTAGATGTAATGGCGTGATTAGATGTGTTGAAATGGTGGTGTCATTGTATATTAGATGTGATGGCATGATAAGATGTCGTGGCAAGGCGTTGTGATTGTATGATGAGATGTAATGGCGTGATTAGATGTGTTGACAAGGCGGTGTGATGGTATGATTAGATGTGATTGCTTGAGAAGATGTGATCACACGCTGGAGTTAAAGGAAGATAATGTGATGACAAGGATAAGATATAGTATTTCTTACTTAACAATACCCTTAATGGAAACATAGCTACCAGAAGAACCCGTGCGTTCGAATCCCACCCGATGCATGAATTTTTATTTACTCATTTGAGATTTCAACCACATGTAATATCACTGACAGACTTGGAATTGTAATTTTTATTATACAGGGTGGGGCAAAAGTCTGGAAACCCCTGAATAACTTTCGAATGGCTTCTATGGTAAAATTAAATTTTGTAAGCTAAACTGGGCTAATAAGACCTTCTTTTAGAGGGGGTCGATTTTGTTACCGGCCCCCATGTCGGGGCCAGGGGGGCAACTTCATTTTTTTAAATACGAACCCCCACCTTGCGATACATTTTGGAAAGGTCTTTAAATAAGAAATACTTTGGAGCAAATTTTATTTTTTTAATATTAACTGTTTGCAAATGGCGTCCAACATTGTGTATGCAGTAAAGTCTGGAAACCCCTGATATCTTTTGAAAGGGCTTTCTCAGTAAATTTAAAATTGTGCACGGTAAGTCGGGGTAATTAGACCTTTCCAAAAATGTATCACAAGGTGGGGTTTCATATTTAAAAAAAAAAATGAAGTTGGCCTCCCTGGCCCCGACATGAGGGCCGGTAAAAAAATCGATCCCATTCTAATATAAGATCTAATTACCAAGGATTACCGTACACAATTTTAAATTTACTGAGAAAGCCTTTTCGAAAGATATTCAGGGGTTTCCAGATTTTACTGCATACACAAAGTTGGACGCCATTTGCAAACAGTTAATATTAAAAAATAAAATTTGCACCAATGTATTTCTTATTTAAAGACCTTTTCAAAAATGTATCGCAAGGTGGAGGTTCGTATTTAAAAAAAAATGAAGTTAGCCCCCTGGCCCAGACATGGGGGTCGGTAACAAAAATCGACCCCACTCTAAAAGAAATTCTTATTAGTCCGGTTTACCGTACAAAATTTCAATTTTACGAAGAAGCCATTCGAAAGTTATTGAGGGGTTTCCAGACTTTTGCCCCACCCTGTATAAAGTTACATTTTGGTGATACAAATTCCAAAAATTAATTTAAATCTTAGGGTGGCGTCATCGTGAACGATGGTATCCAGACTGTCGAGGAATGACTCAGCAGTTCTACCACTGTCTTTACAAGGAGGCTAATACTTGACAAGGGTCCCCAAAACCAAGCCAATGCTCGTCTACTCTCTGTTTAGGTATAGTCCCCCAGCCAGACTTTAAATTTAAAATACCCACGTTTAATACTAATTAATGTTGAATGTCGAGTTAACTGTTGCTTATTTAATGTTACATCCAAAAATTTAGAACTCATAAATTGAAAAACAATTATTAATTAAACACAATGTCCACAATGAAAACCAAATACTGTTGATAAGTATTTTGATCAAACGAACAGGGCACTACAACACCTAGCACAACGCATTGGGATCTAAAATCCAACAAGAAAACATTAGTTAGTCATTAAAACTAGTTCAAATCTTAAGGGGACGGTCCAACTTGGTATTGCGTGTTCCAGTATACACGGTTTTCCTTTTTATACAGTCAAACCTGGATATAAGAGAACAATTTTCAGGTCCAATTCACCTTTTAAAGAGGAAATAACCTTTTTATCAGAGAAACCTGGACATAAGAGAAAAAAATTCCAGTCCAATGAGTTCTCTTACATCCAAAATTGACTGTATTGTGGTTATGCATTAAAGGTACTTGATTTGGACCTCTGGGCTTCTGACCCAGTTAGTAGGTGTTTATACTAAGATACAATGACGATTCTGCATTTCAATTGAATTAGTATTAATCAGACTAAGGGCCACATTATGAAACAGGATTAAAGTTAAGATAAACCAGAAAAGCCTCAAGTCGGAGTTCCAACCAATCACAGCGCACTATGACTGAGTTTAGTGATAGTGTCCACTCAGATTCAGGGCGGAATAATTAAAAGTTTTAACTCTGTGGTGCTAAGTCTCGTATTGCGTTCTGTATAAGATAGGGAAATAAACAATGCTAAGCAATGACTTAAGTTATGGATTTTGTCTATTTATTCCGCCCTAAATCTAATCCAGTTATCTAATTCGGGCCTTAGTCAAACAAACTTTCATGCAAATATTAAATCTTCTCTTAGAACTGCGACCCTATCCAAGTTGAACCATCCAGACACCAGGACATGTGAAACTTTAACCAGTGTTGACACTGTCTCTCTGTCTCTCATATAAACTGTTCCTCTCTAACTTGACAAGTCTCACAAATACAGCTAGGTATTACATTTTACCAACGAAAACTATTTTGTTTTGCTTTAACATTATAGCATAGTTTGTTTAATATTTAAATGCACAATGTGATGTAATTTTTATTCATTAGGTACTAACTTATTAACATATGCAATCAGTAAGAGGATTGGTAAAACAAGAACTTCTTGTTTGAATTAAAAAAAAAAAGTTACGTAAGTTATCATATTTGTGTTAATCGCTTTCGTAATAACACAACTACTCAAAATCGCTTTACTAATCTACGCTGAAACCGGACTTGAACCACGACCTCCAGGTTACAAGTCCGCCGCCTTATCGATCAAGCTACTGAGCTACTGAGGTCGATGGAAGAAGATATGAATTGTTCAACATTTAAACGATACAATATCTTTATAAAGACTGCTCCAGAGTCAATCACGGTACTAGTCCTTCATTATGTTGTAATAATAATAATAATAATTATTACAGGCGAGGTTAATGCTCAAAGCATTTTCTACCACCTAACCCTCAGAGTCTTATTATTATGTGGTCACAAAACTCAAAACGTAATGAGGAAAAATACATCCCACTGGGTGGGATTCGAACCAACGGATCCCTACGTTACCTGGATTACCAGACTACCGCGTTAACCACTTGACTACCAGTGCACTTGTACTTAGCCTACAAGTTGTAGGTAATTAATAATGTTTACAGTAACATTTACATCAACAATCTGTTTATTATTGCGGCAGATAATGAGGACAACTAAACACTATAGTTGAAAGTTTCACATGTGTAGGGGAAACAGTAACTATGAAAACATGACGGATGACACATGATACATGTTGAACAAAAGGTAAAACAAATAACATAAATTTATGTTCCCATAAATTTATGCAATTCACTAGGCTATTAAAACTTCTATCTATAAAATAACTCTATTAGATAACCGAGAACATAAAATGAAATTTACATTTATCTAATATAGACGCGACTAGATGGAAAATGCAAAAGGGATGTAATGTTCAGGATAGATATGATAGGGTAAAGGAACTGAATAAAGGCCTTTGAGTCATGAGATTTTCTCTAAGCTTGAAAGGACGTAACATAACTATGTATGTAGGTATTATATATACATATATTAGAAGAAAAAATACTCCGCTCTCTCTCTCTCTCTCTCCTAACTTCTAATTTTGTTGTTGTTGATGATGTTGTTGTTGTTGTTCTGGTAGTGGTGTTAGGTACTTACACCAAAAAAGGCCCTTAGAAAATCTTGGTTTTTCTTACCCAAAATTATTTTGTGTTTAGAAACACATCGAACTCTTGCAAGTTAGGTAAACCGGTCAGGAAAGTAGGTCGCAGTATGGTCCCTTGTCCTTTCTATCGAAAATTCACCAGTGAAAGGTGATGACCACCAGGCGAGGGTAATGCTTAAAGCATTTTCTACCACTAACCCTCAGAGTCTTATTATTTATGATATAATATTGATTTTTATTTATAGGTAAAACAAGGTGTCACTCTTTTCATTGGAAGCACTGACAATAATATGCTTTTCACCATTCACAATATGACACAATTCACCAGTTGTGTCGATCTATTTTCACCCGAAACTGTATTTTACCAAGCTAGTAAAATGCAAATTACCTATTCATACGGTCATTTTATATGCATTTTTATTTTCATAACCGAAAAGCGAATGATAAATCCCCAAATTCCGTTAAAACAATTATTATCGCCATACAAAATAATGTGGTGACATCATTAGTGGAAAACTCATGGGATTGATAAAATATTTCTAATGATACACTATACTTAGATATATCTATACAAAGCACATAGTTTCAGTATTTGCTGATAGAAAGAACATAGAAAATAATTTAAGCTATGAACTAGTGGCATTAATTTCACGGTAGCGGCACTAGAATAATAATTAATGTTTTGAATAGAGAAAATTTTAACCCCCAAATTTAACATTTGGTAAGTTCTTAATGGTTTCCCGTGATATCAAATATGCAACCTCTAATTTAATTAATTTCTGGTGTAGTTTTAAAGCACCAAGTTCACAAATTCTTATTTTTACACAACAGTTAAAATAAGAATTTTAGTAGCCATACGTTGAATACACCAAATTATCGTTTGATTACTGAAGTCAAACAGCGTCCAGAGGAGTGAAAAGACGGATTGGTGACCGTTCTAATTTCGAATCCTTCTAAAATATAGTCATTACTAGTAATCCATGTAGAAGGCTCCTGGATCCACTCAGGATGCATGAGGTTTATTTAAGTAGACTGTTTTCCCAACGAAAGGTAGGTGAACCCCATTTGACCATATAGTTGAAAGTATCGTAAAATCCAAAAAAGCAAGATTTTTATTTTTCTATTGACTGTATTTTTTTTTTAACATAAAATGAGTTGTAAGTCAAGTGTACTGTACTATACAAGTACTTACACAAGTAAGTACAATATACATACTTACTCGTATGTATTGTAAGATCAATGCTCTATACACTTGTAAGAGCAATTCTCAATGGTAGAGCGGAAATTAATTTACTAGTAAATCATAAGAAAATATACACTATCCAGTATGGCTATCCACATACGAGTACGTCATAAGAACACAAAGCGTCATCGAAATTAAAAACACTTTCAACGGTTTTCTTTTTTGACATTATTTTCAAAGTTCAAGTTACTTTGTGGTAATTTTCAGAACATGTGGTTTTATATTTTTCTCTTTTCTTCTTTAAATGCTTCCCACGTCTGTATCTAAGTTTGTGTGTTTATGTGTCAAGAAAAGAGAGGAGGGCGAGGAAGTAGAGATGTAGAGAGAGAGAGAGAGAGGAGAGAGAGAGAGGAGGAAGAGAGAAGGAGAGAGAGAGAGAAGAGAGAGAGAGAGAGGAGAGATTGAATTGAAAAATTTTTTATTTATAATAATAATATTTTAATATTACTTTTATGCTTATGCAAACTTCTGAGGAGCTGAGGAGAGAAAGTGTTTTTTTTTAAGATAGAGAGAGAAAGAGATAGATCGATAGGGAGGGAAAGGTTGATGGGAAAAATTAAAGTAAGTTCAGAACTGTGGGAGAGAAAGAGAAAGAATATGAGCGTTGCCATCTGGAACGAACATATTATTAGGTAACCATGAAAAGTACAGCTGTGAGAAAGTAGCCACTTGAAGAAGGTGGTAGAAATGTCCATAGAGAAAAGTGTGATACTTGAGAGAGAAAATAGAATATAACTATTTTATTTGTTCAAGACAACACACTCGTAGAGTTGTATGGGTGTCAGAAAGAATTAAGGAGAGATAGATAGAGGAAAAATGAAGAGAAGAGGGGGAGAGAGAGAGAGAGAGAGAGAGAGAGAGAGAGAGAGAGATAAAGAAAATGAAAGTTATACAGAGAAAGAGAGATGAGTGGGATAGAGGGAAAATGAAAGAGAAGAAGAGAGCAAGAGGAAGAGAGAGAGAGAGAGAGAGATTAGATAAGGGCATAGAATTAGGGATTAAAACCGAAAGGTATAGGAACTGGGAAAAGATAAGAGAGAAATAGAGGGAGAGAGAAAGTGAACGAGAGAAAAGAAGATAAAAGAAAGGGAGATGTGAAAAAGAGAGAGATTAAAGAGGGACAGAGGATGACGAAAAAAAAAGAAACAGAGAAAAGAGAAGGAGAGAGAGAGAGAAAGAGAGAGGAAGGACGAAAAGCTTGGGTAAAAAGGAATGAAAGAAGGTGTGAAACAAATGTGGCGGAGGAGAGGGAGGGAATTCTGATGATGAATGGGAGCACGTTCAAGTTGTACATAAAGTAATGGGAGGGAGGTGAGAAGGTTGAGGGTAGGGGTAGAAGAGGGAAGTAAGGTGTAAGAAGGAGGAGGAAGGAGAATAAGAGAAAAGAGAAGGAGTGAAAAAGAGAGGAGGAGAAGAAGAGGACAAGAAAGGTAGGGTGGAGGAGGGTAGGAAGAGGGAAAAATAAACAGGTGAGAATTGAGGGAGCGACAGGGAGTAAGAAGGTAAGAGGAAGGAGTGAGAAATGAAGAGAGGGGAGAAGGAAGATTTACAGGAGAGGAGGTAGGGTGGAAGAGGGGTAGGAAGAGGATAGTAAACAGGTGTAAGAAGGTGGAGGTAGCGTATAGGGAGAATAAGAGGAAAAGGAGGAAGGAAGTGAGAAAATGAAGAGACGAGTGAGGAGAAGGAAGAGTGAACAGGAGAAGGGGGTAGGGTGGAGGAGGGGTAGGAAGAGGGATAATAAACAGGGTAAGAAGGTGGAGGGAGAGTACAGGGAGAATAAGAGGAAGAGGAGAGTGAGAAAATGAAGAGACCGAGTGAATAGGAGAAGGGTTTAGGGTGAAGCGGAGGATTAGGGAGAAGAGAAGAAGTAGCGAGTGATAAGGGAAGGAGATAAGTTCAAAGGGAGTAACAGCGGAAGCTTTATTATCTAGCACAGTCTCGTTACCTGGTTTTAAACTAGGTGATAAAAATCTCTATGACACACAGAGTAACAAATTCTATTAGGGTTCATAATGAAGTCATTATAAACACCAGGCTAATCTATGCAAACTATCATATATTTCCTTTATAACGGATTCTATTAGCGATCTAATCATTCTATAACATTTTCTATTTCAGCTTGGTCTAGAGTAGTCTAGACATTCTAATCTATGTCAATTACCGGTAACCCCGATACATAAGTGCTGCCATGTTGTAGGAAAAGTAACAAATATTATCTCTTATGAATATTATTTTGAGATTTTTTTTTCTTTATTCAACGTTTGATAGATTTTTATTTTAGTTTGCTGACAAAGACAGTTGGCCTCACAGAACTTCATGTATTAATTTGACAGCAAAAAAAGAACTAGTGGAAAAATTGTTGAATACGGTAATGACCTTGCTAAACTGCAGTTAGTAGTAAAGTCAAATAACTACTCTTATAATAATTATATATTGTATATTATATTAATAATGTTAATAACAAAGAGGCTGTGGAGAACTGATGAGGAATAACAAGCCCAAAACAGTTGTCTCAGCTTTTGATGGAATGACTTTGGAAAATCATATTGGGCTTTTCTTTTGTCATATTTTAACCAATCAGGTCTTTCAATTTATTGTAAAAGAGTGTTTTTATTATATTGTTAATTTTACAATATTAATTTGATTACTATAAACACAAGTTCCTTATAATAATTATTATTAGTGTTTGATAAGTATATCGATAGAAATCGGTAGTATTGTGTTTTTGTAAAAAAAACCTCAGATTTAAAAAATACAAAAGAATAGTGTACATCTCATAATATCCTGAGAAAATTTCTTCGTTTTGATTGATGTGTTTTTTTTTTTCAGGTCTCTTTCAAACAGATTTTTTACACAATGTTACTTTTCCGAACACGACGCGCGAATGTCGGCTCGCCGGATCTGACACTTACCACTCCGGATGAAGTTGGAACTGTTGCCCATGGTGGAGGGGGTGACGTGCCGAAAGTCGTCGTCAATGTTCAGCACATTGGCCATCAGGACTCTTGGAGGACCGCTCCTTGCGTTCGATCTCCCGCATCTTGTTGCTCATGGCAATGGTCTTACGGGTGATCTTCTTGTGTGGCCGCTGCATGCAGAGCAGCCACGGGATCCACTGCAGGAAGAGGAACCTGGTCTGGACACAGGAAGGAGAAGGGTAGGCTAGGTAAAAAAGTTATCATCATTTGTGTTACTGGTCTGGACACAGGAAGGAGAAGGGTAGGCTAGGTAAAAAAGTTATCATCATTGTGTTTCTGGTCTGGACACAGGAAGGAGAAGGGAATGCTTGGTAAAAAAGTTATCATCATTGTGTTTCTGGTCTGGACACAGGAAGGAGAAGGGTAGGCTAGGTAAAAAAGTTATCATCATTGTGTTACTGGTCTGGACACAGGAAGGAGAAGGGTAGGCTAGGTAAAAAAGTTATCATCATTGTGTTACTGGTCTGGACACAGGAAGGAGAAGGGTAGGCTAGGTAAAAAAGTTATCATCATTGTGTTTCTGGTCTGGACACAGGAAGGAGAAGGAAATGCTTGGTAAAAAAGTTATCATCATTGTGTTTCTGGTCTGGACACAGGAAGGAGAAGGGTAGGCTAGGTAAAAAAGTTATCATCATTGTGTTACTGGTCTGGACACAGGAAGGAGAAGGGTAGGCTAGGTAAAAAAGTTTCATCATTGTGTTTCTGGTCTGGACACAGGAAGGAGAAGGAAATGCTTGGTAAAAAAGTTATCATCATTGTGTTTCTGGTCTGGACACAGGAAGGAGAAGGGTAGGCTAGGTAAAAAAGTTATCATCATTGTGTTTCTGGTCTGGACACAGGAAGGAGAAGGGTAGGCTAGGTAAAAAAGTTATCATCATTGTGTTACTGGTCTGGACACAGGAAGGAGAAGGAAATGCTTGGTAAAAAAGTTATCATCATTGTGTTTCTGGTCTGGACACAGGAAGGAGAAGGGTAGGCTAGGTAAAAAAGTTATCATCATTGTGTTACTGGTCTGGACACAGGAAGGAGAAGGAAATGCTTGGTAAAAAAGTTATCATCATTGTGTTTCTGGTCTGGACACAGGAAGGAGAAGGAAATGCTTGGTAAAAAAGTTATCATCATTGTGTTTCTGGTCTGGACACAGGAAGGAGAAGGGTAGGCTAGGTAAAAAAGTTATCATCATTGTGTTTCTCGTCTGGACACAGGAAGGAGAAGGGTAGGCTAGGTAAAAAAGTTATCATCATTGTGTTACTGGTCTGGACACAGGAAGGAGAAGGGTAGGCTAGGTAAAAAAGTTATCATCATTGTGTTTCTGGTCTGGACACAGGAAGGAGAAGGGTAGGCTAGGTAAAAAAGTTATCATCATTTGTTTTCTGGTCTGGACACAGGAAGGAGAAGGGTAGGCTAGGTAAAAAAGTTATCATCATTGTGTTTCTGGTCTGGACACAGGAAGGAGAAGGGTAGGCTAGGTAAAAAAGTTATCATCATTGTGTTACTGGTCTGGACACAGGAAGGAGAAGGAAATGCTTGGTAAAAAAGTTATCATCATTGTGTTTCTGGTCTGGACACAGGAAGGAGAAGGGTAGGCTAGGTAAAAAAGTTATCATCATTGTGTTACTGGTCTGGACACAGGAAGGAGAAGGGTAGGCTAGGTAAAAAAGTTATCATCATTGTGTTACTGGTCTGGACACAGGAAGGAGAAGGAAATGCTTGGTAAAAAAGTTATCATCATTGTGTTTCTGGTCTGGACACAGGAAGGAGAAGGGAATGCTTGGTAAAAAAGTTATCATCATTGTGTTTCTGGTCTGGACACAGGAAGGAGAAGGAAATGCTTGGTAAAAAAGTTATCATCATTGTGTTTCTGGTCTGGACACAGGAAGGAGAAGGAAATGCTTGGTAAAAAAGTTATCATCATTGTGTTTCTGGTCTGGACACAGGAAGGAGAAGGAAATGCTTGGTAAAAAAGTTATCATCATTGTGTTTCTGGTCTGGACACAGGAAGGAGAAGGAAATGCTTGGTAAAAAAGTTATCATCATTGTGTTTCTGGTCAGGACACAGGAAGGAGAAGGGAATGCTTGGTAAAAAAGTTATCATCATTGTGTTACTGGTCTGGACACAGGAAGGAGAAGGGTAGGCTAGGTAAAAAAGTTATCATCATTGTGTTACTGGTCTGGACACAGGAAGGAGAAGGGTAGGCTAGGTAAAAAAGTTATCATCATTGTGTTTCTGGTCTGGACACAGGAAGGAGAAGGGTAGGCTAGGTAAAAAAGTTATCATCATTGTGTTACTGGTCTGGACACAGGAAGGAGAAGGAAATGCTTGGTAAAAAAGTTATCATCATTGTGTTACTGGTCTGGACACAGGAAGGAGAAGGGTAGGCTAGGTAAAAAAGTTATCATCATTGTGTTACTGGTCTGGACACAGGAAGGAGAAGGAAATGCTTGGTAAAAAAGTTATCATCATTGTGTTTCTGGTCTGGACACAGGAAGGAGAAGGGTAGGCTAGGTAAAAAAGTTATCATCATTGTGTTACTGGTCTGGACACAGGAAGGAGAAGGAAATGCTTGGTAAAAAAGTTATCATCGTTGTGTTACTGGTCTGGACACAGGAAGGAGAAGGGAAGGCTTGGTAAAAAAGTTATCATCATTGTGTTTCTGGTCTGGACACAGGAAGGAGAAGGGTAGGCTAGGTAAAAAAGTTATCATCATTGTGTTACTGGTCTGGACACAGGAAGGAGAAGGAAATGCTTGGTAAAAAAGTTATCATCGTTGTGTTACTGGTCTGGACACAGGAAGGAGAAGGAAATGCTTGGTAAAAAAGTTATCATCATTGTGTTTCTGGTCTGGACACAGGAAGGAGAAGGGAATGCTTGGTAAAAAAGTTATCATCATTGTGTTTCTGGTCTGGACACAGGAAGGAGAAGGAAATGCTTGGTAAAAAAGTTATCATCATTGTGTTTCTGGTCTGGACACAGGAAGGAGAAGGAAATGCTTGGTAAAAAAGTTATCATCATTGTGTTTCTGGTCAGGACACAGGAAGGAGAAGGGAATGCTTGGTAAAAAAGTTATCATCATTGTGTTTCTGGTCTGGACACAGGAAGGAGAAGGAAATGCTTGGTAAAAAAGTTATCATCATTGTGTTTCTGGTCTGGACACAGGAAGGAGAAGGAAATGCTTGGTAAAAAAGTTATCATCATTGTGTTTCTGGTCAGGACACAGGAAGGAGAAGGGAATGCTTGGTAAAAAAGTTATCATCATTGTGTTTCTGGTCTGGACACAGGAAGGAGAAGGGAATGCTTGGTAAAAAAGTTATCATCATTGTGTTACTGGTCTGGACACAGGAAGGAGAAGGGTAGGCTAGGTAAAAAAGTTATCATCATTGTGTTACTGGTCTGGACACAGGAAGGAGAAGGGAAGGCTTGGTAAAAAAGTTATCATGTTCGTGTGAATTTTTTTTTCTCCAATAACTCTATTATATGCAACATACAACATGTTCATTTAATATTTAATAGGTCCTGCAGTCCAATGTAGAGTAATACCGAGTATTTCATAGAACCGTTACTTCAGTAATCGATTGCATAAAAGTACCAAGTTTTTACCCACTTACTTTTGTACTTTTTTTTTTACTTTTGTACTTGGTTTTTGAAGTTCTCAGAGCGGATGTAAATGGATTCGAGTAAGTACTACGACTTACGAAGTTAGTCGAGTCAACACGAGCACAAGCCAGTACCCAGTTACTACCTATAGGTATCTAACAAGTACGAGTAAAATACTCGGTTCTTGTACCATTATGATAAGAAGTAGGAAGTAACAAAACAAAGCTTTCGAATGAAATTACTTCTTTCATGTAATTGACTACTCTATAATAAGAACCGGTAAATACCAATTACGCCACGGAGGCTGGCTATACTATTTAATGATAATACTTATTCAATATTAAATTAATTATGTTTACAATTATAAATTCAGCGTAATGCCTCTAGAGAAAAGCACTTAAGTATAATTTTAATAATCTAAGTGCAATTCTATACGTTAAGCGCAAAGAGGACACAATTTAGTTAGTTATTTACAATTACTATAAACAGCACATCTACATAATTAACTCTAGAAAGTTACGTATGAGTAAAATTTACTCTCACTGTCTGCTATCTTAATCTCAGAGTAGGCGGGGCTATGTACAGGTTATTTAGTTGTCCAGAACATTGTTTATTCTTAATAATTGACTGGTAATTGGAAGTAGCAATATTTCAGGAGCCAGAATCGACTAATTCCATTCCCTGAAGCTCAATTTTCACCGTCTCACACATGTTCTGTCAGAACGGACACAATTTCCACTTGACAAACTTCCATAACAGTATAATTAACTTTCGATACTCAGAAACTTTCATACCCACAAAAAACAACCCCAGACACGCTGTACCAGTAATGAAAGAGTCTGTACTATTATTATTATTTTAGATTAAAACCACCCGGTCTGTGGTCAAAGGGTTGGAGGTTGAAGGGGTCGATCAGGCCAAAGCTGGAGTAAAGTTCTTTAATTAATAATTCCCGTCATAAATGGGGTTTCGAGCGATTCCTGGGAGCCATCCTCCCCCCTCGGTTCCAAGTATGCCACCCACACGTTATGATATGTGAAGGACAGTACACTCTCCTTCACTCCTCTGTAATTTAGATTATCTTGGGGGCCCCTCTGTGTCTGCTACCCCCTAAGCGGCCCTTTTATTTCCCACGAGAGTCCATAAAGCCCGAATTATGAAATAGGATCCAATTAGATATCTATTTACTTAGTTTCTGTATTAAGATTTCTAATAAATTTTCCATTTGGCTTGAGGTGATGAAAAAATCTATAGTCGGAAATTATTATATGGAGACTGCATAGAAAACAAAGGAGAGGAAGCCATTAGTTTACAAAATAGGGGACTTAAAGATAATGCAATTATTGTTTTTTTCTCAACAATAACAAATTTTTAATTTTCTGACACTGCATTTTTTAACCACTATGTTAGATCAAGGAGCACAGGAGAATTGTCTACAGTGGATGTTTCTGAAGAATCAGGATGTAATTAGGTACTTACAAACTGAATCTTCTAATTTATACTAAAAGCATGATATACGGAATTATACGTTCGACGGATATTGTTGCCAGAAAGGAGAGAAGTTAGGTGGCATAGTTACCCAGTCAGGCATCTCGTGACTGTCAGCAGTCCGATGGTGGTAATTGAGCACGACTACAGTTAGGACGACAGACGACGCCACCATGAACATAATACTATTAAAATATGTTCCTGCAATAAACAATATAGAACGATTAAAATACATTCCTGGAAAAAGAACAAAATAGCCACTATTAATAAGGGCCCCGGAAGTAATGAGAATCGGTTCCAGGGCAAGAGATAGAATACCGAAATAAGGTGCCCCAAAGCAATCAGGAATTGGCTGTGGCGCAAAATATACAATACAAATTAAATACAAAAATATAGAGGGTTTTTTAGAGGGTAGAAACCCTTTTCACATGTTCCTAATTCCGATCAACGGTTCTGTTTGGAACAATTGTAATTTTGTGGCTCCATTTAAAAAAAAATATCTATAACTAAGAAACATGAAATAAGTTTCCTGCAAATGGAGGCTAACAACCCCGTCGTGAAATGACCATGCAGTTGAAAGTGACGTTAAACGAAAAAATACAAGGAGGGAAAGTTTTTTTTGTTTTAGATTTTTTGTTAAGTGTTTCACAACAGTCTTTTATAGTCACCATCAAATTTTAGCTACTGTAGACCCTTGAGGTCTATGTTGTATCCACCCCATCCCGTTATATGCCTCCCTTCTAATGGGCCAGAAGTGACACAATAATTCCATTTAAACGCTGCGCTGGGTCAACACGAGCGCTGTGGAAGTTGTCCCTTACAAATAACTGTAACCAATTTTCGAATATTTTTTCATATCTGCTCTAGGTTCGATTTCGAATCCGGAATCTTCCAAAGGATAGCGTTCCTTACCACTGGAGCTAACCATTTGTCTATATCCATTAGTTTGAAAAACGTTTACACAAATATATTTTTACGAAATGCATGGTTGCTAAAGTTTGTATTTGCATAAATACCTACTAGAAATTTGATGCTCTCTCTCGAGAAAAAACTTGGCTTACTGATAGCTTTATTTGTACTTTCCTCGAGTTAAAAGTTGCAGAATATTTTCGACAACAGGAAATCTGCATAGTTTAAAATTAAAGCTAATATTTTCTTTCTGAAAGGTAGAGAACAAAAAGTTTGAACAAAACAAACGGTTTACATCGACTTTATCTTCCGTATCTTGAGCTTAACCCATTATTGTAGGAAATGTCACTTGAAGTTCGGTGGAAGAGAAAGGCACGCCCCTTGGTTCACTACAATTTCTATTGAGTTGTTTTCATTTCATGTTCTGTGTTGCAGTATGTAATATGTAGTTTTCCAATAAAGTATTAAATAATAATATGATAATAATAAAACACCTTTTTGGTATTGTCTTGTATATATGTATGTAATATTATATAAAACTAGGATTCTTTAATTTAAATTTTCACTCACCGACTTAAGTTTCGCCTAACTCGTAGGCTTGATCACGATTACTGGACTCGTGATCAAGAGTCCAGTAATCGTGATCAAGCCTACGAGTTAGGCGAAACTTAAGTCGGTGAGTGAAAATTTAAATTAAAGAATCCTAGTTTTATATAATATTACATACATATACCTAAGAATTTGGATTTCTAATATGAATTTAATAACAAATAATTGTCTTGTATGTTCAAGCCCTTTGAATTCAGCATTTATTTTGATGCCATTATTACTCTATGTGGTCGAGTTTTAGAAAATTTGAGGAAAAATCTGCATATCAGCAGAGATTCGAACTTACCCAAGCTGTTTACTAGACCACTAGTATCAAGCTATGACCACTAGTCTCAAGCTATGACCACTAGCCTCAAGCTATGACAACTTGTCTCAAGCTATGACCACTAGTCTCAAGCTATGACCACTAGTATCAAGCTATGACCACTAGTATCAAGCTATGACCACTAGTCTCAAGATATGACCACTTGTCTCAAGCTATGACCACTAGGCTTAAGCTATGACCACTAGGCTTAAGCTATAACCACTAGGCTCAAGCTATGACCACTAGTCTCAAGCTATGACCACTAGCCCCAAGCTATGACCACTTGTCTCAAGCTATGACCACTAGTCTCAAGCTATGACCACTAGTATCATCAAGCTATGACCAATTGACCACTAGTCTCAACTATGACCACTAGTCTCAAGCTATGACCACTTGTCTCAAGCTATGACCACTAGGCTTAAGCTATGACCACTAGTCTCAAGCTATGACCACTAGTATCAAGCTATGACCACTAGGCTTAAGCTATGACCACTAGTCTCAAGCTTTGACCACTAGTCTCAAGCTATCACCTGTCATGAGTGTTCAGAGATCTATCTGACACAAAACCAATTGAAAAATAAATAAATAAATCGAACAGAAAAGCATCTAAAAATCTTATGAGAGTATACTTCGTAAACAAAAAAATACAAAATCTTTAGGGTAAAAAACAACTAAATAAATATTATCTTACTGAAGGATATCTTTAAACTAGCATCAGTGCATAATGGAAAAAGCATTTTTTTTTTTTAATGAACTGAAAAAGTAATTACATGCTACAGGATAAAGCATAACAGGTTGAAGGTAACAAACAAATAGTAATTTACATGCACCACGTGTCAAAACAGAAAATCTATACAAACTCAAATATACAAGTTGGTAAAGAAATTAAAACTCAAATTAATAATGAAGTATGTAAATTAATGCAGTAAAAGTAAATGTAATTGTGAAGACAGATAAACTGAAGAAATGTAGGAAATAAGAACGTCATCGTCATGTTATTGAAATATTGATGCGGTTTATAACTTATTCATCCTTTTCATCTGGGCATAATTTTGTAATATTGTGGTCAAAACACCTTTTTGGTATTGTCTTGTATATATGTATGTAATATTATATAAAACTAGGATTCTTTAATTTAAATTTTCACTCACCGACTTAAGTTTCGCCTAACTCGTAGGCTTGATCACGATTACTGGACTCGTGATCAAGAGTCCAGTAATCGTGATCAAGCCTACGAGTTAGGCGAAACTTAAGTCGGTGAGTGAAAATTTAAATTAAAGAATCCTAGTTTTATATAATATTACATACATATACCTAAGAATTTGGATTTCTAATATGAATTTAATAACAAATAATTGTCTTGTATGTTCAAGCCCTTTGAATTCAGCATTTATTTTGATGCCATTATTACTCTATGTGGTCGAGTTTTAGAAAATTTGAGGAAAAATCTGCATATCAGCAGAGATTCGAACTTACCCAAGCTGTTTACTAGACCACTAGTATCAAGCTATGACCACTAGTCTCAAGCTATGACCACTAGCCTCAAGCTATGACAACTTGTCTCAAGCTATGACCACTAGTCTCAAGCTATGACCACTAGTATCAAGCTATGACCACTAGTATCAAGCTATGACCACTAGTCTCAAGATATGACCACTTGTCTCAAGCTATGACCACTAGGCTTAAGCTATGACCACTAGGCTTAAGCTATAACCACTAGGCTCAAGCTATGACCACTAGTCTCAAGCTATGACCACTAGCCCCAAGCTATGACCACTTGTCTCAAGCTATGACCACTAGTCTCAAGCTATGACCACTAGTATCATCAAGCTATGACCAATTGACCACTAGTCTCAACTATGACCACTAGTCTCAAGCTATGACCACTTGTCTCAAGCTATGACCACTAGGCTTAAGCTATGACCACTAGTCTCAAGCTATGACCACTAGTATCAAGCTATGACCACTAGGCTTAAGCTATGACCACTAGTCTCAAGCTTTGACCACTAGTCTCAAGCTATCACCTGTCATGAGTGTTCAGAGATCTATCTGACACAAAACCAATTGAAAAATAAATAAATAAATCGAACAGAAAAGCATCTAAAAATCTTATGAGAGTATACTTCGTAAACAAAAAAATACAAAATCTTTAGGGTAAAAAACAACTAAATAAATATTATCTTACTGAAGGATATCTTTAAACTAGCATCAGTGCATAATGGAAAAAGCATTTTTTTTTTTTTAATGAACTGAAAAAGTAATTACATGCTACAGGATAAAGCATAACAGGTTGAAGGTAACAAACAAATAGTAATTTACATGCACCACGTGTCAAAACAGAAAATCTATACAAACTCAAATATACAAGTTGGTAAAGAAATTAAAACTCAAATTAATAATGAAGTATGTAAATTAATGCAGTAAAAGTAAATGTAATTGTGAAGACAGATAAACTGAAGAAATGTAGGAAATAAGAACGTCATCGTCATGTTATTGAAATATTGATGCGGTTTATAACTTATTCATCCTTTTCATCTGGGCATAATTTTGTAATATTGTGGTCAAAATCCCAATTACATGAAACCCAATCCGAAGTAAAAATAATAATTGCCTCATTTATACTGCCCAATTAGTACTAATCAGTACCGTTATTCCAGCAGCAAGCTCAAGACGTATATTATTATGTGGTCAAAACCCCAAATGCGGGAGGGTAACTTGCCATGTCTCCCGGCTGGGTTTCGAACCGGACTCCTGGATTACTAGACGGTGGTCTTGACACTAAGCTAGGAGAAAGACAAGTAAATAAAACACGAGGATGGAATTTTTGGCCCAACCCATGCTGGGTGAGGTCAACATATACTTGGATATTGCCATCGGAGCGTTTTTTCGCTCATTAAGCGATTTCATCAAGTCAGTGTAACACTGTAACATGTATAGCAATTTCGCTTGACACAGTTAACTAAGTTCACAAGCAAAGAAACAACAACAAAAATCTGGTGTAAACATCACACGACTTTCCTTATCCTCTTAGGAATTGAAACGGGGCCACAAGCCACTGGTGACTCAAAGGTATCACTTATCACAGTTAGCTAAAAATCAATGTCTAAGGCGTAATCAGCACCTCAAAATCATTGCATTTGTTAGGTGAATAATAAAAAAGTTAGTCCAAACGGCCCCCCCCCCCGTAAATACCGGTAAATTGGGGCCGGGTTCCAAAAAGTTCAAGATATCAAAAAATGGTTGCAATAAACCTCTATTATTTTTTATTCTAAGAAAATGTTGTTTTCTATTTTTTGTATATTTAAGCAATTCAAAGGAACGGCCCTTCCCGTCACATTTTGCGACCCTGCGGTCGCAGAGTGCGGCCGATTTGAACCAAATGTTTCGTGGTTCGTGTTGTAATTATGGTATATGTATAAGATCTACTTCCATACCAAATTTCAAGTCTCTAGCTCGTACCGTTCTCGAGATATCTTGTTCACAGACGGACAGACAGACGCCAATGGCCAATGGCCGAAAACAACTTTTTGGTATCCTGAGACTATGATTCGTCCAGAAATGTGAAAAACTGAGTAGGTCAAATTTTCAACGAATACAACACTTTCCTTATTATAGGTTAAGGAAAGTAAAAACGTATTAAAAGTCAGACTGCTAAAAAATGGAACTGACTACAAAAAAACTTATAGCGTTTGTTCTTTTAAAAATTTACAACGTAATAAAAACAAACCGTCGAGCAGAAAATAATCAAGATTATTTGAATACAAAGAAATGCAATTTTAATCAAAAGAAATTAATTTCAACTCTTTGAACAGCGCAGTGAATAAATAATAATTAAGAAAAGATTAATTATTACAGACTACTCGCTTTCGATGGCAAGGTACCCCTTTTCCCGTTTAACGTCTCTTTAACATCATGCATAATATGTATACATATATTATGGTCTATCTGATAAAAACTCACCAACCAGCCAACTGTGATAACCTCGCTCAGAATGGGTTGGGTTGGGAATAATTTGAATTTGAGTGTGGTCACCTTCAAAATCTTAACCTAGATCGACGTTACTAAACTTTAGAGTTACTAAACGAAATAATTGGAAGAGAATGCCGTTGGCATTAGCACCGCCCTTGATCAAGTTTTATTTTATTAATGTCAATTTCTATGTATGTATATATTCTATGTAAATAAAACTTGATCTAACATGTTTAATAAATAATGTATTAATCGGAAGTAATGTAATAGAGGTGTTGGGCCGAAATAAAACTTGATCTAACATGTTTAGTAAATAATGTATTAATCGGAAGTAATGTAATAGTAGTGTTGGCCCGAAATAAAAGTTGATCTAACATGTTTTAATAAATAATGTATGAATCGGAAGTAATGTAATAGTGGTGTTGGCCCGAAATAAAACTTCATCTAACATGTTTAATAAATAACGTATTAATCGGAAGTAATGTAATAGTGGTGTTGGCCCGAAATAAAAACCTCATCTAACATGTTTAATAAATAATGTATTAATCGGAAGTAATGTAATAGTGGGGTTGGCCCGAAATAAAAGTTGATCTAACATGTTTAATAAATAATGTCTGAATCGGAAGTAATGTAATAGTGGGGTTGGCCCGAAATAAAACTTCATCTAACATGATGTTTAAAATAAATGAATTAATCGGAAGTAATATAATAGTGGTGTTGGGCCGAAATAAAACTTGATCTAACATGTTTAATAAATAATGTATTAATCGGAAGTAATGTAATAGTGGTGTTGGCCCGGGTGTGGCTTTCGACTTGCATAGGAGAGGAGAACGTTGTACATTTTTTACTTTCCTTTTTTAATTTAGCGTCGCTTACAACTGCATGGTCATATCACGACTGGGACGTTACTCTCCATTCACAGGGAACTCAAAAACCTGCTACCCACAATAACCTCAGCCAGCCTGAGTTGGGCCGGAATGCCAGCATTACGAAGTCTTCAGCTCGCTGGACGTTGCTTAACTTTTGTGGTCCTACGAGAACCTGTGCATTCAACGCGCCATCGAAGCTGGCATCTTATACATTTCTTGTGACACTAGCACGATTTAGGGCGAAATGAAGACAAATTCTATAACTCAAGTCATTGCTAAGCGTCGATTTTCCCAATCTTACACAGTACGCAATCCGTGACGTAGCGCCACAGAGCTATTACAAAAACGTCTATTAATTTTGCCCTTACATCGAAATTTTCGTTATACCTCTGTGAACTCAAGTCTAGATTTTTGCGTATTATTTTGAAACCTCAGTTTCAGAGGAAATATTAGACTTTTTTGTAATACCTCTGTGTTACTAAGTTTCGGATAGCGTACTGTCTGAGATAGGAAAAACCGAAGCTAAGCAATAACTTAATTAAGTTATCGATTTTGTCTACTAATTTAGCCCAGAGTTTCTGACTCGAACTTATAATCCCGGGTTCGTCTGTAAAGTCCACTCTTAATATAAAAATTCGGGCAAAAAGATTTTTTTTTTTTTTAACAAAAACGAACACGATCGGATTTTCAATATTGGAAATTTCTTGGAAATAATAATATAGTTACTATGTAAAGTCTAAGTTGTAACATCCGCTGCAGGAAGGATAGTTTTACTCTTAGCTTTTAATTGATTAAAAAGCTCAACTAAGTGCACTAACAAAGATGTACGAATAGATAAGATAAAAGATTTTCTTGTTTTAATTCTACTTTTTTCACAATTGCTCACAATATTTAGATATACGAATCAGGAGCGGCCGTTGGGAAAATCTTTTGGGGGTGCTGCCGCGTAAACCGGACTAAAATGGGATTTATAGTCTCTCTTTCAGTATCTATAGATACCCTCAAACTCTTTAAAGAGTTCGGTTTGTTTACCATGCCAATCATAATAATTATGCATGAATTATTCTTGAAATGTGTGTTACTTCCGAAAAAATTGTAATATTAATAATCGGAAGTATTTTTTAATTGTGTACGAGCTAGGACTTGAGAAAATCCTCTTGTCTTGTACTTTTTCCTCTGGGGGTGCTGCAGTTCCGCAGTTCCTTAACCCAGATGGGGCTGACGTCCTTCCAGAAGGACGTCCTTCTGGAAGGACGTCAGCCCCATCTGGTGAAAGGTACTACATTGTGGATTTTTCTAATTAACTCAGCTTGTTGAGGTTAGTTGGCGACACCTTAAGCTCTTTGTTTTGAGTCCGAGTGATAAGTTGACAGCACTTATTTTGAATCAGGACTCAATTTATATCACTCCAAAAAAATAAAATAAAAAATTTCACCGCGTTATCTGGGTTAAGCACTGGCCGCGTCTGGTAAGAATATGAACCTAGTTGTAGTCACGGTGTAGTGATATAGCACACTAGGCTTGCACGCACAGTGCTGTTGGTGTAGTCTCTAGTGCGTGAGGTTGGCTATTTCCGGCCCTAACTAGGCCTGGGTGGGGGTAATCTACCAACCAGCCACCTAGCAGGTTGGTAGATTTCCAGCGAATGGAGGGAAAAACCTCGATATGAATTTGGCAGTTGAAAGGAACGTCCAAAAACACAACATGTTCAAGAATTGAGGATAACTTTTTTCCAGCGAATGGAGGGTAAAATCCCCGTCTCGTTTGACTTTCGCCGTTGAAAGGAAAGTTGAACAAAAAACACAGCATGTATAAGAATAGAGAATCGCATGACTTGGAAAGTCTGGCTGGGGTACTATAAACAGGGAGTAGACCAGCATTGGCTTGGTTCTGGGGCCCTTGTCAATTGTTAGCCTCCTAGTAACGACAGTGGTAGAAGTGCTGAGTCATTCATCCATTGTCTGGCTACCATCGTTCACGATGACGCCACTCTATGGTGATGATGGGAAATAGTCATATTTCTAGTTTTATTTACAATGACTATGGATAATTCTTGAAGCACCCTGTGAGTGGCATTAAGATTTTAAAATCACGAAAAAAAGGAAAACATAATTTTAATTAAATTCATT